>OZ025259.1:26943833-27542114 GCA_964019135.1 Arenicola marina
TAGTTTCGGCGCGAGAGAGCCTCGTAATTTAGCAATGATGAGTCTGAGAACAGGGATTAGGGCGTGACCAAGCACACGTAGAAAGTCGAGATTTGAACTATTCACTCAACATGGCACCCTCTATCTGGAAACACAGGCCGTATACTCCGGATCCTATGGGTCCAATTTGGGCTAAATCGCGCCTTCAGTGAGCAATTTGGGCCCACTATAGCTTTCAGTTGGCAATTTGGGCTCGAACGCCTTCAGGTACGACTTCCATAATTCATCAAGAGTTACGGAACAACCATCGTCAGGCAAAATTCGTAGATGAGCGATGTAGGTCCAAGGTTATGGTCACAAGATTTTTGTTTAAAATACAGCCCACAGAGCGTTACGTAGCCTCGATATGCTTAGTAACGGTCTATAACTGGTAGAGTGTGGGGATGGGTCTTAACATGGTCGAATTTGTCCCGAAACCCCGATTTTCGTCTTTCTTCTCCAATAGTTAGCCCAACTCCAAATTGGCACACTGAAGGCCTCATGTAGCCCAAGTTGAGCGGTAGCCACTCACTCATTTATCGATGCTATCGATTTGGGACTGATTGCAATCTAAGGGAACAATTCGAAATTTGTTGTATAGAATAGGTATAAGTACTTCTGTCAGTAAGCCTTAGCCTCCGGTTGATTTCGGCTCTTGTTGTATTATGCGAGAGAACAGCACACGACGTGGACCGTAAACAAATTACTGTCCTGCTTCCATGCATTCCCTTGGAGAGTCCAGGCATTAAGACATCATATATGAGTCGGGAAGCAAACATTCGGTTTATCTTTACTTTCGTGAGCTCATCGCTGCGTAACGAATCTTCTGAAAATAAATGGAGATAGAAATACAGTCAATTATCAAGATTACTGTCACAGTGCAGGGACTCGTGGAAACTGAGAGGTAGGACGCAACAGCCCAAAGCGAGAAACTGTTTGCCAAGCCAATCCAATTGAAAATAAGTTGCTGAAATTGTTCTCTAAGTGACAAGGCGGGGGCCATTTGTTCTTTACCTCGATACCCTTAGATCTAAGGTTTTGTCAAATAAAACACTCGACGCTCTCGCGTTCAGTGCTTTATTTCAATGAATGAATTTTTCAATTAGTGCATACTGACGTCAAGCTCAGTGACACACATTGTGCAGCAGAACCTTAAACATGACTGCGATAAAAACAACATGAGTATGAATTAAATGAACTGTAGGAATCCATGGTTCGCGGCAAAACGGAAGAACCATCTAACTTATGCATAAATAGTATTGTTTGTCGCTGTGTTTAAACAAGGAGTAGCTCACATTCGCTTGGGCTATTATCACGTTATACAGCGAAGAGTGTAAAGGGTCGAGCCATTTTCCCGAGTAAGACCTATACTTGTAACAATCGATTGTCAAGATAATGTTCTATGATATGGGTTATTATTTACATCACCCACACTGATACAAGTAAGGCACGGAATGAAATGGCTGCATAGCATTCTGGTGCATAATGTGAGCAACAGGACAAAGGACAAAGGCACAAAGGCATCACGTCACAACTCTTGTATGGACAGTGAACACGCACCCGACCAAAGGTCATCACGCACCACCTACAGTGCCGCCCTCTTTTGGATTTTGTTCGTGCGTGATCAAATTGATGGCTGTTACAGAAGTCTAGACACCCTTCTGGCACTGCTACAGACCGCCCTGGTTGTTGGACCCACGGATCACGGCAACGCGTGCTTATATTCGAGTCCCAGCGTTGGTCGGGGACCGACTTGTGTGACGGTTAAACCTGGATCTCGTTTTGACATTCGCGGCGTATTCAATGGGGCATACGTGGGATGCGTCCAGGGTGTGGGGGGGGGGGGGAGAAGCGATGGGTGGAGTGTGGGAGGGGTGGGGAGGGGGGTTCGTGGCGGAAAAAGCCACTGTTGTTGCCACGGTATGAGAAAAAATCTGTCCATGCGTCCCCGTAAAAATACATCACGCGTGGCGCCAATGCATGCATGCACTTCCTGCACTGATCACAGGGCCCCGAGTGGCGCGACGAGTGGATGCACCAGAAAGGTGACTAACTTGGTCGTTACAACGCCTGCGGGCCTCACCACGGGTGCTCCACGTGATGGATCGGTCGCGCCTGACACCATCCGTCTAGATGATAGGGCTTAAGTTAGAGTCCCCTGGCAACCGCCATGACCCCAGCCGGCCCATTTAAATATTTATCACCCCATACTACGGGCAGACGACCACAGTCGTGGGGAGGGGGTGAACAGGGAGCAAAGGGCCCGGAGGGGTACCTAATAATTTGCTGGGTTGGGGGAGGGGGGGGGGGGGGCTGCACGGTAAATTATATATCTCTCCCAATCGGTCGCAAGTTTTAAAATATCTTCTCTAGAAGGGTATCGTTTTCATCACAAATGTCTGCTCTCTCAGACATCAAGGGGCATGATATATGTCTCAGTGACACGTGCTTTTTTATTAAAGAAGCTAGTATTCTTGATGTTACGCTGTCAGTAGCTATCGGTATTACTTGTGCATATGGTTATTGCTGGTTTCGGGAAGGCGTCTTTTCTAAAAATTGCTGAATTTTCCGTCCTATCTGTAGCTCACAATAAAATTTAGAAGTGATCGCCAGCCACGATGTCGGCGCCAGCCACGATGTCGGCGCTTAACCTTTTTGCAGGTATGTCCGCGATCGACCAATCAGGAGGCGATACGATACAAACTCTAAATACGTTTTTTTTTAAGGAGAACATTGTCGCAAGAAGTATATCAATTCCTTTAGATGCTATTTTTCATGGAACACTAAGATCATGGTCTACTGCGCAGCTTGAAACTGCCTAAATTCATACGTAAATCGCGGCTCTGAGCTCTCGTTTCACGCGTTTCTCCTGAAGGGTCCCTCCACGACAAAGAGTTCCCTTTGCGAGATTTCGTTGTTGTTGATAAAATCTTGATTGTCATAGACATTTCAGTACATGTACTTTTAAATAACTGTTGATAAAATGATTAAAAAATTGCATATCACTACAAATCCCATGAGATGCCATTTTTGTTGGCATTTTGCGCTTAACCTGTATATGTGTATTAAACCTTTCAAATTTCCATAAAACTAGCGCAGAGCCCAAGTAACATTGCCATAATTTCTCAGTTCATCTCTTTGCAGGTATATATTACATATATAAAATAGCTTACAATGCGTATTAACATATTAACATTTTACTCCCACCCCACCCCCCGCAAGTCGTATTTACAATAACTCTCTGACCTCATAATCTTCCCATATATCTCTGTCGCTGAGTTTCCTCGATAGCCCTGATTCTGATAATGTAGGACTAAAATCAGATGCAAAAATTGACGTGGCTTGAATATTCGCCGTTTATGTTCGGTGCGTATATTTTACACATTTGACTTATTGCCTTTTACCTGTAGATGGCAAGAGAGGTAAATAATAGTTGTCACTTGCGCGTGACTTACTGATGACTAAAAAGGAAAAGCATGTACTGCACTTCCGGTGCAGTATTTGATTTGTCAATGCTAATACTCATGACAAAATAGTGCTTGCCTTTCAGAAATATGCAAAAGCGTTGCTCCATGGTCCTTCGCGGTACTTGCCTGATTCCCTAACTGATCCAGAAGGGCTTACGAGTCAGGCGGACTATAACGTTAGCGCTGCAGAGAGGTGCAAAGTTGAGATAGTGTAACCTGCTACTTAAATGTGGTAAGTACATGTTCCAATTACATATATATATTTGCATTGCTTTACACGGAAAAGCTCTAAAAATTCATTTCTATGTCATATTTTCTGACAGAATTTCATGCACCCAGGCGCCGAGCTAATTGATCCTGGCATATTACTGTAGTATAGCACACTGTATTAATAAATGCGTCTTGTCGGCGGCTTAAATTCTAGATTTATTAACAATAAATATAAAGGGCCGCTCCGCTGTGAGTGGGATACGTTACCCGGGAAACTAGGTTAGGGTGAATTGCAGGGGAGTTGGGTGGGTGGAGGATCACGATAATATATTAAGAACGATTTATTGGAAAACTTCAATCGTAATACCAAAACTTAAACGGAACTCAAAAAGGGAAGTTTAACGCTATATGGCAAAATATGTTAAAAAGAAGGACAGGATTACATGATATCATTTGCCGTTTCACTCAATGAAACCACGCTGGAAGGGCAGGCGGCTGTGTCGGTGGCTGTTGTCTGGGGACGTGTCCACGGTGCATACGGGTTGCGGGGGTTTGTGGCCTTCCACTCCCTCCCCGCCGTACACTGGGACCCCATACTGCTCTCTACAATGGTCCAGTAGCGGCTGAGAACAACGACAATGAAACGGATGAAATGCGGCACTCCTCCTTCCAGTGACGAGCGGGCATTGTGAAGGCGAATCACGCACACATCAGATAATGCGACTTCGTGGAAACGACGTCAGAAATTGACCTTGAAACTACGAAGGAAACGGAAATACCATAACAGATCAAATTAGATATCTGCATTGTTGGGATGGTTCGTTGGGAGGGCATACATGAAGGAGCGCGGGAACGCGGGAGCGGCGGCGGGGACGTTGGGGTGGGAGCGGGGCGGGGGAATTAATTCATGGGGCAAACTTCTATGGATATCTCGTTCTGAAGTCAGGGGAAGGGTGACACGAGCACAATCGGAAATGTGTATAAAAGAAGAAATTATAAGCCGCTTGTGTTGTGTTCCTTTGATCTTGCAATGTCCACCCTTCCATCTGACTGAAATTGGATGGATTTGCAGTCGATACCAATTACGTGAAATGATATGAACCCAAAACGCCACGTGGGTACAGATATTGTCTTTTGAGATTGTCGAGGTTCCGGAATGTCTTCAACTTTTATATTGACAAGCAACGAATCGGCGATCGATATTACAGAAAGCCACACTCTGGACCGACAGGACTAATCCCTGCCTCATAGGGCCACTCATGCTTTCATCATCCTTTCACGAAGGGCATTGCACGTTGTCTGATTTGTTCTGTAATATCATTAAGCAAGGTCGGATCCAGCGGGGAGGGGGTCCCACCCCCCTTTTGAGGAAGAACGCCATATGAGGCACGGTATCCGGTCGCAAGTTCAAAGTTTCAACCCCCACCCCCACCCTTTTCAAATTTCTGGATCCGCCCCTGCATAAGCCAATACCGCTACATAGTAGCTCATCCGCTACTGGACCATTGTAGAGAGCAGTATGGGGTCCCAGTGTACGGCGGGGAGGGAGTGGAAGACCACAAACCCCCGCAACCCGTATGTACGGTGGACACGTCCCCAGATAACAGCCACCGACCCCGCCGCCTCTCCTTCAAACGTGGTTTCATTGAGTGAAACGGCAAATAATATCATCTAATCCTATCTTTCTAAATATTTTGCCATGTAGTGTTAAACTTCCCTTCTTGAGTTTCGTGTGAGTTTTGGCATTACGCTTAAAATTCCCGATAAATGGTTCTTAATATATTATCGGGACCGTCCACCAGCCCATGTCCCAAAATACCACGCGGTGGACATGTGCCAACCAACAGCGCAAAAAGCAACCGGCCAAGTCAGACTTCTTCCTAGTGTAATCGCATATAAATGGCACTACTTATAATTGTTTCTGCAACATATGGATGCAGACCTGAACATAGTCTTCTGGCTATTGAAGTGAATTTTAGAGTACTCAATAGGGCTGTACAGTTCTCGCGGGTTCTATTTCCGGTTTAGGTCTTTTGGGGACCAACAAAAAAACACTTGCTCTTTGAACGAGCGCTGGTGCCTGGCTGCAACTGCGTGACGCGCACTCATTGCAGTCAACGTTTTAGTATTGGGAACCGGCCAGCTGACTGGTTTGTGCGTAAAGAATCGAGTTGGGTGAAACCATTTTTTTTTGCTTTGGTCCAGGCATTGTTAAATATAAAATCATAATATAGTTAAAGATAAGACATTTATCTCTCCATAATGCATGTGGTCATGATGATTATTACGTCATATGACATGGAAAACCCCGCGCACCACGTTAGATCGCCTGACACTGACAGTCACTCATGAGAAAACCGCATTCTTGTTCATCAACTGCCTAACCGCTCATACATCACATAGATCTACTCGGATGGTTATAATTCGGATATGCACAGAACTTCAGTGGTTAGTTGTACTTCCAAAGACAGCTTTAGCCGATCTTGTGTGTGGGACGAGTGAAGGCAAACAACCGGAAGGTAGCCAGCACCTACAGGCCGTTGATGCTGGGCATTGACGCAGAGCATAGGTATCCCCGTCTCGTGAGGTCTCGATAAGATACCGAAGTGACTGTTCAATCCTATGGGGGAAATTTAACTCCTCGCGATACTATGCGACGAATAGTTTGATCGCGTACTAAAGATTGATCTACATTTTCCATTATACTAATGACACACTCAATTTGAAGTCAGCAAGTTGATAAAAAAGAACAAGTTCAGGAGATTAAACCAATCGAACCGAACTAGCGATGTTGGATTTATTGTTAGCGAGATTACGATATGCATTAATGATATTTGCATACTGCCAGACGGTAGCGAATCCTCTCTGTGATCTACGTTCCTTTTTCTTTAACATTCTTTGGGAATAAAATTTCATATAGAACTTTTGTCGGATCAAAAACGCAAATTTGGACATTAATTAGTGAAAGTAGAAAATATACTTACAGTTTATGGAAGTCGGACCCTATACCTGAGAGATCGGGCTTTGGAGCTAAACACATTGGGCATGCTTTAGCTAGTTCGTGTTATGTCTGTCCTCACTCCATCTGACGCAGACATCTTTACCGCGCAAGAAATGATTATACGTAAGTTTGCTTAGCGAAATAAGAAACCAAAAGTGGCATTAGTTCGCATGGGGCAATCTGTTGAATACGGATACAGATTGAATATGGAAGCCTTAAAAATATATATAGAGCATGGATTCATTAGGGATCACCATCTTGAGACCTCCCCCAGTGGAATAATTATTGTTCATAAAACCTATAATTTAAGCCGGCGACAAGATGCATTTATTAATAAATCGCACTATGTTACAGTAATAGCCCAGGACCAAATAGTTCGGCTCTTGGCTGGAGGGAATTCTGTAAGAAAATACGACATAGAAATGAATTGTTAGAGCTTTATAGCTTACAGCTTGTTATATAGACTTTATAGTTTGAAAATGAAGATACGCTTTTAACTCTCTGTCGTTGCGAAGTAATACAAATATATACATATGTAGATGGAACATTTACTTACCACAATTAAATAACAGGTTAAATAATCTACTTTGCAGCTCTCTACAGCGACAACGTTAATTAATCCGCCTGACTCGTTACTTATCCCACAGTAATTTGTAATACTTGCATCAGTCAGATAATCAGGTAAGTAATGCGAAGTACCGTGGATCAACGCTTCTGCATATTTCTAAAAGGCAAGCACTATTTGGTCATCAGTATTAATATGCTGCGAAGAAAGTAATATTTTCCTCATATCTCAGCATGGTATATTGTCTATGAATATATACTTATCCTTGTTAGTCAACAGTTAGTTTCGCGCAAGTGGCAATTATTAAATACTCCTCTTGCCAACTACAGCAAAATGGAAGTAAGTCAAATATATCAAATGTACGTATAGAACAAAGACATGTTGTATATTCTTTCGATTACGTGCATAAACTGCTGTGATATTGTGTTTTCGGGCAAGACACTGATGTCGCATTAAATAAAGATTTAACATCAAACATCGATCCTAGTGAAAAAAATGGTTCGGTCCAACGGCGAACCTTCAAGCCAGACGGCTTTGTGTCTGATTTGCAACTTGATAGCCACTTTTATGAATAGAGATACTGTGTAGACATACAGGGAATTCAAATATACCGATATAATGTATATGAAGATTATCGGGCCAGACGGTTACTGTAAATCTAGCTTTGGGTTGGGGGTGGTGGGCAAGGTGCTGTGCGGTGACGGTGCTGGGTGCGGCGGTGGGGCGTGATAGAACTGTGGCCTGGGCGCACTTCCAGCAACACCAGTCCTGCAGTGATGTCGCCATGTCATTTTTATAATTGGGATGTGCCGTCCTGATGAGAGGCCTGCATAAGTCTTGCGTAAGCAATATCTGTTGTTAATGAGTTGGTACATAGATTGCCATGCTGTCTCCCCCGTTGCCTCGGGTTCCTCCCTGGTGTAGTGGTTAGCGCACTAGACCGCAGATCAATAGGTCCTGGGTTCGAATCCGGGCTCGGGCACCTAATATGGGGCGTGTTTCATTCCTTCATCCTTCATCGTCTCGGGAGGTTCCTTGGCCCAATTTAGCCTGTATGTGCACAAAAGTGGCCTAAAACACCAACATTCCATTCCATTCCCCCTTGCCTCAGCCGGTCACTGAGATGGCTTATCGTCGCCATGGCACCAGGTTCACTCTCCGCTATGCCAGGTTTACTCTTTCACTATGTTGTGAACAAAATAATTGTATTCTGACAATGCTTCAGACAGCAAACGTGTGGGAAATGTATGAATGAAATTCCACGGATACGTATGAAACAAATTTCGCCTTGCCCCGTGGTAACGTCCTATGTCATGGCAAAATATTAGACCCTTGCCATTTCCAACTTACGAGCCCTGGACATTATGCAGCAAGTCAATATGTTTTTCGGTAATTGTGCGTGTGTTGTAGTATACGACACTTGAATTAGGTTATCGTATTTTGTTTTGCGCTGTAAGTGTGCATCATGGGCTGGTAATGCAAGCATCAATTGAAATGTTAGCATAGGAGGCTGAAACGGCCCAAGGTCCAGTGTCGATTTTGCTGAATTCTCAGTGTAAAGGGTAGATTTTACACGACTATATGTGACGTTTTTTTTAACTAAGCTCAGAGTCGTTTTTTTTCTAAAAGGTCACTATCAGTGTCTATGTTTTTTTTTTCATATCATCGGTTTTGGAATATGGGAGTCAATGTCGAATGTCCATTTTTAAAATATGCCTGTGTCGTCATTCACCCCTTCAAGACCCATTGGTATGCCATTTACTATTCATCATGCAGACACTTAGCATGGGTTATCGTCATTAAAACTTTAGTCTTGGCAAAACGGGTCCAATGTTCGTTCGAAGTAATTTGCCCGAAGCGGCAATGTAAATGTTTTAAATGTTTTTTTTTTCAAACTAAGAGTGGATGGATTTGCAGTCGATGGCAATCACACTAAAAGATATGGGCCAAAAGGCTATGGTACACATATATTTGCTTTACGGATCATTGGGATTCCCGAGTGTACGCAACCTTTGTATTGACAACCTTGAACCTCAACACATATTGTCTCCACGGGTAAAGAAATGATAGGATGAGCCGGGATGCCAGGGTGAATGGAAGACTCAACACATGGGTTGTACACAACTGTCGCAAAGAGTTGCTGTCAGTCACGTTGCCTATGCCGAATGCCTGCATGCTGATTCGCGGATATAAACGTGATGGATGTCGTCATCTGCCGTGGTTACAACCCAATACAGCAGTGTCGACGGCCATCTTGTTCTGCCGTCAGTTCCATACCACATGACCTCGTTGGGGGTGCTACGATAGATCAGGCAAAATGGAATCAAACAACGCTAGCAATGGCCAGCGTAATTAAAGAAGGATGACGGATGAATGGGGAACAATGAAAGGAAGAAAACACGTGGATAGGGCTGGAGAAGGAGGGTGGGGTGTGAGGGTGGGGTGGGGATGAAGGATCAGAAGTGTTGGCATTGGTGTATGGCACAGTTCTGTGCAATAATAATGTGCGGTGTAGGGTGTCAAAGGGAAGAGAGGGTAGTGCGGTGCAAAGGTGCAGGGTGAATGTGGTGGGAATAGGCGGAGAGGGAGGCGCGGTAGGGATGGGAAGAGGGGAGGTGTGGGAGGTTGGGGGTGGCGGTGGTCATAGGAAAACAGGAGGCGTGTGGCTGGTATAGTAAAGATGGCGGATCTGGGAGGAAAATCCGCCCAACATGTGACCCAGGGTCCTTAACCCTGACCTACTCGTCAGAACCACAGTTATAGTGGTTGTATCCTATCACCATGACAACGATGCGACATGTCCGGTTGGGGATGTCTTGGTGCATGCGGTAAGACGCCCTTTAGACTTGTTTGAGGTGAAAACGGGCGGCTTTACCGCGGTCCCCCACATCCCCTACAACCAGCAATGTATTAAGTACCACCCCCCTTCCCCCTGGGAGGTTTCCCTAAACACGCCACAATGTAGTCACACCGGTGAACAACAACCATGTAAAACAATCTCATAAATAACGATATCTCCCCAGAATGTGAGTCGTAAGCCGTTTTGGCAAAACTAGCCCAACCATAAGCCATTTCATCCCCATGTTAACAACTTCGGTTAATCGCAACTTTGGTGAATCGCAAATTCCGCATAAGCGCAACAAAAAAATACCTGAAAATGGGCGGGAACTTCGAATAATTGCAATATTCCAGGCCAAACACAGGTGTTGTTAGTGGACATATAGAGAAAATGCGCTACCAACTAACACTTAACACCTGTATAGCTTTGTTGTTATCGCCGGATTAACAGTCTGCGCCAACAAAGACAAGCCACATGCTTTGTTATTCTTTTGGTCTCTTTGCGTTCGGGTGATTGGCATTGATCAACGTGTGCTGCTTATGTGACATTCATTGCCACAAGCATGAAAGTGTGCTTTATGTGCAATGAAGTGTCTCTAATCTCTTTGTTCTTGAAATGTTTGTTCCTCACTGTGATGTGAGACGTATTAACATATGAGATGCTGCTGTCGCCTACAACGTCTTCAGGCACCACATACGGCTTCACTATACCATCATTGCCAACAAAAAAGAGGCGACAGCGAATTTGAACAGCTGACATACAGAAGTCAGTAAACAGCCAGATTCAAACAGAGGATGATTACAGATTTTTGATCGATTGAGCAAATAGATTTCAGAAATACAAGTTTCCAATGATGAGCAGTGTTTTGTGATGCTAGTTTATACACGTGCAACTGTAGCATATTTAGGCCCAATAAGTGTACATACATGTAAATGTAATCCATTCTAACCCGAAAAAATCGCCAACTTCGGATAATCGCAACTTCGATTACTTGCAACGTGTTTGCTGACAAACAGAAGCTGCAATTATATAATAAGCGGAGTGCACTCTACATGTTAAACGATGGATATATCGATAACGTGGAACTAGGCAGCTACCCTGTTTTTCGTTCGAATATATGGACACCGCGACCCATTCAAAGGACAGCGGAGGCGGGGAGTGGGGGGAGTGGGGGGGGGGTGGCAACATTCTAAGCGATAGCCTCCTCTTCGACATTCGTCCTATCTCAACTGGCCACATCTCTGCAGCGATCAGGCTAAATAGGCTGACTCACAATCAGTATCCCATTGTCGTAATTTACGATACTGGATCAGTCAGAAAACAAGGCAGGACAAGGCATTACTGCCACATGAAATAATGATAATATAGTATACATAAGGCTTAGTCACAAAATGGCTGTGTCCGTTCTTTGGGTTGGGGTTGGTGGGCAAGGTGCCGTGCGATGACGAGGGGGGTTGGCGGCGGTGGAGCGTGGGGGGACTGTTGCAGTTCTGGCAACGGAAGTCAAGGGTCGATGTCGCCATACCGTTTAGATAATTGGGGTTTACCGTCCGGATGGGAGGCCGAAATAAGTCCTACTTAAACATTAACTGTGTTTATGAGTATATATAGATTGCGGTCGATGACCACGCCATGCTGCCTTCCCTGTTGCCTCAGACGGCCATTAACATGGCATACTGTAGCGGCAACTCTAGGTTCAAAATGGAAGTTAAAGCTTGATCTGGGTAGGTGGGGTTTGGGGATGTCTGGATCGGGGAAGTCAGATCTAAGGAAATCATGCCTTGTGTGGTTAACTTTGGGGAGGTCAGGTCTGAGGAAGTCGGACCTGCGGGGTCAGGTCTGGGGAGGACGGGTTTGGGGAGGTCTTTAGAGCCAGTCATTAACCTGTCAGGAGCTGTAGTCAATGAGGAGCTTTGAGGGTAAGCTAGATACACAGGATAAGGAACACCGCGTATTCATGTCACAAGCTTGGCATTCATCTATTGTAATGTCCAATGCTCGAGCAAAATATTTAACCCCTGTCATTTCTAGCGGTGGACATTATGATGAGAGTCACCCCTATGTCTACCAGCAATTATGTGTGTCTATTGCTGCAGGTGTTGTAGTGTGCTTGAATAAGCTTATCGTATCGTATTGTGCGCATTAGGTGTACATGCTTGGTGTTTTCCTTTCAGAAGCTGCCAGAATGGCTCACGGACAAGTAATGTCAACATCAAGTGCGATTTTCAGTTAAAATGTCGGTAAGCCGTTTACTATTCACCATTCATGTATTCGGCATGGTGTATCGCGTGAAAACGTTTAGTTTAGGCAAAACTGTTCCTCTTGGAATTCGTTTAATAGTTTTCTAGAAGCGATAATGAAGTACGATCATTATATGGCAATGTCTGTGTGATCGCCGAAGAAAGATATATTGTCTTTCTTCGCAAAATGTAGGGGGTTACTCCCGGGGACATGGCTCCACTCGCCCTTTCTTCTCCCATTGACGCGATATGATATAAGTGTTTAAAGCGGGTGTCCAACCTAATCTAGTCGCGATGTAAACCGAAATTTTGTATCTTAAAATTATATTAGCGAGTGTTAATGCTTTGTTTCGGCCGACTGGTAAGGAGAAAAAAATAGCAACCCGACCCCATCAATATCGAGAGAAAGTGACCTGTATTGTGACCCATCATGTGGCGCCGCCTTACGTTATAACTGCAAGTTATCTCACGGGGAGAAATGTTAATATGTTAATAAGTATTGTAAGCTACTTTATATATGTAATATACCTGCGAAGAAACGAACTGAAAAATTATGGTAATGTTACGTGTGCTCTGCGCTATATTTATGGAAAATTGAAAAGTATAATAGACATATACAGGTTAAGCTCAAAATGCAAAACAAAATGCAACTCATGGAATTTTTAGTGCTATGTAATTTTCTTAATCATTTTATCAACAGTTATTTAAATGTACATGTAGTGAAATGCCTATGACAATTAAGGCTTTATCCAAAAAAAAATCTCGGAGAAGGAACTCGTCGCCGTGGAGGTACCCCTCAGGAGAAACGCGTGAGATGAGAGCTCAGGGCAGCGATTTACGTATGAATTGCGGCAGTTCCAAGCCGCGCAGTAGATCATGATCTTAGTGTTGCATGAAACATAGCATCCAAACAAATTGATATACTTCTTGCGACGAATATCCCCGTAAAAACATATTTGGACATCGTGGCTGGCATTCACTTCTAAATTCTATTGTGAGCTACAGGACGGAAAATTCTGTAATTTGTAGGAAAGCCACCTCTCCAAAGCCAGCAATAACCATCTGCCCAAGTAATACTGACAGCTACTGACAGCGTAACATGAAAAATACTAGCTTCTTTGATAAAAGACAACACGTGAGACTGAGACATATATCATGCAATTAGTAACGGAAGCGTTTCAGTTTGGTTACTAGACAAGCAGTGACAGGAGAAACGAACACATTGAATATGCAAAGGATAAAAGGAACAATCATCCATCATCCCGTTCCACATCGTACATTCCCAAATTTGCAAACATAATGACACAGGAATTTTCATCAGACGCGCAATGGCGGAATTCACTAATTCTTTTCGTTTCATTTTCCCTCTGCCCGGGTGGCACTATCCCTTTTGAGCCGATGTTGGCAGGGAAACGCCCCTTTCGAGCGGATTTGGCGGTGAAAAGAGATGTGTACCTTTACCGTGCAGCCCCCCCCCCCCCACTCCCCTCCAACCAACCCAGAAAATTATTAAGTACCCCCCCTCCCCGGGCCCTCTACTCCCTGTTCACCCCCGCTCCAAGTAGTGTGGCGGGCGTCTGCCCGTAGTATGGGGTGATAAATATTTAAGGGGGCCTGCTGGGCTGGTCAGGGCGGTTGCCAAGGGACCCTGACTTAACCCCTATCATCTGGACGGATGGCGAGGCCTGCAGCCGTTGTAACGACCAAGTGGGTGACCTTTCTGGTGCATCATCCAGGCGCACGGAGTAGATCGTCGTGAGTCGCGCCACTCGGGGCCCTGTGGCCAGTGCAGGAAGTGCATGCATGCATTGCCGCCACGCGTGATGTATTTTTACGGGGACGCATGGAGAGATTTTTTCTCATACCGTGGCAACAACACTGACTTTCTCCGCAACCCCCTGAAAATGTTTGTCCTCAACTCGTCTGGTTTTCCACTGCACCCCGCGCCCTGCACCCCCTCCCCCACCTTCTCCTCCACCCATCGCTTCCCGCCTTCCGCGCCCTGGACGCATCCCACGTATGCCCACGTGAATACGCCGCGAATGTCAAGACGACCTCCAGGCTTAATAGTCATCGTTTGTGTAAACTTCGTCCTATTTAGTGCATTTGTAAAAGGCGAACATTAGTTTAAACATATTTTATTGGCAATTGGAAAACAGGCACACTGCCTATGTGAATTCCTCTTGCTGAACTTGAATCAATTGCTCATACATACATATATACATAACAGTTGCGTACACCACAATGTAGTAGAAATTCGATAATTAATACATTCAGGCATAACATTAAGATACGTGATATTTAAGGGAAACGTTTGGAGGCTACAATGAAGTCGTGAACTGCTTGAAATATACAACGGTTATCGTCCATTGATAGAGACGGATTACCAAAAAGAATGATGCCAATTGACACTGAGGATAGAACATGGATTTTGCGAAATAAAATATCTCTAAAGTTCGTATAGAGTGGGCACCCGAGGAAAAAATGAACGCAGTCCTCGTTCGCGGCTCCGCAGCGACAACTCGGGCTGTCTACAAGATTCATGTTAAACAAGTGAGAGTTAGGTGCGCTACAGTTCATGCGAATACGCGCGTGCAATACATTGACTCTTCTGTTTCCAAAGTAATACAATTTGCGGTTATCAGTTAAATTCCAGGACACCGTTTTATGAATATTTAAAATTGCTACTTCAAACGCTTTTGGGTCGTGCAAGCTGCGTAAAGAGACTGGTAATTCGTTCCACATTCGTATTGCGCTAGGTAGAAATTATTTGTAAAATGTTGACAACCTTGTATTTATTTGCGTAATATTAAGTGGGCTAGCACTACGTAAACCATATTGAGTGCGGTCGAGCACGGACATAGGAAGTAAGCTACACACATAGGAAGGTGCCTGGTTATAAAAAAATTTGTGAAACAGAATGAGCTTAAATCTGTCCCTCCTTTGTGACAAGGTTTCCCAACCCAACTCTTTGTACACCTGAGTGCGGCTTGCGCATTTGATTGCACCACTTAGGCGAACATTGAGCATGAGGCAACGAAAGAAAAGTTCAACACCTGTGGGATTACTCTTCCTTACTTTTGATGGTAAGCAATTCACTGATAAAGACAAAAGACTACATGATGAACCGTGGTGTATTTGATGCCAAACGGCACATACGTTTTTAAGTAAGCTTATATTGAATTTTCGCTCAGATAATTCTGATGGTTAAATTTGGCGTGGGGCACAGAGACTATGGCGTAAGCGGAATGCCCTCGGCCGGAAGAATGGCACGACGCATCTATCACGTGTCCCCGGGAGGTCTGCAGCCGTTGTAACGACTAGGTGGACGAAGCTGTAAATCAATATGATGATCGATGTGGGTGCAAAAATCGCTGAGGAGCAGACGATATGTTCTGGCAATGGTAAACGCAGATGCTTCGAAGACGGGAACGTTTTATACACCACCAGTTGGTACAATAACACAGAATAAGCATGCTTATCAATGTCCAAATGGGACCCGCCTCGCTTAATTGAAGTTGGCTGGTATCCTGCTCTTTGTTATAATTCTAGCTGGGATTAAGACATATGGCATTTTTACTCTGATAATTAGATTATCAAATATAGTTTGATGTATGTATTACCTTGTGTCGTGTAATCGTAATGAGACCCGCCTCGCATAATTGAAGTTGGTTGGTATACAGCTCTTTGTTATAATTCTAGGTGGGATAAAGACATCGCATTTTTACTCCGACAATTAGATTATCAAATATAGTTTGATGCATGTATTACCTGATATCGTGTTATCGTGAATTGGTTAGAGTTATTTGTGAACATTACATTGCACATATTTTTTTAACACGCGTGACATTTTGCTTAGATAACATTTGATTGAAATGAAATATAACTGCTGAATTGGTTGTGAACACAATATATCGCGTGTTATTTTTTAATATTACATTTCACGACAACATGCAGCGCATTGTGCTTACACTGAAGTTGAATGCTATGAAATATAACTCCTGGTCTTCATCTTAGCCATGCAGCGATATAGCGGAAACCAGTTTCCCAGGAGAACCAGTAATGTGGTAGGAATGGATTTCTGTCGAGGATGTTGAGGACCGGTGTCTGAAATGTCCGTGCCGACATTGTCTGTGCGACAGGTTTATCACTTGCAATTCACCCATGGGCACAGTTACTATGGTGCCTGGACCATTTAAAGGGAAATGCCAGACCCATCTCATTTACATTTCTAGTTAAACTATAGGGAATTAACTAAACATTACACAGAATATATTTTTTTAATCATACATTAGTGAAGTTCCAAGCACTTTTGCACGTCCACCCAACTTGCCCTAGCGAAAAAGGTGTCGTTTGGGCGGCACATATGTAAAAACCTTACTATATGTAGTGCCCCTCACCACCACCACCCCCCCCCCCGTCCCGGGAAAGGCAGTTGATTGTTTGATACAGCTGCTGTCTTAGAAACTCACTTTCACTGAAGAGTGTTTGGACAGGACTGCCGTAGGCTACTACAGAACGGCCGTATGGGTTAGGGTGGGTGGATGGCTGTCTAGTGGGGTGGTGGTGGGGAGGAGTGGTGCGCGAGCTAACAGCCGGGTCGACTCAAAGCAATTGTTCTCAACATGGTCGTAACATACTCTTGAATGTTTGGTGGGTTAACAGGAACTCACACGAGCCATCTCGCGTAGCCATTGCCGCAAAAGCTGCTGGTCGCCTGGTGGACAGCGGTAGAAAGATATCCTGTTTTTGCTGTCCTTTTTTGCACTTGAATTGTTACAGCCAGCAGCTGAACAGTGCACAATTTTGTTCTAAATGCATCGATGTTTAAAATTTAGGAGTCAATTTCGCTTGTCACTATTCATGAGAGCCGACAGTTTGTTTCAAAGACGTCAACGCCTTGCGTGCGCCCGGCGTGTGAATGGCTAAATCTGGTCACGTGTTCAGAACATGCCGACACCCGCCTTATGGGCGAAAATCTATATTTTATAATGTTGATACTGATACTGATACTGCTGGATTTCATACCAGCAGAGTTATATTTTTATTTCACATTGCAGCCCCCCGCAGTTTTCTTTTAAGTTAGAAGATAAAAGTACCGGAGGAATGATTCTTTTAAAGTTCTTTCATATGTGGAACCTTGACAAAGTACTGCAGTACTACATGTCTTACATCGAGACCCGATCAATCATTCCATGAACATTGCATAGCATTTGGCAGTTAACTTGGAAAACTCGGCTGGCTGGAGCTTCCGCAACTTGATAAAATCGACAAACGCACCCGACATATCCACCCACTACCTCTGACCGAACCAGCAATACCACTGCCAGGCGTGCCAACACACTTCAGCCCTACGCCTCCCTCCTCTTCCACCCACCCATTCTCGGTACCACTGGGTGCTCTCAGCCTCACAAAAAACCCGTCCTACGTGGCTAATTATCCCATTTCTTCATTAACAGAAGTTTTATACGTGTCCTAGTGGTCTTCTCACATCCACTGCTGTTCACATCCTATCCTGGTGCCAACAATGCCCCTCCCACGACTCATTAGACATGTTTGTCAAACAGCCCGTATCGTGCCCACCCTACACTTTCCATCCCTGACACCCCTTAGACGCACCCCACTCCCCTCCCCTTGAATACGACGAGAAGGTCAAAATTAAGACCTCCCGGCGGAGCTATGCCCTAATAGTCACACCCTTCCGTCCTCAACTAAACCTCTGTGGCCCCAGGGACTTGTGGGAAAGACCGCGTTGCCTTGATCCGCGGGTCCAACAACCGGGGTTGTCTGTAGCGGCGCCGGAAGTGTGTCTAGGTTAAAGCTATTAAATATGTCACGACATGGGGCGTTACGCATTCAACATCATCGGTCGCGATGTCCTTTGACATTGATGCACTGTCGTTTTGCCGGCCTCGTGGTCCCTGTGCCCTGAGGCAAATCGCCTGACAGAGTGGCGATGGATGTTTGGTGCGCCCGCCCAGGGAGATGAAGGCGTCCTCTATTGACAATGGCACGGACAATTGCCTCGTGAGGAGCCTTGTTCCCGTCGTCTTATAAACTCGGCAAGTCCCACCTTAATTCCGGAGTGTTGGTGAGTGGCACCCTGCTTGGCGAAAACCTTTGTTAGTCAAAGAGTGAAATGCCAATCCTTGTTCAACGTGATCAAAGGGTCTACCCTCGATTTTTCCAGTTTGACTGTATGGCTTGACAGGTTAAGGAGTGGCTCTCCAGACTTGCCCAGACCCGACCTTTACACAACTCACCTGAGTGCTGCCCGCACCTGCCCCAAACCCTCCTTCGCACCCCAGAGCCTCCCGACTTCCCAGGCAGACACGTTCGCGGTCGTGGCGAGGATTAATGAACCAAATAGTAAGCGACAGCTCGGGATAAAATCATCACATCATACAGAACGAGGACGGTGGCCCCTCCGGTTTATAATCCGGATTTACAATGCGCCGCAGTAGCCGCGGTTCTATCCACATGTATTGCCTGACGATTTGTCATCGCAAAAGAAAAGATAAAACTAATGTTAGGTGTCCAACTCAAGGATGACTTTTCTGTTTTTTGAAAATATGTTTCACTGTCCACCTGGATTGTCTGAAGTGTGACGCCTCAGCCTCTGTAGTTCACATCACGATACTGGGAAGTGACAAGTCAGGACACGTCTCTGAAGTAATCCCCTACTCTTGATGAATAGGATATGTGATCCTTATCCTGCACAAAAACGTTCGCACATTTACTTGCACGGATATGGCTCAAACAATAGCGGGCCACGTACACTGAAGCAGTACTACTCAACTGAAAATGCGATTCCAATAAGCCGCCTTCTTTTAATGCGATCAGATGAAGAATAATCGTTGCAGTATGAAGCTATTGCGTCATTCATGACTGGTTACACGTTTTTGTTGCATGCCACTCAGGTGAATCTTAATACCTGCTTGCAGGCGCTGCCGCTTGGTGGGTCAGAGCACCCACCGTAAATGCAACAACATCCATACTTGTATTCCAGAGCGGTGCCGCCGGGTAGTGTTATGTGATCGGCGCTTCAGACGATTGCGAAAAGACGAGTTCGTTTTCACCATTAGAGAGATATTAGTGGTGTCTCCTGCATCCGTTAATCATCGGTCTCAGCTTCAGCGCCTAATGCACACGAATACGAGATCGCTATGTACTAGCATAGCAAAAACAAAAACCGTTGTTACGTTGAGTGCATGTGATTGACAGTGGCGAGGGACCCCGAAAATTGCATCATTTTGATGGTAATGGGTTATGCATTAGGACTGAAGATGGCTTACGTTTCTGAAATTGTTTTTAGCCGGCTTCTCCTCGTCCGTGGAGTAACCCATCCAAATCGCATTAGCTGATGCAGTTATTGTGTGGGCACGGATAAAACGACGCGGAAAAAAACACCGATGAAAGGTGCAGTCGTGATATAAAGATAGAAAGACGTGTTACGGTTGAAGTGATCGTGTCACTGTGGGTGCCGCTGTCGTTCGGCGTTAATCAAAAAACGGTTTTAGGCACGTTATGTGGACACCTGCCTGCTATATGGTAGCTTAGACGGTATCGTGGAAATAGTCATAATAGCCATATGACGGCTTGCAATGTCGATGGCAATGTCGATGGCAATGGCGATGGCAATGGCGATGGCAATGTCGATGGCAATGGCGATGGCAACGTCGATGGCAATGTCGATGGCAATGTCGATGGCAATGGCGATGGCAATGTCGATGGCAATGTCGATGGCAATGTCGATGGCAATGTCGATGGCAATGGCGATGGCAATGGCGATGGCAATGTCGATGGCAATGTCGATGGCAATGTCGATGGCAATGTCGATGGCAATGGCGATGGCAATGTCGATGGCAATGTCGATGGCAATGGCGATGGCAATGTCGATGGCAATGTCGATGGCAATGGCGATGGCAATGGCGATGGCAATGTCGATGGCAATGTCGATGGCAATGGCGATGGCAATGGCGATGGCAATGGCGATGGCAATGGCGATGGCAATGGCGCTGGCAATGGCGATGGCAATGTCGATGGCAATGGCGATGGCAATGGCGATGGCAATGTCGATGGCAATGTCGATGGCAATGTCGATGGCAATGGCGATGGCAATGGCGATGGCAATGTCGATGGCAATGGCGATGGCAATGGCGATGGCAATGTCGATGGCAATGGCGATGGCAATGTCGATGGCAATGGCGATGGCAATGTCGATGGCAATGTCGATGGCAATGTCGATGGCAATGTCGATGGCAATGTCGATGGCAATGTCGATGGCAATGTCGATGGCAATGGCGATGGCAATGTCGATGGCAATGTCGATGGCAATGGCGATGGCAATGTCGATGGCAATGTCGATGGCAATGTCGATGGCAATGTCGATGGCAATGGCGATGGCAATGTCGATGGCAATGTCGATGGCAATGGCGATGGCAATGTCGATGGCAATGGCTATGGCAATGTCGATGGCAATGTCGATGGCAATGTCGATGGCAATGTCGATGGCAATGGCGATGGCAATAGCAGGCTTTATATAAAAAAGTAGTTCAATTTCTCTGAGCGGACAGAACGTAGTAATAGCCCGCATTAGATGTAAGAGTCCGCGATACGGCGATACGGCGGTAAAAAAACAATTGGCCCCCGTCTTGTCAATTTCCGACTGGTTTTAGCCACTCATCTTAAATTGTATTTGATAGGAAAGCAGCATTTGCTTCTCCCTTTGTGATTTTGCGTCCTCCTGCTCAGTTCGCACGAGTCCCTATACTATGACGGTGACCTTGAATAGAAACATTGCCTGTTTCTATTCACATGTATTACCAGAAGATTCGCTAAGATCAAGAATGTAAAGATATACAGACTGTTTGTTGACTCACAAATGATGGTTTGTATGACTGGACTCTCGCAGGGAATGCATCAAAACAGGTCAATAAGTTTCGCTGTCCGCGTCTTGTGCTGTTCACTCGCCTAATGAAATCAATAAAATTGAAGCACCATAACTTAACATTTTACTTTCGAAATTGTTACGAATGGTGAAAGTCAAGCATGACTCCTCAACCTGTGTGGTTGACATCGCGACCATTTGAAGTGGCAATACAGAGAGGAGCCATGTCTCCAGGAATAAGCCCCGTACCTGCTTTCAGAGAAGAACGACAACAACTCTTTATTGACGCCAGTATAACCCCTAACTCTTTGATAATTAAGACATGTGATCATTATCCTACACAAAACACGCTTGCAAATTTATTTGCATAGATAGGGTTCGAACTATATGGGAACTGGGGCATACTAATACCGAATGGTACTTAATTTCTAATACTCTTCCTTACCGTCATACAAAGGCTATACACTTTTGTTCCTAGATTAGTTGTCCAGTAAGTGGAAAAAACTATTTTTATGTGATTGGAAGGACAAGTCAATGTCAAGGCAAAGAACAGTTTATCTGCCTCCTTTCATACACACGACTGATAAGTTACATTAACAAGTATAATTTGCTTAATGAGAATCAATTTGGCTTTCGAGCTAACCACTCCACCACATCGGCGCTAGTACTTGTAACAGATCGAATAGCCTCAGCAATAGATAAGGGAAAATTCGCATGAGGGGTATTTTTTAGACTTTCAAACGCAGTCGACACGACCAATCACAAAATTCTTTTATTGAAACTCGCACGGTATGGGGTTTTGGGATCTGGTTTCAAGGTACCAGTATGTGGAATAGAACCAAATCATCAAAGTCAAATATCCACTGTGGGGTGCCCCAAGGCCCTACTCTTGTTCCTCTGTTATTTTTAATTGATGTCAATTATGTTGCCCAGGTCAGTGCGAAACTATTCAGTGTTTCATTCGCTGATGACTAATTTCTTTATATCGGGTAAAACTTGCCGATGGGACTTCTACCCTGAATTCTAAACTGGACAAAATTAGATGCTAGCTCAAATTAAATAAACTCACTCTCAGCCTTGGGAAGACAAAGTTCATGATATTTAAATGTCTTCGTAAAAACATTACTATGCATAGCGAAATCGTGATGACAGGAAAAAATATTACTCAAGTGAATGCTATAGAATTCCTAGGGGTTCAACTTACATTTGGTAAAGACCATGCACACTTTATAAAGAGCAAAATAGCTAATGGGTTAGGAATCATTACAAAAGCAAGAAAGGTGTCTAAAAATGAAATTTTAGTTACGATATACTATAGTTTTATACTTCCCTATCTCTTTTATGTTATCGAATTATGGGGAGCACCATTTGAATCCTATGTTGAGCGACTGACTACGCTAACAGGAAAGAGCTACTAGAATCGTTCATGGGGCTCCGGAACATTTTTATATGCACAAGCAATATCATGATATTCATCCAGAAATTATAAAGTTAACGTTTGTCGGAAGCCAAGATGATCATAATTATGCAACAAGGGCGTCCAAGAACTGGCGTACGCCGAAATATGGAAATAACTATATGAAGATATGGGTACGCGTATATTTATCAAGTGGTTCAAGAGGCGTAACTATACACGTTTTCAAGAGAACGGGAACAAGAATGTTGTTAAATGATGCATTGATAATTCAGAAATAGCATATGTGATCGTATTTATAGCTAGGATACCCTTTGTAGCATAACAGTATTTGATTAATAAAACAGTTGTTTTGTGTACGGCATTATTGTTTTTAAATTTGTTTTTAAACTATTATTTATCTTTTTTTTAAAAAAAATTCTGACATTTGTTCTCTTACACGAGCATATAAGCACCGCTTCTGCTTAGTTTGCAATGACAAATGTAATACGCACGCTGTTTTGTGTAAAATAAACCTATTATTATTATTTTTAAAGCCGTAATGCCCATATGCACAATTAATAATGACAGGAAATGAAAACGTGATGTAAAGTAGATTAGGTCTTTAACAAAACACACGTGGCTTTGATACATATCTAATGCAATCAGCAACCGAAGCAATGAAGTTTCATTACCAGACATGCATTGGGACACATGGGAGATGTCAGAGGTAAGTAGAGTAATCATCCATGTTCACTTTCATATCCGTGCTTTCCCTGGAAGGAATAACACAAAAGCCATCAGAGATGTTTTATCTGCCACCAAATGGCCGCGCTCGCTGATTACTCGGGGTAAAGGTACACAAGTGGATAGGCTGTTTGATCCCTTCAATTTATTTTGCCTCTATCTGCTTCGGTTATCTCTCAACGCATTACTTCAATCATACCATGAAATATCGCTCTGCCATTTTGGTTTATCTTCCGTTTCGAGATTCTAAAATTTGCGGAGCGAGTTTGTGTAAATTTCGTGTTATTTAGTGCATTTATACCGAGTATCAGGCAGCGAAAGAAAAAGTAAAATTATTTTTCATCGCTTTTGATGATGGGCAATTAACTGATAAGGGCAAAAAGCTACATTATGCACGGAAACTTTCAACAATTCCTGGTCTCATGTGGGATGTACTTCATGGCTCTCTCTCACTTCGGGTATCAGCGCGCAGGCGAGCCATGTATCAGAGCTATGCCCCGCGTAACTGTCAACCCCACGGTTGACCTCAATGATGCTGGGACTACGAATAGTTTAAGAAGGTTGTCTAAATCGACCATTTGTATCTTCTACTAAATTTGGAAAATATAGACATTCCATTGTCATACGAGCACAATAGAAGAGTTAAGCAAAACACAATTTGAAAGTAACACGGGGTCAAAGTTCACGCCTTCGGCCTCGGTCGAACTGGAACACCTAGTTTTTAAAGTATCGTGGCTTCTAACTAATCCAAATCGAATGAATTGGTAAATGCTGAACCGTGGTGTCTTTGACGGCAAATGGGGAACATATATTCGAGTAAACTTATGTAGAATTTTCCCTTATCTAGGATAATTCTGATGGTCAAATTTGACGTGGGGTAGATAGAATATAGCGTAAGCGGAACTCCCTCTAACGGGAGATCGGCGCGACTCATCTATCGCGTGTCCCCGGACGATGCGCAGCCGTTGTAACGACTAAGTGGACGACCTTTCTGGTTCTTTGTGCAATTAATGGATCGTCGTAAACGGCACCACCCGGGGCAGTGTGGTCAGTTCCGGAAGTGAGTGTGGGTGTTTACGGGGACGCACCCCCATCCATGGATTAAGCTTTCACCGATAGAGGCGATGGCATGGATTCCTTCGTGTGGTGTCGTATAAACCACCCGGGGACATGGCTCCACTCTCCCTTCCTTCTCACATTGACGCGATATGACCAAAAGTGGTTAAAGCGTTCTGAATAATCCCCCAATGAACCAACCAAACGTATAATCCAATCGCATAAGCTATGTATGAATATGATGACCGGTAAGGGTGCAAGAATCGCTGCGTAGCATGCGATATATTCTGGGAATGGTAAACGCAGATGCTTCCAAAACGGGAACGTGTATACACCGGAAGTTGTTGTCAATCATACCGAATACGCATGCTTACCAATAATGTCCAAATCGTGAATGTCGGAAGCAATATCCACCTAGAATAATTGTTGTTTGGTATCGTGCTCTTCGTCATAATTCATTTACAGGTATCGTGTTACCGTGAATTGGTCTGGAGTGCGATCTATCCTGCCTCCTCTCTATATGTGAATATTACATTTCATGATAACAGGCAACACATTGTGCTCACACAAAATTTGAATGCCATGCAATATAACTTCTCGTCTTAGCCAGCGATAGAGCTAGGACCACGAGAAGGCAATGGTGAAGGGATCGATTTCTGTCGAGGTTGTCGAGGATCGGTGTCTGAAATGGATGTGCCGCGACTGTCTATGCGACAGGTTTATCACTCGCAATCCATTCGTGGGCATAGTTACTATGGTGCGTGAACCATTTAAGGTAGATAAATTGACCGAAGGAATTGTTCTTTTATGATCCGCGTGATGTGTGGAACCTGGCAAAGCGCGGCAGTTAAACTACATATCTGACAATCGATAAATCATTAAATAAACATTGTATAACATTGGCAGTTAACCTGGACAACTCGGCTGCCTGGAGCTCCCGCAACTTGATAACATCGACAAAAGCACGCCGCATCTCCACCCACTACCTCTGACCGAACCAGCAATATTACATTTCATGATAACAGGCAACACATTGTGCTCACACGAAATTGTGACTGCCAGGCGTTCCAACACACTTCAGCCCCGCCCCTCCCTCCTCCTCCCTCCACCCACTCTCGGTCCCACAGAATGCCCTCCGCCCCATGAAAACCCGTCCTACTGTGAATAATCATATTTCTCCATTAACGCAATATGGGCCCTAGTGTTCTTCTCACATCCGCTGCTATTTATCTCATAGCCTGGTGCCAGCAGTGGCCTCACCACAACCCATTGAGCAAGTTTGTCTCGCGCCCACCCCCCACCTCCTACCACTGACACCCCACGGACGCAACCCAATCCCCTCTCCTTGAATACGTCGCGAAGGTCGAAACTAAGACCTCCAGGCGGAGCTGGGCCTTAATAGTCACACCCTTCCGTGCTCACCTAAACCTCTGTGGCTCCAGGGACTCGAAGGGAGGACGCGTTGCCGTGATGCGTGGGTTCAACAACCAGGGCGGTCTGTTGCTGCGCCGGAAGCGTGCCTAGGCTAAAGCTATTAATATGTGATGACATGGGGAGCTACGTCAAACATTCAACGGAGGGAGACACTGCATGTGGTAGATAATGTATTTCTCTTGGGTGCGTGTTCATTGTCTGTAAAAGTTTTGTGACGTCACATCTTTGTCCTTTTGTCCTTCGTCCCGCTGCTGCCATCAAGCACCAGAAAGATGCAGTTCTTTATTTCAGACCTGGTCGTGCCTTACTTACGTCACCATGGGGCTATGTAAATGATGGCCGAATCAATAGTGCGACATATTGGTAATTAACAATTTTTTACAGGTACCTGTCTAAACCCTGAATGGATCGACCTCTTCGACTCAGCTCAGTACCACGCTAAAACGGCTGGTGGCCTTTCAAATGCCACGACAAGTAATATTATGTATTGATAATGTAAGTAAGATGTTTCTTTTAACGCAAACCAGTGTTTCCTAGAGGAAAATGTCCACGTAACGGGTTCGTGAAGCTTACTCGAGGCACAAGCCGAGTGAATACCTTTTCGGGTTTGTTGTATATTCAGGACGCTTTACCACTTTTGGTCATATCGCGTGTAAATTCAGGACGCTTTAACCACTTTTGGTCATATCACGTCAATGGGAGAACGAAGGGAGAGAGAAGCCATGTCTGTCGGGGGTAACCCCCTACTCTTTTCGAAGAAGGACATGGGATCTTTATCCTGCGACCACAAAAACATGGCCACAGCGGGGCGCGAACTACCAACTCACGTGCCGTAAGGATCTCAGATGGCCAGAGCCCCCAGTGCGAGCGCCCTAGCTTACTGAGCTACCGGGCCGGCCCCCTTTCAATTGGGATTATTATTATTATTATTCCCACCTTCTTTATGTATCGTGGGAAGCCAAGGTAAACACTCTGATACGACTTGCAAATGTCCTGGCTGAACTTTTGCCTGCTGTGTTGGGCGTCAGCCGGACCCATACTTACCACACGTCAGGGCAGTATATACCGTGGTACTGTGGCAATATGTGACTTTCATGCCATCGACGGCCGGCCAAGGCCAACCCAATGTCCTTTGACATTTATGCACTGGCGTTGCGCCGGCCTCGTGGCCCCTGTGCCCTGAGATGAATCGACTGACATAGAGTGGCGATGAATGTTTGCTGCGCTCTCCCAGTTGGCTGAAGACGTCCTCTATCGACAGTGGCCCCGACAATTGCCTGTGAAGAACCTTGTTACCGGTGTCTGATGAACTCGGTCAGTCCCACCTGCATTCCGGAATGTGAATGGGTGCGCCCCACTTGACGAAGACCGCGAATGAAAAGACCAATCCTTTTGTGATTAAGGGGTTACCCCTGGTGACATGTCTCTACCTTGCCCTCGATTTTTTCCATTGACTCCATGGCCTGACAGGTTAAATCGTGGCTCGCAAAACCTCCCCAGACCAGACCTCACCATATCGGATCATCGTCGAACTGAGCTAACCAGACCTGACCTCCTCAGATCTGACCTTCCCAGACATGACCTCCCCAGGCCCGGACACGTTAGATCTGACCTTTTCAGACCTGACCTTCTCGGGTCTGACCTCCCCGGACATGACCTTCCAAGACGACACAAAGGTCATCAAGGCATTTAAATGCTGTGCCGAGTGTATAGTCTGTGGCACGGGTCGACGCTATTCCACCTCTGTCATTTATTCTACACTGTTCTTAAAGGATTTTACACCGTGTCAGACCCGCTGGGACCTATGGTACGACATTAACCAACTTCTAAGTTAAGTCAAGTCAATAAGCATTATTTTTACTATGTACATTTGGATTTGCGGCGAGTTAATGCCATGTCGGACACTTGTCCTAACGTTTCCTGAGCTGTCGCACACAACAAACAATTCAGCTTGACACAATAAATGCGATTTCGTTTGACATGGTTTGCCAGTGAACGGACCGACCAGCTATGACAGGACTTTAGTCAGGAGAAACGGTATATGGAGATGACGTCATTCCATGGACCAGGGCCAATTCTTGATTGGTTGGTGGTGTATATGCAGGACGCTTTAACCAATTCTGATCGTATCGCTTCACTGGAAGAAGGAAGAGAAGAGCGGAGCCACGTCCGCGTAGGTAACCCCCTTACTCTTTGCAAAGAAGGACATCGGATCTTTATCCTGCAACCACTTAGACATGACCACAGCGGGGCTTGAACCACCGATTCACGTTCCGGTAGGCTCTCAGGTGGCCAGAGCGCTCAATGCGAATAAACTAACCGACTAAGCCATCGGGGTGGCCCTGACCAGCCACAATACGTCTCAGGCATAAGGATTGATCCTCCATTAAGCGCCACGCTAATATGAAGCTTAATCTGAAACTGATTGCCTGACAATCTTTATGGCTTTTCCCAAAAATACTACGGACTCCGGTGACCGCTACATTCAATGGATTTGCGGACATGTTGATCGTTGAGCGTTACAGATGACAGGTTAATTATTAATTTTACTCAGAACAGCTTGGATTATGCCCCTTGGATTATCGCTTAATGAGAATAACATCAGGGTTATCTCTTAATGGAAGTAACATTGGGATTAGGTTTACGTGCGTCTTCTTAGGATAGTAAAATTCTTGTTGAAACAAATCAGCCAGCACATTTTCGACCCAGGCGATAATATCTAACTTTGCCTTACTCAAGCACTCTTGGAGCTTGGGTCTTTCAAGTCCTGCTCTTTTTAACTCCATCTCAGCCTTTTTCTTGTTCTGCAATATCCATATACTTCAGCTTTGCTTGTCAAGCTGCTGCCTCTGTGGCAGCATGTAATTTATTTGAGGAGAGTAGCGAATTGACAGACGATTCCAGCTAGAGTTGCTGGATGAAAGCCTGCTACTTCTACTGGATTTATATGAAGAGCCTAACTTGACACACCCATGAAGATATTCGCTGATTTACTTTACAAGCTGGTAGATGCCCTGTGCGAGTGTCTCATACTTCCCGATTACCACCAACCAGTCCTGATCAAGGCCTTATCAGTTACAACTGGTGGTACATGACACGTCCCCTTGACGAAGACAGAACACGATGACCTTTAAGCTTGATTGGTTCACACCTCGCCTCGCCCGATGTGTGGCCATGAAAGCCGAAGCCGCCCCCCCCCTCCTCAACTCCCGCGTTATTCCGCGTGATTGAGAGGTTTTCACAGAGTGAGAAAGAAACATCCTCAGCTGCGTTGCTGCCCCCCGCAAACCCCAGACCCTCCGGCACAGCCTCCCGGATCCCCAGACAGACACGTTGCCTCTCGTTGGCGAGGACTATTGAACGAATTATATACTCCATTTCGGGATAAAAAAGATCACATGATATGGAGCAAGGACAGGCGGCCCCTTCCGGTTTATAATCCGGATTTCCAAACGCGTCACAGTGGCCGGGATTATATTCGCTTGTATTACCAGATGATTCGTCACGCATCGGCAAGGTCACCAAAGAAACGATAAACCGACTGTTAGTTAGTCTCACAGGTGATGGTTTATGTGACAGGACCCTCCCAATGCTTCAAAACAGGACAATAAGTTCCACTGTCTACCTCGTGTGCTGGTGTTTCGTATAAAAAAATAAATCGAATTGAACCGTCATTACTTACACATCTCAATATATTTTTTTTGAAATCGTTTTGAATGGTGATTGCCTAAAGTATCAACCTCTGTAGTTCACATCTCGTCAGTTGGGATAATCAAGGTAGAGAGAAGACTCATCTCTGGAGTAGTCCCTTACTCTTTGCGAAGTAAGACATTTATCCTGCCCAAACACGTGCGCGCATTTATTTGACAACAATGGCTCGAACTATAGAAGAACATAGAGACAGCACTACAACTGTAAATTGAATTTTCAATAATCTGCCTTCCGGCCATTCAATTAAATGATTAATAATCGTCGTAGTATAAAGCTATTTGCGCCATTGCAGACTGAGAGGAGATATGCTTCCTTCTGTTTTCAGGCGCTGTGGCTTGGTGGGTCAGAGCACCCACTGGGAATGCAAAAACATACTTTTGTTCCAGTCTTTCGGGCGGATAGTGTGATGCGATCTGCGCTTTTCCTCCCAATAGGCACGAATAACAGGACCGCTAAGGCCGCATTAGTATAACAAAAACACGCCCGTTACCTTCAGTGCCTGTGATGGGCAGTCGCGGAGGACCCATTGAGAATTGCCTCAATTTGAAGATAATGGGTTATGCACTTGGACTGAAGATGGCTTGCGTTACGGAAATAGGCTTCTCCTTGTCGAGTAGCCCAATCAGAGGCGTATTGGTCCATACAGTTATTGGTCCATACCAATAACTATTACAGTTATTGGTCCATACAGGGCACAGATAGAAAGACCGCCGAAGAAAAGAGAAGACGTGTGATGACGATTAGAAGACAATTTGGAGACGATGTGAAGACGTGTGAAGGCGATGTGAAGGCGATGTGAAGATGATGTGAAGACTATGTGAAGACGATGCAAAGGCGTGTGATGGCGATGTGGAGACGATGTGAATACGATGTGGAGACGATGTGAATACGATGTAATGACGTGCGAAGGCGATGTGAAGACATTTTGCTTACACGAAAGTTAAAAGCTATGAAATATACTCCTGGTCTTAGCCATGCAGAGATATAGCGAGGACCAGGCATCCAGGAGAAGGCAATTGTGAAGGAATGGGTTTCTGTCGAAGATGTTGGGGACCGGTATCTGAAATGTTCGTGCCGACATTGTCTATGCGACAGGTTTATCACTCGCAATCCACCAGTCACTATGGTGCTCGAACTATTTAAATAGGAAGATAAAAGTACGATAGGAATGATTCTTTTGTGATCTTTTTATGCCCAGATGCCACACTACCTCTGACCTAGCCAGCGGATTGGTTCATTCGCATGAAGGGTTCGTGCACTCGTCTCTAATTCGCGCCAGTGTCAGGACCAATTAATACCACCATTCTTTTGTTTTTTGCATACGTATCCAAAAAGGAATCCACATTTAGTTGATGGCACAGAGAACTTTGGAACGACGAACACTGCCATGGAGGTCACAGTGAGCCCCCAGATATGTCATATGACGTCGAAATGACGTATGTGCCGCCCAAAAGAGCCTTTTTTCGCCTTTTTTTCACTCAATCCCCAACTCAGAAATCTGCAATTTCTCTCGATATGCCCATCCGAGACTGACTTTTTTTTCAAACTTGTAGTTCTTGGCTATATAGTGTAATTGATATCGAAAGTGTTCAAATAACTATCCTCCAGACACTTTGTCATGAATGTCAGTGTCTATTTTATATGCCTTTTTAACCACAATGTTGTCAGTAACAATTTTAGAAAAAATTATCTCTCAGTGCCCACAAAATCGGGCACTTCTCACTCTCCAAATCTTCTCTACAGCATGGGCGGCACACCCCACCGCTGTAGTAATGTAGTGCCCCCCCCCGCCCCCAGCGGCCGCTTTCTGAACCAGGGCCTGCAACTCTACGAATCAAAATTGGGCACCCTGCTAACAATGACGGTGAACCCATGACTCCACCCCACCCGGCCCCCAACCGCCCCCACCCTCCCTTCTAACGCAACACGGCTTCACTGACCACGCGATACGTCCTCAACGACATGTATAAAGAATGGCTGATCCTCCATCGTCAACCCCTACAGGTTCAAAGTGGTCCCCGATTAAATCAGCAGTTGGTGTAAATTCAGTGTTTACTTCAACTTCTTCGTCCGACTCGCCAGACATTATTATAGCTTCCGATGGTAGTAGTCGTCTAAACCTACTGGTCGCTTCATCGCCGGTGACGTCATCATCAGGGCACTGAGGCGGGTGCCCATGACAAGTTGGGTGGTCGTACAAAAGTTCTTGAAACATCACTAATGTATGATTAAATAATATATATTGTGTGTACTGTTTAGATAATTCCCTATAGTTGAACTGGAAATGTAAATGATATGGGCCCAGCATTTCCCTTTAACAGAGGGAGACACTACATGTAGTAGATGATTTATTTCTCGTTGGGTGGGCGTTGTTTGTCCATAAACGTTTTGTGATATCACGTCTTTGTCTTTTCGTCCTTGGTCCCGTTGCTCCCATTAGGCACCAGAAAGATATGTCTTTATTTCAGACCTTGTCGTGCCTTACTTACATCACCGACATGGTATCCAAGATGGCGGTGGCGTAGGTGCGTCGATTAGGGAGCTCTGATAAATATCTACGTGTTTATCGGATCACCTGCCAACAACACACTGGTAATGCACTAAAAAAATATGGGAAAGAATGCAAGAAAGAGATATCGAACAAAGAGCGACAACACCACCAGTAAACGGCTGTATTTTAACAGTGAACAACAAACGATGAACGATAATACCGTCAGCGAGGACCTGCCAGTGGCGCCGCCACAGCAACACCAAACAATAGAGTCACCCCCACCGGGTGAGCAGGCCAGCATCACGGACTCACTGAACCAAATTCACACCAAGTTGGATTTAATATCAGCACAACAGGATATCCATTCTTCAGAAATTCATGGACGAGATGGAATAGTTGATCAGCTGGCACAAGCTGCTATAAATCAAGGTGAGAATGCTGGACAAATAGCCACTCAAGACCATGATATCTTGGACCTTAGAAAGGAGTTTGCAGTGTTGAAAACTGTGGTTATAAAACAGGACTTGGAGATTCAGAAGCTAAAAAGTGAATGCCTAGACCTGAAAAGCAGATCAATGAGAAGCAACGTTCTCATTCATAATGTGCAAGAAGACCCCAAAACCGAGAAAAGCACACAAGAAGATTGTGAAGCCAAAATATTAGAACTTTTGAAAAAGCATGGCTTTACTGGGACCCCAACCATCGAGCGGTGCCACCGTTTAGGGCCGTTTATCCCTAACAGATCCTACCCCCGACCCATCGTTGCAAAATTGTTATGCTACAAGGACACAGAATCTATCCTGAACTTCTCCCGGACACGACTTCCGAAGGGAAAAAATTCGTTGAGATTTACTCCCCAGTACCCACAAGAAATCCTGGAGAAGCGGCGCGGCTTTGGGGAGTTGGCCGAGGCCGCCCGTGAGCGGGCCGCCCCCCACACTGTCCGGACAAGGATTACTAATGATTGTCTCTATGTCAATAACGAGAGACAAAGGGATATCCTCTTACCGCTAACTGCCTCGGAGATACTCCGCGCCGATCCCGGAGATGACACCTATACAGACACGGACCTCCACCTCGCCCAGGGAGAGACAGCGACAACAGGATCATCCCAGGTATTCTCATCCGTCGGCCAGGTCAAGACCGTACAGGAAGTTCGTCGCGCGTATCGCAGATTGGTGTCCGACCCTGCGCGCGCCGGTGCCCTGCACAACGTCGCCGCCTTTCGGCTGTCAGGGGGTACGGATGGCTGGCAGGACGACGGCAATCACGGCTCAGGGCGCTACATCAAGAACATTCTCAGCCGGCGCGGACTGACAAACCTTCTGGTGGTCACAACAACGTGCGGTCTTCACCCCCAACAGCCTGGCCTCGGTAAATTCAAAGTCATCGACCCAGCTTTGGACTCGGCACTGAATAGGTTCCAACATCAAGTTGCTAAGTAAGTCAAAACGTCGAATTATCCTCATTAACAAAGTTAATGCAAGCACTCCGTGTGTAAAACAAGACAGTGGTTCAAATGTTTGTACCAAACAGCTGATTCTAGTGAAATGCTACTTGCCCTGTCTCTCTTCCCCCCCCCCCAGACCGGCCGTGTATTGGTGTTCGCTGCCTATTGACTGCAATCATGGTTAATTACGTGTTATACGAGTGCACTGCACCGCTTGCTGGTACTCCTGTTTACTGACCGCTCTGCAAAACAATGTTGATTTCTCCAAGCCACGTCGAAGCAGACCTACTGTTGCTCCAACTGAGCAGAAACCCGCTGACCTTAAAACTGTAAACTAGTGGGCCCAATATATTGCAATGTGTCCACAGGCATGTTTTTTGTACTCCCTTCGAGCCCTATACCTGTTCCGTGAGCGTGGGCTTGTTGGTGTCAGGGACATCGTAGAGGTTTGGCAATCAATGCACACTAAGCTAGGTTTCCTGGGGCTCGAGTTGTTCAGGGCTCGGGTTATTCTTATTGTGACAAGACTTGAATTAACTCCCACTTGCCCCTCTCACCTTTGCCTCCCCTTTTATCGCCCTCCCTGTGACGCACACGGGCTAGCCCCAAGTGTCCCTAGAAAACGTCACACGGGACAACACACGGTCATAAGCGATGTCCGCGCCTCTGGCTCGCGATCTTACCGCTCATCTAAGCGATATAAGGTATGCGTCAAGTTCTTTGAAATCTGTTATATATTGTTAATGGTTTAAAAATAGGTGTACAGTATTATGCTTATTATGGCAGCAAAGGTTGAAGAATGCGATATAACATTATAAATGGTAAACCATTGTATGTCCAAAATCCGTCACCAGTGTTGTTATTTGGTAGTGTGTATATTTCAATGAGCACCCTAGGGTACGCATACTGTTTTTGTGGATGCCGCCATCCACGGATGTATTTGCTATTGTTACTTTAATTTTGTGTTATTATATTTTTATTTCATCGCATCACTCTCGCGTTGGTCTTATTGGGGTAATGAAAGTATTGTTTATGCTCGTATTTAATGCCTGTGGATGTAAATGAATTTTTGCTACAGTTAGGAGGAGCTAAAAAGAACTCACTGGTCGAACTTTTAAACCCCAATAATGGTAATATCCGAGATGTAGACCCTGCTAACCAATATATTCAGCATTCTCCGTATTATGAGTTAGATCAATTGGATCCTGTTCTGCAAAACAGGACCGATGATTTTTCCATTTTTAGTATGAATGTGGCCAGTATCAATGCCAAGATCGATGAACTTCAAATAATGATTGATATGTTATATAAGCAAAATATTGTATTTTCCGCTTTATGTATACAAGAGTCCTGGTTAACCGACATGTCAGATACATCCCTATTTCATATTGAGGGATATACACTTATATCCAAAGGTAAAACTTGCAGTGAGCATGGTGGGCTAATGATATATTTAAAAGATACTCTAAGCTTCACGGTCCTAGATATTCCTATTGATTCTGAAATTTGGGAAGGTCAATTTATAAAGGTAAAGGGATCTGATAAAACTAATATACTAGGAAATATATATAGGCCACCATGCGACATTAATGAAAATTACTGGACCTTTACTGAGGAATTTTCAAAAATCTTATCTCTCTTTGAGAGAAAGAGCGGTGAATTATTAGTAACCGGAGATTTCAATATTGACTTACTTCAAATCAATGAAAAAGCAGCATTTAGTAATTATTTTGACACTATCACATCCCTTGGCTTTTTCCCAAAGATTACATTTCCAACAAGACTTTCAAAGTATAAAGGAACCCTTATAGATAATTTTCTGGTACGAATATCTCCTGCCATGCAATCTGCTGTTTCTGGTACTTTAGTGAAATCGATTTCAGACCACTTCCCGTATTTCCTCAGCCTAGACTTACAGCAAAAGGCAACGAGGAAATCACCCGCATACGTCACAATTAAAAATAATGATCCTGCTACAATTAATTTGTTTACTGATCATGTGGTAGATTTTGATGTGTTTAGTAGACTGAACCATGAAATGGGAACTGATCGTAACCTAAATTACGATATCTTACAGGATATCTTAGTAAAATCTAAAGAAATGTTTTTGTCGGATAAAGTCGTGAAGTTTAATAAAAAAAAAGCATAAAATGTCGAACTGGATTTCGAACGGTATCATCAAATCTATTGCATTTAGGGATCGACTGTATAAGAAACTTAAGACGACTCCGTCTACCAGTTCACAATATAATACGTTAAAAATAAATTTTAAAACTTATAATAATATTTTAAAACAATGTATTCGTACCGCAAAAAAAGATTACTATTATAATTACTTCGATAAGTGTAAGGGGGATATAAAAAGAACGTGGCAAGCGATTAACACAGTCCTGAATAACATAAGGGCGAAGAATAAATCATTGCCTGAGGAATTTAGCATAAATAGAGAACTTATTAGTGACAAAGTAGTCGTAACAAATACTTTTAATGCATTCTTCTCTTCTGTTGGTTCGACAGCCTGTGAAGGACTTCGAACTGAAGACCATCCCTCTTTCTCTCAATACCTTGGATCACCGGCTACTTCCAAAATGAACTTTGAGCTTAACACCAAAGCAACAGTTGAAAAAATCATCGATGGTCTCAAACCTAAACAAAGCACTGGGGATGATGGGCTATCTGTGAAACTACTTAAGGTATTAAAATTCGATCTAAGTGAGTCACTGGCCTTAATCATTATTCAATCGCTTTCTACAGGAATATTCCCTGACAAATTGAAAATTGCAAAGATAACTCCGGTTTTTAAGAAAGGAGATGCTTCCAATATCGACAATTATAGACCTATCTCGGTTCTGCCTGCAATTTCAAAGGTATATGAAAAGATTATTTATGATCATATCTATGATTATTTCCAGAAAGAAAAATTATTTTACAATGGTCAATATGGTTTCAGAAAGAAACATTCCACCCAGCTTGTCGCGCTTGAATTAGTTGATCGAACTCTGCAAAAGCTGGACGAGGGCGAGGTTCCTATCACTATATATCTGGATCTGTCGAAGGCGTTTGACACTTTAAATCATAACATTCTTATCCATAAACTAAAACACTATGGTCTATCTGAACCAGCTATTTCTGTGCTAACGTGTTATCTCACAAATCGCTATCAATATGTGCACTTGGGAGATGTTAAATCAAATGTAACGAAAATATCTCGAGGGGTACCCCAGGGCTCTATTCTGGGTCCCTTGCTATTTATTATTTATGTAAACGACATGTCACGCGCCAGTCAGCTATTTAGAGCTATTGTATATGCTGATGATACCACTCTGTGTAGCACGTTGACTGCGTCATCGTCTGATAACATGCTGGTTGATGATATATTAAACGACGAACTCTCTAAGATATACGGTTGGCTATGTGCAAACGAGTTATCGCTTAACGTTTCCAAAACCAAATTTATGATATTTTGTATGCCGCGAAAAATTGTTAGAATTCCGCGTTTATTCATAAATAACATACCTGTCGAGTGCGTAGAAGAGTTCGATTTTTTGGGTCTGACAGTTCAGAAAGATCTCAAGTGGAACGGTCATATTAATAAGATATCTTCAAAAATATCAAAGGTTATCGGGGTAATGAGTAAGTTAAAACATGCAGTTCCATCCTATGTTTTGAAAATTATATACAACTCTTTGATCCTACCCCATTTACACTATAATGTTCTGGCATGGGGCTTCCAAGCTGATCGTATAAGGTTATTGCAGAAAAAGGTGATTCGCATCATAGCAAAGGGTTCATATCTTTGTCATACGGAACCATTATTTAAGCAATTAAGTGTGTTGAAGCTGACAGACATAATGTTCTCTCAACAACCGAAATTTTATTACAAGCATTTCCACGGGGATCTACCAGATTACTTTTTAACTGATATGCCTATCTCCAAAGTGTCGGATCTTCATAACTATGACACAAGACAAAAGGATGACCTGCTAGTTGCACGGGTAAAACATAAGTTTGCTGAACAATGTTTAAGATATCGATTTGCTAGAAATATAAACGAAACACCTGATATTATATTAGATAAGGTCAAAACTCATGAATTGGACGGATTTTCAAAATATGTCAAACAGTTCTTGCTTAATAGGTATTCATTGGTATGTGATATGGTTAATTGTTATATTTGCCAAAGAAATAATTAGAATATAAGAGGTCTCCCCCTTTGTTTACTTCTCGGTAAGAGCGACGTGTTAATATTTCATCTAATTCCCTCAAGACTCTCGCCTTTACATATATTTAATATAACTTTGTATCTTTGTGATGACGCGAGGATTTTTTGTTGTTGTTTTTTTTGTTGTTTTTTTTCGTTTTTTTTTTCTTTGGTGGCTCCTATGCCAGCGGCCCTCGTGGTCTTAATGGGAGTCCCCAGAGCGAGAATTTTCTACGTTGCCATGTTTTTTGCCATCTAATATTTGTAGTGGTTTTTGCTCAAATAAATGACATTGAATTCCGAATTCCACCGTGGGGATATGTAAATGATGTCCGACACAATAGTGCGATACATTGGTAATGCACAGACTGTTACAGGTATATGTCTTAATCCATAGATGAATCGACTTGACAAAAAATCATGAACGCTGAAAACTCGAAACATAAGGACTAAGATCGCAGAATTATGTGATAAATTGTTGCATGGTACATATGGCATACAACAAAAACTGAGTACTAAATTGCTACAATGTCGCAAATTTCAGGGCACTACAAGCGATCTTATCAGATATACCACGTGTTTTATATGTCATAATCCATGACGTCACTGTGAGGTCACCTTTGACGCAATAGTAGAGTCGATAAGTAAAATTGATGTGACGTCATTGTCTACTCCAATTGCATATCCAAAGCTAAAATGATGGTAGTGTTTGACAAAAGCATTGGTCAAAGGCGCATGTCACAAGCCGTGCTTTCCATGGTCCTACCAGCAACAGCTGGAGGTAGTTATTGACACGTGCCCTTGACGAAAGCAGAACACGTCCGATGACCTTTAACCTTGATTGGTTCAGACCTCGCCTCGCCCGATGTGTGGCCCTGAAAGCCGAAACCGACCATTCCCCCCGCCTCCAACCCCTCCCCCGTTATTCGGTGTGATTGAGAGGTTTCCGCAGTGTGTGATTGAAACACCCTCGGCAGGGTTAATGCTGCCTCCCGCCGGCCCCACACCCTCCCTCACACCCCAGCGCCCCCCGGCTTTCCCAGACAGACGCGTTCGCTGTCGTGGCGAGGAGTATTGAACCAATTATATACTTCACTTCGGGATAAAAATGATCGTATTATACGGAGCGAGGACGGGCGGCCTCTTCGGGCTTATAATCCGGATTTGAAATGCGTCGCAGCGGACGTGGTTCTATTCACATGTATTACCAGACGATTCGTCACGCAGCGGCCAGGTCACGAAAGAAACGATAAACCGGCTGTGACTTACACCTCAACATTTTACTTTGGAAATCGTTTTGAATTGGTGATTGCCTTAAGTATCAATCTCTGTAGTTTACATCTCGTCAATTGGATATATCAAGGTCGAGAGGACACGTCTCCGGAGTAAGAAATAATGTGATCCTTATCCTGCGCGAACACGTTCGAACATTTATTTGACATATATGATTCGAACTATAGAGGAACACTGAAACAGTACTACTCAACTGTATATGTTATTAAACTTTCAATAACAAGCCAGCCTCCTGGTCAAAAGATTAGACGATAAACATGGGAATATATTAACGTTGCATCCCACAATGATGGATCCTAACACCTGTTTTCAGACAGTGTTGCTTGGTGAGTCAGAGCACTGTAAATGAAACAACATAACCATATTTTTTTCCCCCAGGGCTGCCGCCGGGTAGTGTCATGTGATCGGTGTGTCAGACGTTCGTGCACCAATGGAGGGATATCTGTTGTGTGTCCTGAAGCAATTAATCATCTTCAATTAATCGGCTTCACTGCCCGATCTACACGAATACGGGACTGCTATGGCTGCACCAGTATTAAAAAACGGTTCTTATAATCAGTGCATGTGATTGGCAGTGGCGAGGGACCCAGAAAATTGCATCATTTTGAAGATAATGGGTTATGCACCTAGACTGAAGATGGCTTACGCTTCTGCAGTAGGCTTCTCTCTGTCCGTCGAGTAGCCCCATCCAAATCGCATTGGCGGATACAGTTATTACGTGGGCAAGGGTAAAATGACGCGGAAAACCCCCGAGGATGAAGCAAGCAGACGTGATAAGAATATGGAGAAGACGTGTCACTTTTGGAGTGATATTGTCACTGTGGGCGCCGCTGTCCTTTGACGTTAATCAAAAATGAGAATGGTTTTAGGCGGGTTCTGTCAGTAAATCAACGGGCACAGAAGGGGGTCCGCAAGGGCGGTCGTGTTCCCAGATCACGAAGAACGAAGAATGAATTTGAAGGATAACTCCCAGCATATAATATAAGACCGGATATATGATAATAATTCGGCGATTTCCCGATTCACGGTTATTTAAATTCACGTTTAAAATCCTTGATCACAACGGTCGGTTAATAGCCCATTGCCAGTTTACGCATAATTCCATAATAACCAGTTCACTATGAAATGAAAAGCAAATTTCCCGACGAACTAAAATACCCCTCTCCCCTACCAACAGAAAGGGCGGGATGGGGGGGGGGGGGGGGAGGTACTGCCTACTAACAAAGTGTTCATATGGGAGGTATTTCTGAATGACTTTTAACATCTTATAATTTTAAAGGCATTTTGCGCAACAAATTGTGTAATCGCCTGTAGCAAAACGTTTTATAGAACTCCATAGAATTTCTGTAGACAAATCCATAGAAATATGATTTTCTATAGAACGTTTGTACATAATTCTATAGAACAATTATTTTCTATAGAACGTAAACAGATATTTCTATAGAAAACATTATTTCTATATAAGATGTAGGTATACTTCTATAGAGCATATGGTTGCTATAGAACGTATATAGAGATAATATTTCGACAGAGCCGTTATTTTTCCCCTCGTAGCCGGTTATGATCAGGTACGTTTTCAGCAGTATTCTTTATAGCCCGGGCAGCCTGTGCTGAATCAGGGGTCAACCCGAAACAAATTGCAATAGTAATCAAACCTATTTGTTCTCATTCCTTATGTATTTGTAAATATCATTTTCAAAATCGACCAAAATCTATTTATTGGAACTTTTACGCGGGTAGTTTACCCTACCCCCGTAACACCAGAATTGATTACGTATTTGTCCGAACACGAAGTGGCAGAGAAGCGTTGTAATTATTGAGACCCCAACTACGAATTTAGACCTGCGTACCCTTCGCCTACTTTATTTAATGGAGTGTTATTTCGTCTACTAAATACAACAAACAAAAATAAAATATCCTGAAACCGATTGAATTGTGAATATCGGACCATGTATCGAAAAGTCTGTTAAACTGGAGGCCCATCCGGCTCGCCATGCAAATACACTGTGTCGATCGACAGCCGGAAAGCATGAAAAGAGGTTCCTACTTTAAAATGTCATAAAAACTTTAATATACAAGATATTTTATCTCTGTTTGTTGCATTTTGTAGATTACATAAGGCTCCATCATACACACTGGAAATATGGGTATGCATGTTACAATTCGTAGTGCGGGTCTCAGCTGCCGCGCCTCCCTATCATTTCGTTTATGTAAAAATACATTGCTTCTTGTGAGGTTAGTAGGGTAAAGTAATTAAGCCACCCCCTTAAAAATATGTTCCAATAAATTGATTTGGGTAGATTTTGGAAACACCAAAACTAGATACATATGGAATAAGAAAAAAACAGGTTTGATTAATATTGCAATTTGTTGGTATATCCCTAAATTGCCCGGACTATTATGTGAAAGGATACATGAAGGTAAATCTCCCTTCATAGATTTATTACGCGAATCATGGCATTAAGTTTATCCGACATCATTACACCCCGTAGACAAATACCTTACAGAATTTCACTAAAAACGATTCTTAAAGTTTCTATCGATTTTTCTGCGAAAATTCTAAACGATTTCCTATAGAGTTTTTATAGCATTTCCATAGAGTTTTCATAGAATTTCGATGGAATTTCTATAGTCTCCATCGCGTTTGAATAAATTCCATACCGGCCTTACAACTGACGGCAGGCACAACAACGAGCTCTGGATTTAACACACGTAGGCCACGTTTTCTGCGACAAGCGAGCGAGTGGTTTGACGAATTCTGGAATACATTATGTAAGAAGACTCCTGCAAGCGATATATGAAGGGATACCGACGGCACGGCACTATATAAGGTGCTATTCAAAGATTTAAAACTTCGCATTTAAGGAACGTTGGAAGCCTTGCCGGCATATTGATTTTTGCACCGGTTGCCTGCTGCGAAGTGACAGTAGCGGCGGAGCCAATCCTGTGAATAATAACATTAGCAGCATGAGATGTGAAGGTCTGTGCCCGTTCAGCCGAGACGGAGCTGATGTTGGACTCAGGGCGACCTTGAACTCTGTACCATGCACTTGCCGCGACGTGCGCTTTCTTTGGAAACTCTATGAAAATTCTATGAAATGTTGGTGGTTTAGGCCACTTTTGTGCACATGAAGGCTAAATTGGGCCAAGGAACCTTCGGGACGATGAAGGATGAAGGAATGAAACATGCCCCAGAACCCGGGATCTATTGATCTGCGGTCGAGTACGCTAATCACAATAATAGGGAGGCACCGGAAGCTCTATGAAGACTCGATGGAAATTTTATGAAAAGTCTATGAAAATTCTATGAAAACTCTATGAAAACTCTATGGAAATTCTATGGAAATTCTATGAAGACTATGGAAATTCTACGAAGACTCTATGGAAATTCTATGGAAATTCTATGAAAACTTTATGGAAATTCTATGGAAATTTCATGAAAACTCTATGGAAATTCTTTGAAGACTCTATGGAAATTCTATGAAAATTGTATGGAAACGTTTATAATTTGAAAAGAAAAATCGACAGAAACCTTTACAAGTTTTTTTATAGAATTTCTATATGATATTTTCGTACGGGATTCGTGACGTAGAAGGGGACGGACTTCATGTGACCGACCTAAAGGACTGCACTGAACCTATAACAAGCCAGCTTCATGTTCACTAAAAACGGTGTATCTGGGTAGTGGAAAAAAGTAACCAGTCGAGTGCACATTATATCGTAAATATCATATATATATCATTATATCATATTTAGTATGGTAAGACAGATTTACAACCCTTACCCCCTCCCTAACACGTACAAAAAGCCTTTGTGATATCACAAGGATCAGATGTTATATCGTCAAGACTGACAAACTGTTTTCGTTCAGAAAGGTAGTTCTTGAATAGGTTGAGTGCGACTCCATTTACTCCATAATAACATATGGCATCGAACGTTTTTGATAGATTCAGGTAAATATTTACAGGGGATTTATTCCTGTCCATGGAGCTTATTGCGCGGTCCATCACTTCAAGAATAGCGAGTTCAGTGGAGTGCTTAGTTCGAAAGCCGTACTGACTCGGCTCAATGGTTCACGTAGCAACAACGGTATTCATGTCATCCATTAGTAACCCCATCTATTTTTCTTTCTTATGATAAAATGAGTCTGGAAATTGTTTTCAATTTCCGGAGTCGGTAACTAACGCGTAAATGACGCCCAACCTGATTTGCACCTGTACTTTCCTTGCACTTGCTAATATCACTGACATCTCTGGCAAACTTACTAAATAACTACATGTTATTAGGAAAAATATTGGTATTAATACGGCTACAACTCCACCCTCCCTCCCATAACCCCGCCCCCCCCCCCCCTCCACTTACACACATCTACGTCACCGACATATTAGTTATGACAGACTTAAGGACGTGTCTGGCATATGTAACAAGAAATGTAGCAGCAAGCACACGTTTAAATCAATTAAAAACATATCCCAGGCACCGTGTGCGGCGTTATGCCATCACTGATTGATTTTCACCCAGCTTGCCATGATGTCACTCTGGTAATTGAATTCTGAGAAGCTCGGAGGCAGCTCGCCGAATGGGGGACCCAATCTGCCCCTTCCCACAACGTGTCGCCCTCGTCCCCTTTTATCACCCGCAACCCAGCACCCGCCTAATTAACGTCAGCTGTCTTTCAAACGGGACGAGGGATTGTGACCAGCGACCTTAGCCTCGCTCCATATGTCACCATCGCTCCTTCGCGGAAATTTCCATCAGTCATACCGATTTCATATCCTTCCATCAGGCGCAGCAATACACTCCGCCACGAATATCCTTCGGGTTTGAATATGGCGAATGTTCACTACCCCACCCCCCTCCCCTCCTCTCCCTCTCCCACCGGTTGGTCCGCATCGTGGGAATATGTGTCAACATGATTCATAGCATAACCGAGATTCATACACGTATCTAGGATTTCGTCAAGGCTGGTCAACGGGCAATGCCTAAAAAGTGTTCACCCGATCAATATAAGCCCAATAGAGACAACTGCCCGCCCCAAACTTTGGGCTCCGAGCACCATTGCACCTCGCGAAGCAGCATACTAAGGATATAAATTGGCCGTTTGTGCAAATAAACAAACCGCGCGGTGTTATTATATATACGTTATGAAGCTGGGTTTCCAGGACAACTGCTTTTGACACATAAAACGATTTGCGCTTAAGACTGAGTAAGCCTAACAGTGACCGACAGAGCTTACCGCAGTCCTTGCATCGGTGACCTGTCGATATGTCTTGGTTTGTGCTCGCTGGTTTGCGCCTAGATTGGCGTTTCAAGTCCAGTTTATCAAACCAGAGCCCGTCGTGGTGGGCCATTACCTCACGCACGACACGTACCCATCCTCTCTTTTGGGATGCTAGATCTTCCGAAGGGACTGAATCAATGCCGAAAGCCTTCATGTTCCGCTTACAGGCATCCTTAAACCTAAGCTTTGGCCGTCCAGTTGGCCTTTTGCCATCGACTAGTTCACCTTGGGAATGCGTTCATCTTGTATACGATGAACGGAACGAAGACGCTTTTGCTTCACGAGAGCAAGAATGATTGCTATGTTGGCCCGGGCTAACACTTCAGCATTCGTTACCTTGTCATGCCAAGATATGCCTAGAATGTGTCGCAGGCCACAAAAATGGAAGTTATTCAATTAACTTTCTTGGCCACAATATTTAATCCACGTTTCACTGCCATAAAAGCTACTTGGAACACACGCCGTGTAGATTAGAATTTTGGTGCGAATGGTTAGTTTTTAATTTTGCCAAGCACGTTTGTTCAACCTACCAAAGGTGGCGGCTGCTTTCCCAATGCGAGTAGGGATAAATTATCCGTGACGGTACTTCCCAGGTAACAAAACTTATTACCACCCCTAAAGGCATGTTATTAAGGGTAAGCACTGGAAGGGAGATAGCCTCTTGGCTCAGCACGACTTTTGTTAACACTTATAGTCAACTTATAGTCTCTGTGGCTGGCTTTCTGAGTGCGCAACCAGCGCTGCGTCATCAGCGAATAGCAGTTATTTTATTAGGAAGCGCCTCCGCTTAGACATAGCGCGCAATCTTGAAAGGTTCAGGATATACTCTATTTGCAAGGAGTTGCAGTCTCTTTAAGGCAATTCTGGCGAATAGCTTGCCAGTAACGCTTAAGAGTGATATTCCGCGGTAATTGTTACAATCACCCCGGTCCCCTTTGTTATAAATGGGCAACAGTGATACAGTGTTATGTTTATTTCCTGTGGGTGAAACACGCTATACATATAATGCATAATGGATCGCACCTGTCATGATGTCACGATGACGTGCAGTATGACGCGGAAAGCGACACTGCCTCGATCTAATAAGATATTAAATTGCCCAGGCTCTAGATACCCTCAAATGTCATTTGTCAATGTCAGGTTCATTTCCAGGCTAGCATTTTGAGATTGTTTCTCAAGGTTATATCGTGCGGTACCTGAGTAGCAATCACCTTGCATTTTTGGACCGGGCCCAGTAGGATCATGCCTGTTTAGTGGCACCTCCCAAGGTAATTCGCAATTCCCATATGGCTTACCCATCATGTAGATACTCAGTAAGCTGTTTGTGTTATAGCACGGCAGCAGAACAAATTCAGATTGGCGCCATGTGATTTTTCTTTGGTGTCCATGGATTTCCCCAAATCTGGCCCGCAATGGCGACATCCCATATAGCACCACGATGTTGGCCCGAAGCCGGCCACAGTTTGAGAACTTTGGAAAGATGGCGATGTTTCTCTGCATATCGGCATATTTGTAGTCATTTTCCAATAAAGGTAAGTTCATTTGAAACAAAATCATGTCAGACGTAACATAATGATCGACTGCATCGGAAAACATATCGTCTGAAGCTTAATCAGCTTAATTCAAAGGATAACAGCTCCAATTATGCTTGTGATCTCCCCGTCACAGCCACGGCTCACTGCTCGGGCATAACCAGGCCAGGCCTAATTTCTTTGGAATGAACTCACTCTCCTTAGAGTGAGCCAGGCCCTGGTTGCCACAGGCACAGCCGACACGGTCACACTACTCACACAGGCCACGATGAACTCTCCCTCCAACCAAAGTAGGCTGCACTCCCTACTAATAAAGTCGATGTGAGAGGTATGTCTGAATGATTTTGGACATCATATTATTCTAAATGCATTTTGCGTTACAGATTGTATATTTTGTTTCACAGATCTGAACGACATGGCCCAACAGCTGCAAGAATCTATCTGACTGCTCTTGTGCGTCAAGAGATCTATGCGTCAATACATACGCCCTCTGTATTTTGTTCAATAAATGTTATGTTAAGACTGAAATGTGTATTAATTGATTATTTACATTCAGTGGTCCAATGCGTCGGTCAATTGGCGGCCTCATGGACAAACTACGGCGGCCCAACGATGTTTGCCGACAATGGGTCAATGATGGGCCTATGATGTTTGCCTATGATGTTTGCCATCGCTGGGCCGATGTTGGTCCACTGCTGGTCCAATGTACTTTCATGCCGATGGTGTGCCAACATTGGCCCGCTGGACAAAACTACGCTGGCCCAACAATGTTTGCCGACGGTTGGCCAATGTATCGGTCAATGTTGGCCCCACGATGGCCCACCGTCGTTGTGCTATCTGGGATGGATTTAGTTCAGTGCTACACTTTGCAATATAAAAGGGGGGCTAAGACTCTAGAACCGTCTTGTTAATATGGATGACGAGCAACTCACAAAAAGCTTAGTTTTTTTGTGAAACTGGGGCAACGAAATAAAAAACTGTCGAAGAGTAGCCGCTCGTTTTTAGCTCAGTTGGGATACGGTATCCTCCCTCTTAAAATTGAAACTGACTGACTTAAAGCTGTAAGTGAAGGAGGAAGAATATGCGATATGTGCCAAAACTATCAAGTTGAATATAAGCATAATTTTATGATGAGTATCATTTTTTTGTGTAAATGTCAATTGTATGTTATAGATCGAAAAATCCTTATGTCTACCATCGACGTTAAATGTCCAAATTTCAGTTCATTTGATAAAGCTAGTCAGTTGAGTCATTCATTACAAACTAGTTGAAGAGACGTCTCTGTAAAAACTGAAAAATTCATTTCAGTTCATTCATAACTTGCTGAGCTTTGGCTGTATATAAAGCTGTCCTAGCTGACGGGTTGTCTCGTTTCACTGTTATGGAATTGCAGGTAAAGCTGAACATATTGTGATTCAGTCAATTATTTTCTGTTTAACATTTATTTTATGCCAAAATTAGATATAATTTTGTAGCAAAGGTGTAGTCGTATGCTTTAATGGCTAAATGTTACAGTTACTGTTAATGAAAACCAGAACTATATATTTATCGCACTGTTTAAGACATAACCCTATATAGACTAATGCTTTCAAAGTTGACATAAAATATCTGACTGCATGAACTAAACGATTCATAAATCTATATGTAACATATTGTCATTTGTTCTTTCCTACGTCAGCCTTGCAACAAACACTTTTTAACGTGGGTAAAGCAGCGCAACTCGACATTGCTGGTAGTGTCGGGTCCAGTTAGGTTGCTGAGACTGGTGTAGACATCAGCATGTTTGTTACGCCACGGGTTTTCCAGAACTAATTCTAAAACGTTCTCCCTCATTTGCGTCTATACTTGTTGATGTAGCCGTGGATCGAATGTCAATGCGCTTTCGGCAACCTCGCTAAATGAGAAAAAGTCAAAATAAAAATTCGTTACATATACCATGTACATTAGTCCACCTACCACTGTTACTACCGCCCCCCCCACCCCCTTCCACCCGAGCCCACCCTCCACATAGGCCAGCTGCCCATAATAAGCAGCTGCGCCAGATGACGTGTGGATGCTGCAATAACACGCACAGCAATACCAAATGACGTCTAAAACACATCCAGCCACCATATATAGGGGAGGCTCGGTCTGACAACCTGAGGAGTCTTTTCACTGTCGCATGTCTGTCTGTATGTAGCTCGTTAATATGAGAATCTAATGTTTAATTTGTATGCTCCATAATGCAATGAAAAGGTGTGTATAGTTAGCCAAAACGTTATATTATGGTTATGGTGTGTATAGTTAACAAAAACATTATATTATGGTTATATTGCTGATTGCTGTCTGTCACTCGGTGCGTCTCTTTTGACAAACATGGCGGTGCGCTGATGACGCGTGGTTAGCGGGACTCGCGGCTACCACTGCCACGGCGTTCGTACACCTCCCCGAGAGACTCAGTAGAGAGAGTAGACATATATCAGGCTTTTTTGCGGCCATAATTATGCACTTCTCTTCTGTGACTACAATGCATACATAGTTAAATATCATGAAACATGCCATGATACCCATGTGTCTCGTAACCGAGCGAGTGAACAGCCCTTGGAATAGTTCGGGTTAAAATGGGACCCCATCGACCCCGTCCCACTCTGTGTTAGACCGGAAGATCCTGAAGAATAAATTCATTATTCACGGGTCACGAAGAATTAAACAGAAAACTGCCCGATACATAAGAAGGGCGGACACTTAATATTAATTTTGGATTTCCCGACTCACGGTTATTTAATATCAAAATTCTCACCACGGTCGGCTAATAACCCATTGGCAGTCAACGAAGAATTATGTTCCTCATTCCCAGTTCAAGGTCAAATGAAAAGCCCATTTTCGGGAAACGAAGATATCCCTTGACCCCCGCCCCCCTCCCTCCCCATAAACACCTGTAACATATTTCCTTTACCATGGAGCGTCGCGCCTCACTTCTTCTCAAAGAAATGCGGCAACATGTACAACATTGCTATATTGTGATATTTATGATGAGAGCTTGAGTAAAATCTAAGAGGACAGGGGCAAAATGTACAACATTGCTATATTGTGATATTTAGGATGAGAGCTCGAGTAAAATCTAAGTAAAAAGGAAAAACCAAGAAATTGAAACCGAGAAAAGATTAAATAGAACAAGGCAACGAAAATTGAGGGACAATCGCTTGATATATTTCAGTCGTTTGCTCTCTCCATGTAGTTACGACCTTAGCCGACGAGGTACAAACAGCATTCATCACAGAATATTGATTTATTGTTGACGTCGTGCCAAACGGCTCTGGCAATCTCAAGTTGGCAATCGAAGTGTTCAGCAATTATTTATGACTCGAGGATTTCTGACCGGTCCACCGGCCGTGCATGGATAATGACCGTTGATAGCGCCATGGTGAATCTACGGCTTTGCGGGGAAGATCTGAATGATATAACTTATGATCCTCTCGCGGAATAACTTTCCAGCTGGAAAATATAATTATGGCTCACTCATAAAAACCTTTTTTTTCTACTATACGAAATGGAGCCTCAGGCCTACTCACATGTAAAAATCTTCTTCATGAGTGTAATGTCCATATAAAGTAAATATATATCAGTGTATCTGCTTCCCTTCTATATTCCACGTAATCCTATACAAGATAATACTGTGATGATATTGGTTTATACATGAAGCTCGGTTTGTTTTCGCTCCTGCGGTGGTGCCCCCACACGGCGCGTCTGACTTCGAGGACATGGGTGTTACCCATAACGGCGAATCCGTGAGTCGGTATCGTGGAAATTGTTTTTATTCTAACATTTTATTCATTCGTCTTAAATCAAAACAGGGGAAAACCCGAAACCGATAACAAAGGAAATCGTCATATGTGCGGTTTGGTTTTGCAATATGGACAACAGTCAATCAATAGAAAAAGAAAAAAAAAACTTGGTCAAGATATAGGCCATAATTTTATTCGTGTAGAAATGTAGAAACATAACAAATATGATTATTAATAAATGATTAAATTTCACACTATCACCTTTTTACGGACGATAAGCGCACGGACTGTTGGTTTACTCATTTCTTTATGTATCTGAGTAAACAATATCAAACGATATCACTATCATAATAAGTGCATTGATTGCATGTTGCAATGACGATTTGTGTAGTTAGGTAGTTAACGCAGCGCAATCTGCGAACAATACGGCAAGACATGCGACAGGCGTAACACGTGGCTCCAGCAATGTGAACCCATTTTGAGGACATCCTTTGAGTAGTCCTAATTAAGTCTGGTCAGTTGATCGCGACGCAATAAACTGGCAACCGAACTCAGCGGCGACAATTGCGTTGACGGCGAGCGGCTTGGTGCTTTGAGAATGGCCATGTGGCATCTTGTACCAACGTTCTACTCTGTGATCCCGCGACCCGTCCGTATTATCGCTCTGTAGTGCTCACACGTGTCAAAGGCCAGTCCGTAATTGTGGGACTTGAAGGTATTGGGACGGCAAAACTACGAGGCTAAATGAGGGGTTACGATTTTGAACTTAGGTTATATATCAACAGCCTGTGCGGAGAGGATGTTATCTCAAGCTAATTGAGTGCTGCGGACGTGGCGCTGGAAAGGGTGTCTTTTTCGTACATTTCGGTACGCCAATGGGTTCTAAAGTAGGCACTTTTGGTATCCTCATTGGTCTACCTTGTGGGGCAAATGGTTCGTCAATGGGTCCTCTCAATATTCGAGCTGAAGAGGAGCCGATTTGTTGTTTTTTCTAAGCCATAAATGAAACAGTTTTTTGGCTTAACGTAATGTAAAAGGAGGCAGGCACCAAGCCAGTTTTTTATATGCAATATATGCAATTCTAACGATTCCTCATAGTAGATTTTGCCAAAGTCGTTCAACTTTCTCAGCTGGTACGTGGATGGGCCCTAATTTTACATATCACTTGGTTAGTTGGATGGGTAAGATATTTTGGGTCGCAAAGGTACCTGCTCATACATTTTGTTATCTAGCTAACTGGGGTCGCCAGTGGTTTACGTAGAGACCAGTGCGTCTACCGTGACAGCGTGATTTTGGATTTAAGTATCTTTTCAGACCACGTGACAAAATACTAAGCCGGCTCTACTTAATTCAATGCATAGCGTTCAAATTTGTTACATACAGATAATATACATAATCTCCATGGTTGATTTACTTTTTATTGTTACTTAAAAATACTGTTGACAATAAAGTAACCACGAGACACATTATTTTAATTGTGACTTGTGCCTGCTGAAAATCCCATGGGCGTCGCTTAAAATTGCACTTTTCAACGCCACGCTAGCTCTGTTTTATCGTCACAAAATCATGACAAGAATTGCGTTACAGTGTCTATACCATTGTTACACTCAAGCAATACATGCTGTAAGAAGTCGTCTAGAAACTTTAACAAACCAATGGTCACGCAGCCAACGACGTATCACTACAACGAACCATTGCGCCAATGCTTATGTTACCATTGCTCGCTACAACAGTCCGGCATGCCCAGAAACAATACATTCCACACCGGGTTAAAGTTACTAACAAAATATAGACAAGCGAACCGACAGGGGCCGCCTGAACAACTAATATTCCGATTAGTCTTAGAAAAGCTGATGACGATTGATGATTTATGACCACATCTTTCAGCCTAAACAAGGGTTGTCATCAGTAAATGCCAAAATAACAGAAAACAAATTCAGATTGATTTCGCCCGCCTGCTTCCGAACCCTAAATTGGTGGGCCCCGCTCGTCTATTGTTGAAATGGTGATTTCAATAAGCATGTCTGCCCATCCCGGTCCCTCGGCAGCTTCAAGCTGGTGCTAAGCAAGCTCCGCTTTTACAGCTGCCGAGCTCTGTGTATTCAATACAGAAACAAAAACATCTTGTACACTTTGGTAAAGGTTATAATTGTAACTGAACGGCAGAGAGTGCAGCAGCTTGCGTAAGGAAATCCCCTTGCGTGGCTTGACACCATGGAGACTACGGTGGCTAACACAACTCGTCTGCCTCAGCTCCTCCCTCCGTCAGCACGTGATGAGCATCCTGGCCACTTTGGCACTCTCGCTGGGGTTGTGGATACATCCCGGTGTGACGCACATCCGGTCTGACGTAATGCCACGAGCTCGGTTTGTAGATTTCTGTCACGGTTGCGATTTCCCTCCAGTTTTTTCATGGGGAAAGCTCCCATATCCGTTGTCGTCGAACGGTTTAAGACGTTGCGACGGTAGTTATTATGCCTGTTCTATCCTTCCTATGCGTAATACAAGCTTACAGTGTCTTTAACAAACTTAATCTGAAGTATCATTCAAACTCTGTACTGAATTCTAGGTAGAGCTAGACGGCGGTGGGTAGGAGTGCGGGGAAAGGGGGGGGGGCGATGGGGGTGCTTTGATCGGGGACAGAGCGGTAAGTTGTTCAATTGGTTAAACTGAATGTTGCCTGTGGACATGGTATCAAGGGCATCCACACCTTCACGTCCTATAATTGATTTCTTGGCTCCTCTCACCAGCAGCGTGATGCATTCTCCCCTTTGACGTCACACAAGGATGGTTGGTTGTAGATTCAGGAATTCTTGTCATATCGCGTCAATGGAAGAAGGAAATGAACAGTGGAACCAATGTCCCCGGGGTAACCCCCTACTCTTTGCGAAGAAGGACATGGGATCTTTATCCGTCGACCACACAGACAAGACCACTACGGGGCTCGAACCACCGATCTACGTGCCGTTAGTCTCTCAGGCGACCAGAGCGCTTAATGTCCGAGCTCGCACCCACTGAGCTATCGAGGTGACCCCATACGATACGAGGGGGCAGTCGCTACTTCATTTACTAGATGGCGACACCGTACATCCCTAATTCGATAGATGGTGAGTTTGGGTATGCGAGTGGAGTAATCAGCGTAGATATGTTTAGCAGACTCTCATACTTTCCGTTTGTCTGGTCAAGACAAATCGTACGCAAAGTCCGCGGTCCGCGTAAATATTGACATTCAAACAGTACCATAGCAATAAATGGATATTTTCATGTGCTATTTATTTTAGTCTCGTCGTTATAATATTATTTACAGATTTGTGCAGCTACACGGAAATCCAGCACAACATTCTAGTGTTATGCAACCTCTGGTAGGTCTAGGTTGTCGTCAGGTGAGGTGTGGTGTGTGGTAAATAGTTCGTTAATGTCAGGAAGGGGAGAGGATCACATACCGTGTGCTATTGGAACTGCCTGTCCTTAAATAAAAGAGCGTCTCGGGGATACAATGCGGGGTTGCGAAGGCCGGTACGTCAGTCCCAATCTCATCCTAATTTGGATCCCTGGAGCCAGGAAAGGGATAGTATTACCGAGAAAAAAAGACACACCATTAGACCGCCAAGGTCACAGGCATCCGCAGCGAATAATATAAAGCCCTGTGATTGGTCGGTCTGTGCGTGACACCCGCTAATGCACCCAGCGCCACACTCGAGTGTCATGCTCATGATGCGTGAACGCTTTGGATGTCTTCTCGGATGCCTATTGTGGCATGCTCTGCTGCTGCACATACTGTTGCAGAAGCCCCGAAAAGAATGATCATTACATAATACATGAGATGTGTGACACAAGACGCCTACCCCAGACCGACAGCGAAGGACGTTATCACTGGGACTTTGGTGTCCACTTGCAGCCAATCACGCAAGGACGTTTGGATGAAACTTAATTGCCCCAGACGCAGGCGCCAGGGCTCGTACCGACGCCATTTTGATCAGTAGCTTAGCCTATATACCAGCTGTCGAGAAAACAATGACAAAGGCATTGGTCTAAGCATAAATATCTTTAAATGCGACGAACAGTATTTAAGCTTGGATAAATAAATCTGTATCGTTTCACTATTAGTCATGTGATGAGGGACAAATTATTGATGTGGAGAGCATGCTTCGAGTAGATCGGGCGAGATCTTAAAAGATGAAAGACGAGGCCACGGGAAGGTCACGGCACCCCCCCCCCCTCCGCACCCCACCCCCTGTCCCCCCTAAAAACGCAGCAGTTAGAGGAGCACCAAACGATAAAGCACAGCAGCCGGTGTGCTAATAAATCACCTTCTTGTGCAGTACGCATGAGACAACAGCCCATCTGTTGTACTTAACTAGAACCCCGCACCCCCCACCCCCCCTCTGCCCACCTGCCATATAGCCGGGGAAACTCCCTGACCGTGGCACATCCGGGTGCTAGAGGAGGGCCGACACAAGCCCCCTGATGTGAAAGCCGCGGGTGAAGGGTCCATAGACTGCGAGGCTCTGCACGCGACACCACGTGACAGTCACCGCGTGTGGTCTTCACGAAAGGTGACCTGCTAGACAACTCCAACAGGGGTGCATTCTTTTGGGAGCGTTGCTACCAACAAATATACAGCATTTATAAGATAACTGAGGCCTATTCATGGTTTCGAATCTGTACTATCACATTGCATATCCAATTGCTGTTATTAGGTTATCACTTGGCATGTCCTGGCTCTTTCATATGGCTGGTTCCCCATTTTATGACACTCCACCCCATTACCGTGGCCCCCCTGCCACCCCGCGCCCCTCTCCCTCGGCTACCAATGCTTTTGAAGTGGCGTTATCTCCCTATCATAAACACCACGATGTATCCATTCTCTGATGGGCTGGGGAAGGGACCATGCTCTGAACCGTTCCGGAACGTCCCATTTGCGCGATCTGGTATCACCGATGTCTAATGGTAGGCCGGTGCTAATCCTGCACAATGTTAGCAATGGGTCTAATCCCTGCAGTTGGATGGTCAAGGCCAAGGACAACGTGTATGCGAGGCCCGGGACTGATTAAAGTGTCGGGGTTACACAGTGCAAAAAAGAGCTGAATGGAAGAACAAGAATTCCCTTCTATATGTCTGGCTGCATAGTGAAAACTTTGCAAGCGAATCTAATCGATAATCCATAAGAATGTCACAATCAGGCTGGCGTGACTTGAGGTCTTGTAATTGTCATAATATTAAGTGGATATAAGTAATATCCTTCTGCATCACACGCTGACATATCACAAAAATTCTTATGTTACCGCACTAAAAAAACTATAAAAGGAAGACGAACATAGTTACAACGCTCACACGAATCCTCTGCTTCAACAATTAGAACTACTAAAGACAGAAGACGTCCTTCTATTGCCAAAGCTAAAATTACATTATTAATTAATAAATCAAAAGACGTTCAGTAAATTTTACATATCTTACATATGGCAAACTGTTGATGGCCAGGTTAAAGTGGCGGAAGAAATATAATTGTCCCTTGGGCCATTTTCGACGCAGTTGGCAAAACATTTATCATGCCCAACACCAGCGTTGGCGATGAAATAGCTCGAGGCGAACAGAGGTTTCCCCTTTATATCGCTACAAAAATATGTTATGAGGGAATAAACTCGACGTTGCTTGCCGATAAGCTCATATTGAAAGATTCTAGGGGATAATAATACAAATAGATCCCCAAAGACGCCAGGGCGTAATGTCATGATGATAACGAAAGGTAAAATTACTGATAATAAAAAACAAACCAGATCATCAAGACATATGGACACAAATGTATCTGCTCCATCTCCACGCCGTCCTAATTATTACTGTGCTGTGCACTAATTGATGTCCAGTTAATATTGTTAATAATCCTTAAACCAATAAATGTCCGTTGGGAGTCATCGATGTCTCGAGCCCCACGTCAGCGCTCTGTGATGTCGGTGTTGCCAAGGAAACTCCGTCGGGAACGCTGAGAACACAAGGCGGATACGGACGGCGTTTCATCTGTCTGTGACAGTTACCTACTCCCAAACACACTTCCCCGCATGATTTGAAAACGACATAAGGTAACGTTGATATTTAATATTATCTAGCAGGCTAGTAAGACTCTAATGTGACTTAATTTTGGGCACCAACATTTTTAGTTTACTTAAATAACCATTATGTATAGCTATTGACTTAAAACTCCATTTAAAGTATTTTAATTTGCGCAGTGAGCCAGATTGAAATTGACACATTCATTGCAATTTTAATGAAAGTATTAGCCTATCAAGACCAGGTTGACAACAAACCCATTCTCCCCCACGCCTTACCAGTAGCAGCTGGTTATTGACACCTTGCTGCAGACAGCACCCGTTGGATAACCTTTGACCTTGATTAGTGAATACCCCGCCTCGTCAGATGTTCGGTCCTCAGAGACGACTGCTATAGCATTATTCGGCGAGATTGAGAGGTTTCAACAGATTATCAGTGAAACACACTCCCTACACCACAGAGCCTCCCGGATGCCCAGACAGACACGTTTGCTGCCGCAGCGAGGAGTATTGGACCACATCTTGGCGACAGTTAGTGACTGGAATGATCGCATTATACAGAACAATGACGTCGGCCACTCGGGGTTTGTATAATGCGGGTTCACAATGCGTCGCAGTGTCCGTGGTTCTATCTGTCCTCATGTATTAGGAGGTGATTCGTCACGCCGCGGCAAGATCACAAAGGGAAAAATAAATAGAAGGTCAGTTCCCATATTTGGTTGTATTGTTGTATTGCTTATGTCTGAAAAATAAAATCGCCCACAACATTTCCTTAAGCTTATTAAGCTTTGTGATCAGTATGTAAACCTCGTTGGTGAGACCACGTGACCGCTCCTTTGTCTCTGCCTCACGCGACTCAGAAGACAATGAGATTCGTTGATGGCTCCTTATTAACTCCCGGACGCGGCTTCCACGACATTGACTACAAAACACACATGGCGCACGTGACACCACCGTGCATCAGATATTCTTTCTTGAATAGACATTAGGTAAATAGCAGACGGTTACCCGGGGAAGATGGCTCTGCTCTGGTGCTTTCTTCTCCCATACGCCATATGGTCATTATTGATTAAAGCGTCCTGAATATACAACCAATCGGCAAATAGCACTGGCAAAATGGTCATCATAGATCAGAAATTTCTCTAGTCTTGGCAAAACAAACCGGCTTTATTGTATTTACCTTAATCCAAGCGTAAGTTGCGCAATGTCGAGATCACATTTTCAAGATCGTAACCTCATCATTCCAATGTTGCTCATATATGTGTTTGTCTGTAAATGTTTTCCTTGTTTGAGCTCTCCAACGAGTGGAGGAAAATAAATTACATACTTAAAAATGGTACGATGATGAAATCCCTTTGTTTTTTAATTGGATTTGATACTGCGTCATCCAATATTATATCCAAAGATTACTATTTAAGCTAGTTTATTGTTGGCGATGGATGCGGCCAACCTGTTGGCTGTGATCGGTTGTTTCGGATATCATAGCAAAATGCATTGCCCAAGCATATTGAGGTCGTCCTTATTTCTATCCAATCGGAGCCGCCGTCCCTTCTCTCTGCTGTAGACGTGGGTGATGCTGGACGTGCGACAAAACAAACTCACCTCTCCCTATCTGGTTCGGGCCTTGAGACGGCCGCACAACAGTCATGTTCTTTGCTTATGTTTAAAGCAGGACCCATTAAACTTGTTTGACACAGCTAAAAGGCAGATATATCAATGTGGTCGATGCTTGAAGCTTTGGGTTTATGATATGCAACCTGCTAATTGGTATTTCCAATTTTCATTCGTCATTCAATGAAAAACCGTAACACCAGATCGTAGTTACATACGACTTTAGTTCATCCATATTATTATAGTAATCTGGCAATCTTCCCAAATCGAAGGATATCTCTTCGGTTTGCATATTCAAACGGTAACAAATACGCCATACATTTTCTCGTTGTCTATTGTTGAGAGCGCTAAGGCAACGAGATTGTCAAACATAGCTGGAGAAGGACGAAAATCGGGGTGATAGGTACAACTTGAGCCTGTTAGCACTGAGTGCGACTATGTATATACAGTAACGACAGGGTTATAGGCCGAAACGTCACCATGCCGTCAGTCATTTGGCGTATCGAGGCTTCATAATGGGATTGGCCATGTTAAAGTGCGATTATTTGCTAGCGTCCAAACTACTGGTTCGAATTCGATGGCATTTAGCACACATGATGTCAATGATATTGGTACATATTCCACCACATATAGGAAATCTACCTGCATGGATGTAGTCACCGCAATTGTTTATAATTTTTATTATTATTTATTTTATAACTCAAAAACTATAAATGTGAGGTGACATCTGAGGCCACGTTACTTTTGTACCTGTCTCTGAGAAATACTATAAAACAAACCGCGGATCTCAATATTAACGGAGCTACGCAGGGAAAAATGTTTTGTGACCTTGACCTTGCTGTGACCTTGACCTTGGGTGTGTGACCTGGACCGGTACAGCACTTCACGCCCAAGTAATAATGTCAAGTTGCACGCAAGGTGTTGTTTGTCTGGCTTGTCCTCTTCATGGCGAAATTGAGAAGACCATGTTCCCGCCAAAATGCTCCCGTAGGGACCCAAGTTAAACTTTGGGTTTTTTTTGGCAGAAAAACTATTTAGGAGATTGCCATTCCGCATCTGTTTGGAAATTTTGAAGCCGATATCTTTAGGCGTTCGACAGATAATGCGTGACAAGACAAACAGACAGACAAACACACCAAACACACCGATATAGGACAAAACCCGTAGATTTTCGTCTTAATAAATATGTATGATGAAGTCTTAATCATGTCAAATTACTGCCCTACAAATATGTACAATATAAACTATTGGTGAAAGAATGCGCATACGACTTATATTGTGCTGTAATTTAGGTATAGTCAAAATTGTAATAAGCAATAAACACTTGGCTCTGCGGCACTGACTTGGCACCCGTGATTTGTCTTCCATTCTATCCAATAATATATGATATATGATCCAATGTTTCACATAATGGCTTACTTGTGACGTAGAAGGGGGCGGACTTCATGTTACCGAGCTGGAGGACTGCACTGAGCCTATAACAAACAAGCGGTGCGCTTCAAGCTCACTAATAACGGTGCATCTGGGGATTGGAGAAAAAAAAACGTTTCCGGCGTACGCGGCTCTTCCATTAGTGTACATTGCTAAACACATTATATCAGCTCAATGGTTCCTGCAGCAACAACGGTATCCACAGGCATTCCCTCAATATATTAAGCAAAGTAACTACCCAGTAGCTTGTAATACTGCCAACTGTTCTATAAGCCAAAAGGTATGTATTCTGACATTAAGTATATTAAATGGCGCAACGCGCCTTTTGTGGATTTTTCAATTTTTTCTCTGTCTGTCGTTTTCTTTCCCTTTCATTTAAATAGGATAATTATTGGAACAAATGTTATTAGATAGGTATCTCTAGTGACAGAATTCCTCGCATGATCTTAGCCAGATCCTCCTCGGCTTAGTTGGATTTTTACTATTGGTTTGACATTAACGGTTTAAGCTATGATGTAAACTTGAGTAAACGAATCCTTCCATCCATCACCTTGATTAAGTAACCCATAATCAGAATGGCCACTGGGATACTAGAAGCCGAGAAGACGGATAAATCGAATCTGGGCCAAGGGACAGATTAACGCTAGCCTCGAGGACTGCTAAAAACTGTTCACCAGCTCAATATAAGCCCAATAGAGACAAGTGCTCGCACCAAACCTTGGCACCGAGCCCATTGCACATTGCACAAACAAACCGCCCAGTGTTATTACATATACACGTTATGAAGCTCGCTTTCCATGCCAACTGTTTTTTGACATATAATGACGCGTCGATACGGAACCAATACCGCCAATCTAAAGCTTATCCGGGAAATGTATGCGATGGCGACTTACGATGAACATGGACCATGCGTCCTTCTGGACTGCGCATTGGCACACAGAAAGAAATGAGAATAAATGACATAAAGTATTGTTTGTTGTTCAAATTGCGTTTGTGCAATAAACGTTAGATTAGGTCGGAAAAGTACATAGGACAATGAAAAGTGGTTGGAGGAAGCTTCCAAATTCCACATTAAGGTGCCAGGATTTGTACTCACGCCATTTACAGATCTGCAGCTCAGCCTGCTAACCAACTACCTCATATATAGGCAATAGCGATACCGTGTTATGTTTATTTCCTGTGGGTAAAACACGCGATTCATATAATGCATAATGAATCGCACTTTTCATGACATTGGCTCAATTTAATAGGATATTAAGTTGCCCAGGCTCTAGGCACCTGCCAAGGTCATTTTTCAATGTCACGTTCATTTCCTGCCTCGCACTTTGAGGTCGTTTCTCAAGGTTATATCGTGCGGTACCTGAGTAGGCCTATCACCTTGCATTTTTGGACTGGGCCCATTAGGATCATGCCTGTTTAGAGGCACCTCCCAAGGTAATTGGCAATTTACATATGGCTTACCCATGAAATATAGCAAGGTCATCATGTAGATAATTAGTAAACTCTTTGTGTTATAACACGGCAATAGAACAAATTCGGAATCGCGCCATGTGATGTGTCTTGGGTGTCTATGGACAGTGCCTAAATCTGGCCCTCAACGACAACATGCGGTGGCTCAGTGCCAAGCTTTGCCGAATAAAAGCGTGGCTAAGACTCTGGAATCGTCTTGTTCAAATGAATGATGAGTGGCTCGCAAAACGTGTTTTTCTGTGGGACTATTCCTTGGGCCAAACGAAAGGGAGCACCAAAATGAAAAACTGTTTACATTTGCTTGGAACCTCCAAAACCTACCATGATTTATAAAAGTGTCAATTTGGATGGCATTGACGCAAAGCTGCACGCTATTATGTACAATGATTGGTATGGTGGTCTTAGCAAGGGCGCAACGTTAAGAACGTACCGTCTATTTAAGTCCGATTTAGATACGGAAGCTTATGCCAAAAGCAATATGTCGAGGAGTAGCCGCTCACTCTTAGCCCTGTTGACACCCGGTATCCTCCCTATTAAAATTGAAACTGACGGATTTAAAGGTATCAGTGAAGGAGAAAGAATATGCTATATGTGTGAAACAATCAAGTTGAATATGAGTATAATTTTGAGATGAGCATCATTTTTTTGTGTGAATGTCGATTGTATGTTAAAGATAGAGAATTCCTTATGTCTACCATTGATGTTAAATGTCTAAATTTTTCAGTTCATGTGATAAAGCTAGTCAGTTGAGTCATTTGGAGTCACTTGGAGAGACGTCGCTGTAGAAACTGAAAACAAGCTGAGCTTTCGCAGTATAAATAAATGACGTAGCTGTACATAACTCATGCTAATTGTTTTCTCGCTTCACCGTTATGGAATTGCAGGTAAATCTAAACATATTGTGTTTAATAGGATGCTTTGATGTTCTGTAAATTATCTTCTGTTTAACATTGATTTTATGCCATAATTAGATATATTTTCGTAGCAAATGTGTAATCGAATACTTTCGTTGCTAAATGTTACAGTTACTGTTAATGAAAGTCAGAACTATACTGTCACTGCATTGTGCAATACATAATCATATATAGACTAATAATTTCAAAGTTGACATTACAACTCTGACTGCATCAAATAAACAACAAATTGGTCTATATGTGACCAATTTTCATTTGTTCTTTCCAAACGTCAGCCTTGCAAAAACACTTTTTATCGTGGGTAAAGCAGTGCAAGTTTGCTACACCACGTAACGACCGTTTGTCCGTTGTAATCCACTATTAACTTAAAAACATTCTCCCTCATTTGCATCTGTAGTTGCCTTGTTGATGTAGCCGTGGATCGAATGTCAATGCGCATTCGGCAACCTCATTAAACAACAAAAATCCACCTACCAGTGCTACTCCCCCACCCCTCCTCCTCCCCCCTCGACCCGACCCAACCCTCCGACTACACACCTCCCGCCCATACTGAGCAGATATGCCACTCTGATGCCAGATGGATGCTGCAATAACACGCACAGCAATAACAAAGGACGTCTAAAGCACTTCTAAAACACACCCAGCCACCATATATAGGGGAGGCTCCCTCTGACATCAAGGGGAGTCATTTCACTCTCGCAGAGGAGGCATAATACTGCATAGCCTCGCATATATAGGAATTTTATGTTTCATTTTTATTATCTACAATGCCATGAAATGGTGTGTATAGTTAGCAAAAAGTTTCGTTATATTGCTGATTGCTGTCTGTCACTCGGTGCGTCCTTTTGACAAACATGGCGGTGCGCTGATGACGTGTGGACAGCGGGACTCGCGGCTACCATTGCCACGACGGTCAGTGTTCATACACCTCCCCGAGAGACCCAGTAGAGAGAGTAGACATATATCAGGCTGTTTGTGACCATAATTCCGCGCTTCTCTTCTGTAACTATAATGCATATATAGTCAAATATCATGAAACATGCCATGATACCCTTGTGACTCGAAAACCAATTGTGAACAGCTGTGGTGTAGGCCTATTTCGGACTGAGATGGGACTCCATCAACCCAATCTCTCATAGTGTTAGACCCCCAATGATACACCGTAAGTGTACCCTCAGCCTCCGTATCCTTCTATCATCCAACTGACAGTACCGTGTCCGACCTCTAAATTGCAGCTGCCCCTCTTCGCAAACTCTTTAATAGAGACGATGGACTATAACCGGTGGCCTTATCCTTGCCCCATTTGGCAAATTTGCCAAAATCGTGCAACTTCCTCAGTTGTTACGTGAATTGGCCGTAATTTTACACAATCCTGGTAGTTGGCTAGGTAAGATATTTTTGGTCGCAAAGGCACCTGCTTATACATTTTTTGTATCTAGTTATCCCCGGGGCTCGCCAGTGGTTTACGTAGAGACCAGTGCGTCTACCGTGATAGCGTGATTTTGGATTTAAATATAATTTCAGACTATGTGACAAAATACTAAACCGGCTCTACTTTATTCAATTTTTTACCGTCCAAAGTTGTCCGCCCATCCAGGTCCCTCAGCAGCTTCAAGCTCCCCGCACGGTGGCGCCACGCAAGCTCCGCTTTTACCGGTGCTGTCGACAGGGGGCAAGTTTTAAGATGCGTGACAAACAGTCAAGTCAGCTGTAATTACTTGCAGCATTGCAATTTTCTAAAATAAAGCATACAAATAACGAGCTCTGTGTTTTTAATGCAGCGAAAAACCTCTTGAACCTTTTCGAAAAAGTTATCATTGTGACTGAAATCTTTCTTTCCATCACCTGATGCCGTGTGCTATTCGGCTTAGGCTGGGTCCCCGGTACTAATCTGTAGAAACGCACGGCGCAGTTTTCCTATCAATTTGGGCAGCACCGCTCTGGCGAACCAGTGTACAAATGCATTCAGGAAGTAGGCGACTACAAAGATATGATAGAGCCTTAGCGGAGTGAGTCTAATGCAGTGAGTGCAGCAGCTGGCGTAAGGCAATCTCCTAGCGTGACTCGACACCATGAAGACAACGGTGGCTCACGCAACTAGCCTGCCTCAGCTCCTCCCTCCGTCAGCAAGTGATGAGCAACCTGACCGTTTGGCACTCTCGCTGGGGCTGTGGATACATCCTGGTGTGATGCACATCCGGTCTGACGTCACCCCGCGAGTTCCCTTTGTAGATTTCAGTCACAGTTGCAGTTTCCCTGCGTATCTTGATGGACAAAGGTCCTATATACGTTGTTTTCGAATGGTTTAATAGGCTGTGACGATATATATGTTATACCTGTTTTATCCTTCCCATGGGTCATACAAGCCTACAGTGTCTGTAACAAACATAATCTGATGTATCATCCTGCCTCTGTACTGATTGCTGGATAGAGCTGGAAGGCGGTGGGTAGGGGTGCAGGGGGTGGGGGGGGGGGGGCTGAGGTGCTATTGGTCGGGGTAAGAGCGGTAAGTTGGTCAATTGGTTAAACAGGATGTTCCCTGTGGACATGATATCAAGGACATCCACACCTCCAAGTCTTGTAAATGACTTTTTGGCTCCTTCAACACGATGCAGCAGCGTGATGCAATGTCTTTGTTGAGCGGAACCATGTCCCCAGAGTAACCCCCTACTCTTTGCGAAGAAGGACCTATAATCCTTATCCTCTGACCACACAGACATGACAACGTCGGGGCTCGAACCACCGACCCACGTGCCGTTAGGCTCCCAGGTGACCAGAGAGCTCAATGTCAGCGTTCTAACACACGGAGCTATCCGGGTGACCCCATATGATACGAGGGGGCATATGGTCGCTTTAGTCGCTACATCATCGACTAGATGGCGACATCGTTCGACCCTTGTTCGATAGAAGGTGAGTTTAAGTACGCGAGCAGATTAGTCAGATCAGATATGTTTAGCAGGGCGCTCATACTTTGTGTTCGTGTGCGGATGAAGACAAATCAAACGCAAAATCCGCGGCCCGAGTAAATATAGACCGTCAAACAGTATAATACTTTTACAGATTTGTGCAGCTACGCGGAAAAGCCAGCACAACATTCCACTGTTAGAATTTCTGGTAGGTCTAAGTTTTTCGTCAGGTGAGATGTGGTGTGTGGTAACCAGCTCGTTAATGTTTGTATAGGGCGCGCGTTCAGGTGGTGCCTTAGGGGCGGGATAGGGGAGGGTCAGGAAGGTGAGAGGGTTATGTTACCGTGTGCTATTGCAACTGCTTTTCCTTAAATAATAGAGCGTCTCGGGAATACAATGCTGGGTTGCGAAGGCCGGTACGTCAGTCCCAATCTCATCCTAATTTTGGGCCATTGCCCAGCGCGAGGGCGAGAACCGCTACTTCTCTTTTCGATCACGGAATATCCCTGGAGCCAGGAAAGGGATAGTATTACCGAGAAAAAAAGACGAACCATTAGACCGCCAAGGTCACAGGCATCCGCAGTGAATAATATAAAGCCCTGTGATTGGTCGATATGTGCGTGACACCCGCTAATGCACCAAGCGCCACGCTCGAGTATCATGCTCATGGTGCGTCAACGCTTTGGATGTCTTCTCGGATGAGTCTTGTGGCATGTTCTTCTGCTGCACATATTGCAGCGGAAGCCCCGAAAAGAATGATCATCATACAATGCATGAAATGTGTGTCCCAGAGAGATATCCGACGGCAAAGGAAATTATCACCGGGGCTCTCCTATCCAATTGCAGCCAATCACACAAGGACGTCTGGATGAAACGTAATTGCTTCAGACGCAGGCGCCAGGCCTCGTACCGACGACATGTTGATCAGCAGCTTAGCCTATTTACCCACTGAGCTTGGTATGCTCCCTTTGACTATTGTCGAGAAAACAATGACAAATGCATTGGTCTAAGTATAGGTCTCTTTAACTGCGACAAACAATAGTTTAATAATAAGCTTGCTGAACTAAATCTTTATCGTTTCCCTACGGCCATTCGTCATGTGAGGTGTGACAAATTATTGATGCGGAGTGCGTGCCTCGCGTACGTCGGGTGAGATTTTGAAAGGATGAAAGACGAGGCCATGGGAAGGTCACGACAATCCCCTAGAGAAGCAAGCAACGATAAGGCACAGCAGCCGGTGTGCTAATAAATCATCTCCGTGTAGAGTACGCTTCAGACAACAGCCCATCTGTTATACTTAACTAGCACCCTCGCACCCCCCACTCTCCTCTGCCCACCTGCCATATAACCCGGAACTCCCCTGATCCCTGCTCGTCACTCGGCCACCGCACTCAGCACCCTCCGGGACGGGTATGTATTCCCGCGTGACCGTCTCGCGCGGCCCTCTCATCGTGGCACATCCGGGCACCTGCTACTAGAGGCGAGGCGCAAAAAGATCCCGGATGAGAAAGCCGCGAGGGATGAGTCCATAGATTGCGAGGCGCTGCACGCGACACCACATGACAGTCAAAGGGTCAGTCAGTAAAAAGCAGCAAATTTCGAATCTTTACTAGCAACTTACATATCCAAGTAATGTTATTAGGTTTTCACTTTGGGTGCATGTCCTGGCTCTTTCATGTGGCTGGTTCCCCATTTTATGACACTCCACCCCATTATCGAGTACCCCCTCTCCCCCCCCCCGCCCCCCTCTCCCTCCGCCACCCGTGCCTTTAACTTTAAAGTGCCGTATCATAAACACCATGATGTATCCATTCTCTGCTGGGCTGTGAAAGGGGCCATTATCTGAATCGTTCCGCAACGTCCCATTCCTTGCGATCTGGTATCAACGAGGCCTAATGGTAAGCAGGTGCTAATCCTTCCAAAGGTTAGCGATGGATCTAATGCCCTGCAGTTGGATGATCCAGGATTGTGTCAATACGGAAAGATCAAGGACAACGTGCATTCGAGGCACGGGACTGATCAAAGTGCCTGGATTACAATGCAAGCGGAATTTGCTTCTATGTGACTATAGCTACATGGATGAGCTAGCAACTTTGCAAGCGAATCTAATCGGTAATCCAAAAGAATGTCACAATCAGACTGGCGTGATTTGTGGTCTAGTCTTGTAATTGTCAGAATAAGTGGATTTAAGTAATATCCTTCCGCATCAGACGCTGATATGTCACTCAAATTGAAACACTGCAAAGAAAGATGAAAATACAACGCTCACGCGAATCATTTGCTTCAACAATTGTCCTTGGATGCTTAATTAACAACTGTATTTAATGCGTATATCGGAATGATAAACATCAGAGTGGATTGATTTTATATATGGGCGGTTAGACAGTTGATAAACCAGAATGTGACTGTCAGTGGCTGAGTGGTTGTCAGTGCCTTATCTCTAACTATGTTATGACTATTTATGAATGTCTGGACATAAGCACACAAAACGAATATGTTCACACCGATTCTACAAACCGCGCGGCCAGCTGGTTCCCAACGCTCAAAATTTGACTACTATGAGTGGATGTCACTCAGCGGTAGCAAGGCACCAGCGTGATGCACACTATTTTTACAAGCACGAGTCTTTCTTTGGTCTCCAAAGCACCTAAACCCAAAACAGAACCCGCGAGAACTGTAGCGCCCCATACGGCCCATTCCATCAACAGCCTCCTGATAATACGGACGACTTATATAACGGATACAGACGCAGATACCGCGGGCTCCCGAGGAAAAACGTCCCAGTGGTATAATTCCCCCCAGGAGCGCGCCTGGCGCCTTGCTCCTAAAGCAGCCTACCAAAATTCGTTCCCGTCGCATAATCGCTCTCCCAGAACCCGTTCACATCTGTGGCTCTCTGTGGCTGTAAGGCTAGTTTTTTTACCTGCCATGTGTGGCATGCATGAGGCATTCGTCCTGCTATGCATACTAACATCATTTTTATTGTCATAGCGATGGAGGCGTCACCTCCTCTTGCTGCCGGCGTTTGGCTTTTTATTCCCCCGTGGTACTGCCGAGCTTGTGAACAAACTCCTCATGTTGACAATCTTCTTCACGTACTCGTCAATTATACAAGCTGTTTCGTTTGCCAAGCACATTAACTGCTACCGTCACTAAAGTGAGCCGCAGATGTTTCGCATGTGTCCATGCCCAAACCAATATATCGTTTCACTATCTTGACCAGCTCGTCAAAGCCCTTTAGAGAGAATTCTTAAGTTATAGTCAAAACCTAAAAGTCAGTAGAAGTTGATGAAAATATGCAACAGGTGACGAAAACAGGAGAAAAAAACTGGGTGTCACGGAGGAATGTATTTAGCTATCGATCGTTATTCAATGTGCCAATCTAGCAAACTTCAACACTCTATCCGGACTGCGATTCAGAAAGACGTCAACGGAAGGACAACACCAAATAACAGATGCGAATGCCACCCCCCAATAAATGACGCGAATGACAACATTCAATAAGTGGCATGAAAGACAACCCCCCCAACATACCCCAATAAGTGACGTGGAGGCCAAACCCCAATAAGTGACGTGATAGCCAACCCCAAAAAATCACATGAAGGGCAACCCCCAATTTGAGACGTAAAATAACATCCCCCAGTGAGTGACGTGAAGGACAACCCCCAAAACGTGACGTGAAAGCCAACTCCCAATAGGTGACTTGAAGGACAACTCCTAAATTACTAAACGACACAGCGGTGTGGTTAGGTAACGTAAGCCTGATTAGTCCTGCGTTGTTGATTCACAAGCGACCCGTGATAGCTGAGCGCCCGTTTGATATTCATGACATGATGACGACGTCACAGTGTTAGTTATGCCCGGCATGCGATTCCCACCTCGTCCTTGGCTTATGTTATCGCCAACCTGAAGAAGTGTTAATGCCCTTTTCGTGGGCGACATATTCATTTCCGGCCGTTTCGGACTTACTGGCCCAAGGTTGACGGACCAAAGGCGAGATTTCGCCCCCTTGGACGCGGAATATACCATGATGTCCTCACCGGCTAGCAGCACAGGTTCGAAGGGCCGCCCCCGATAGCCCAGTGGTTAGAGCGCTCGCATTGAGTGCTCTGACCAACTGAGAGCCCGCGGCACGTGGATCGGTTATTGTGGCAATATTAAAACTGGGATTTGATTGGGATTAAAGGGCACTTTCGACCTGAAGGCAGTAATTCAATTTATGACGCACAGTAATGACCTGTTTCTATATTCTACGGTAACATGCACTGGATCCCGGCCCCAGCCCCGGCCCCGGACCTTAAGTAGAGGTCTGGAAGGGGGGGGGGGGGCAGTCCAGTGCCGATTTTTCAAAATTGTCAGTGTCGAATGTCGATTTATTACCACTTTCAATCATGTCACTTTTTGTCAAAGTGCAGGGTCGTTTTTTTTAAAAATCTGTGTCGATGTCGTTTTTCAGATACTCAGTGTCGGAATTTCGGAGTCGATGTCGAATGTCGATTTTTCAAATATGTCTTTGTCGCGTGTCGCCATTTACCACTTCCAGACCCATTTAATTAAGTATAATTTAGATACAGGTGACCATCATTGCATGTTGCCAAGTTGTGATGATTGAAGACAAGGTATATGTTTAAACGAAAGGTCCACTTTTACCCGAACCCTCAATCTCTTGTTCGTGCGATATTCCTGTGTAAGCTACTAAACATGGTTATGTTAGTAGTTATTGTACAGCTAATTTAGTTGTTCAGTAAATGGGTAAATTATTAATTCTATTAACGACCATGAACTTATGAATCAGTAATCTTTTATTTGCGCTAAATCTATTCTGTAAAGTAAGAAATTGTAATTATGCATGGCTTACCTATTTATTTGATAATGCTGACATAAATACATGTGGGATCTAACATAGGGGGCGGGGCGTCCTGATGGACCTGTGACCCCCATTCTTCGATTCCTACCCCTTCTTTTTTTGACGGTAGAGATTATTTCTATGCCAATTGTACGCCATTTTTTTTGCGGGCCTCCAACCATTTTAGTGCGCACATTAAGCGCACCCTCATCGTGTCATCTCTTATATGGAAATTTAATCTTCTGAACCCTCTTTACCCAACAGTGGATCTGCCCTTGACCATTCATATGCAACTGACCCGGCATTTGACGACGCTGAAATCGACCAAGTCTAGTTTGTAATTGATAATATATGCCTAGAAGAACCAGCCACACTACCTAAAGCCCAAACAGGTTCTGCATACCATTGGTATAAGTCCTTAACGGTCGTCGCCCAGTTGAAGACCGGGCCCCAGCAGTAGAGGGATGAGTCGAGGATCAAACCACCTTCCCTCGAGAGTAATCCTTTATCCCAGACATCCCCCTCACCCCCCCCCCCCCCCCCTCCGCAAGCCCGCCCGGATCCCCCCCCCTACCGCCTCTCCGCCCACACGCCGGTGTTATCCCGGCAACGTGACCTTGGCGATAGGCCCTTAATGAGAATGGTGAGCGTATTCTGTGCCTTCGACTCACTCCGCTCGCTAGGGAGCTATGGAAAAAACGCGCCGCGCATGTCTACAAATTAGTACCTGGGACCCAACCTAAGCCTAATAACACACAGTATTACGTGATGAAAGAAAGAGTTCAATTAGAACTTCTTCAAAGTGGTACATCATGTATTTTCCTGCATTAAATACATAGAGGTCGTTGTTTTTATGATTGATTCTTGAAAATTATAACTTTTTAGAAAATTACGGCTGATTTGACAGCTTCTCAAGAATCTTGAAATTGATATAGGCTTATTGTCACTCTATGCCTTCGACTTATTCCGCTATCTCTTCATTATATCTCTGTTGTTCCGTACTTCCTCAATGCATTTTCACTTTAAATTGATAGAAAAACTGCATTTCGCATTTCTACAAATTAGTGCAAGAAATTCCAGCTGATTTTACCCTCTTTATTCCTTTACTGGCCCCCTCTTTCAAAGCCCTAGGCCTGGATGCCTCCCTCAAACAAATTCAATGTCCTGTCCCCGTCTGGCCATTAGTTGTAAAACTTCTTCCCTTAGCTCCTCCATCTTCTCCTGACGTATTCATTAAGATGTGTATACGCTGTTGATAACCTCGCTAAATAAATCTTCTCCAGCCTCTCAGTCTGGTAAACCTAATTAGACCCGCATACCCTTCCATCTGGTGATCCTCCAGGAGCTCCGCGTCAGGACATCAAGATGGTGATATTTTAGCCACGGCTCCTTTCGCAAATTCCGAAAAAAAAATCTGGTTGCCTCATGAAGGCGCGAACCTGCAATCCTGTGACTTACATTTTTACCATCCAATACGTAACCTGTGTCTAAAAGTTCCCAGACGTATCTAAGTAAGACGATACGTGAAAAATAGCGTTCTGATAGACAGGTGTCATTACTATAGACCTGGACGCGCCTCTATCTGCCACACAAATACTGTTGTGGTATTGCCAGAGCTCATTAAAGACATCATATATCATCTTGCGATGAGCCTTGTGATATAACTTTGCAAACACTAACGTACTTTCCACATGACAAAAACATGCATGGCCAGACGTGGAACCAGACACGCTTTCTGCCACACAAACGTCTTCCGTGTGCTCGGATAATGTATGCGTGACGTCATTCCGCACCCACGAATTAGGGCTCCGCTTCCGGCATAAATTAGCGATACCTATATTAATGGGAAGGGACCATGCAAATATAAGTGAAAACTGTTGGGGTATAATGCACGCCATCGGCAGGGAAATTCTCTATTTGTGTCACGTTCAACTGAGCTTTGTCTTTGATATCAGCTTGATCATAATTAAATAATCCAGATAAGGATGGAAATTTGTGAACAGGCCATGCTGTTATTTCTCCTCTGGCCATTGCCCGTGTAATCTCGCTTTGTAATTTGGTCACATGACTCAGGAGTGTGAGTGACCCCGGGCCGATCCACGGTGATACATGCTTTTCCCATTAGTCAAGATCGATGTCAGTCAAGCCCGTAAAGGCTGCAGTTGATCTTGGGATATGCCTGTGACCAACCACAATTTCAAGCACGACTCCTATCCGTTCACCCCCCCCCCACCCAATGCCCCCCCCCCACCCAATCCCCCTCCCCTCCCGCTTCCACCACGCCCCCTACCCCGCGGGATATGTTCTCGAGGGGTGTAGCGCGCCAAGGCCAACACAAAAAAGGAAAGTTACAACGTGGAAGTCCAACGGTCGATATGTGAGACCAATTAGCCCCAGTGATATGCTGCCATGTCCGGCAATGACCTTCAATCATGCGCCCGATTGCCCTTGATCGCTTCCTGATGGCGGCAATCGAGGCCGGATGGGACGCCTGCTACACGAGGCCAAAAAAACGAACCGTGAAACGGTTTCTTGGCGACGACGTGCTCGGTGGCTTAGGTCTCAACACGTAAGTCATACCCTGGGAATGGCAGCACCAGCGGTCCCTAATCAAAGTCTAGGAATGATATACATATGTATCTCCATCATCCCGTTATCAAAATCGTGGAATGGAAGACATATATCACCAGTAATCCCTAATCAAAGTATAGGAATGTATATCCCTAGCAGTCCGTTATCAAAGTCTAGGAATGGAATATATATATCCCGAGCAGTCCCCGACCAGTTAGGAATGGAATACATATATCCATAGCGGTTCTTTTCTAAAATCTGGGAAATATATCACCAGTAGTCCCTTATCAAAGTCTACGAATGAAACAAATATATTGCCAGTGATCTCTCAAAGTCTACGAATGGAATACTTAGATACCCATTAGTCGTCTGTAAATGTCATTAAAACCACCATGTTTACCGTTACTGTGCTATTAATATGCCAATGTGTAGTTGCATTGTCTTCTTTTGCAATATTCCTTATTGTTGTATCTGCTTCTTGCGACACACAACACGCACAGTGTAACCTACATCCCCCCCCCCCCCACGCCCTATAAACATGACTTTCTCTTAGGCGTCGGTGGTTGGGCTTCGTCACGGTATATCAACTGTTTTGTAAATTAATCAGTTGGGACAGCATAACGTGGCTGTCACCGAGAAAAGACAAGGCCACCATTTTGCGGGCTTGGGGGGGTTGGGGGGCGGGGGGAGGTGGGGGGAGGGGTGGTAGCTATCAAATGTATCCCCCAGATACAATCTGTAACCCCTATTCTCCTTTCCGTGACCCTCAACAATCAACAATTGATTGTCAGTTGATATCCGCTTCAGTAAAGAGCTGCTATGGAACATTACGGTGTGTCACGACCCTGGGGCACGAAGTCTCGGGCAATGGTAGGTTTTACCACCGCATTACGGTCGCAGTTGCTTCACGACACCTCTTATCCCCACAACCTTATCCCCTTACAATGCCGCAATAAAAGTTAATCGCCACGAAGGCCATCTCTCTGGCAACGATGAGTTAGCGGTTGCAACGCAAAGATGCTTCAAGTTTATTATGAAAATACGAGAAGCGCGCATCTGACCTGGGGCTTGTTGATTTGTAACATATCTCATACATGACCGTTATAAATTGTTTACAGTTACTGACCACATTACAGGGAACACCACGTGAACAAGGTTTAAAACCGGTTTTATACATTGTACATCAGTAATTGTATATTGTGAGCGAACATTGTATATGCCGTATCTATTGTCACTGGTGTCATATCTACTTGCAGTATGGCACGCCGAGCACTTCTGTCCGTACGTGGGTAGCTGTGAAATGCGCGGCCTAAGAATATACAGCCCCCAGGGGCGGATTCATACCACACACGTAGCGCCAGTTCCGCACGTCGTATGCTTGTACAGCGTAGGCTTTTTCGTCGTAGACCCTCACCCATCCTCACACATCACACAGTATTCAGAATTATAGCGTGTCGACTTAAATTGCAACAGTTTTAATATGGACAGCGACAGGCGAAACTTTATACGTAGTAAGCTAATACTTTGACGGGCTTGCACCAAGATCAGCCGCAACCGGATATGTGGCATAGCGGATGGCGGACATGATGGTTCCTCCATGGCGTAACTCACGGGTATATTAGGATTAAGTCATTGGTCACACATCTCAATCATATTGAGCAGCGCCCAACCCTCCCCCGGCCAAAAAAACTCTCTCTCGCGTCTCCTCCATCTTCCATTCCCCTACACCCCCATCCTTCACCCTTGCTCCACCGATGGTCGCCCCTCGTCTGTTGACCAAGGCCATTGTTTTGTTATGTTCTCTCCCATGATGCATTGGACGGCATCAATAGGTGCCGCATGGGATGGGACGGACGGCAAAACACGACGGCCGTCGATACCGCTGCATTGGGATGTGACCACGGCAGATGACGACTGTCAATGTCAAGGTCGCCCTCAGGGACATCCATCACACTTATACCTCCGAGTCTCCGTGCTGGTCGCCTTGGGGTAATGTCAATACACGCGCCCCCTGGCGACAGGAGACTATCTGTGGACATTCCGTGCGCCAGGCCTTCCTTTCTCCCTGGTCGTTCTATCCGATAATGGCCTCTACCCTTGACCAGGACGTGCTGCGCCTAACATGCAGAGGTAAATGTTTGTCCACCATTCAATTAATCCCCACGTGAAATATTGATGAAGCGTCTTGAGCTATTTTGTTTGCAGCCCCTGAGATTAATGATTTATGCCTGGTGATTATCGTTGGGCGAATCAGGTGAGACTCGACGCTTGCTGTTGATAAGACACTGGAAGTGTGGGTGACTTACTCAATGATTGATCTTGTCGCTCCGCGCTCGGCTCAGTGTTTCGATCCGAGACTTGGATGGCCATGGGACCAACGTCCTTCCCTCGGCTGGATATACGTAGTTCGGGCGACTGCCCATCAATCGTCTTAAATTGATGGAAGAACTGCATTAAGAAAATGCTACGATGGCCCAACATAGGAGTGATCCGTTAGTTGTAAGCCTGTGTTTGTGCAAGGTAAAACCTGAATAAATATTTGTGGATGCAAATCGAAGCAATTTGGCCTGTACCATGCCACTCCTATGGTGACGTCGCGTCGTGTTCAGCCAGTTATCATTTTCATGTAATAGCCCTATGAACATGACAATGTAGAAATATGGTATTTCAAGCCATCTTCACCAACACGTCCTTTACACTACGCTGGGCTACCTAACGGAATAATAAAATGGTCAAAATAGGTTTACCCGCCACTCATGTGCTGACTTCGGCGTTCAGTCTGTTTTTCTCTTTTGGGCGAACTGACTGGTCTGTGACGTCATCCTCCCGTATCTCGTTAAAGAGATATCAATGCTGGCAAGCTCCCCAAACGGGGGCGCTACGCAAGTTCCGCTTTTACCGCTGCAACATTTTGCGTATTTAATGCAGCAAAAACGCATCTTGTACCCTTTCGAAAAAGTTATAATTGTCATTGAACTCTTTTCTTTTGATCACCTGATCCCGTGTGTTGTGAGGCTTAGGCTGGGTCCCCGGCACTAACTTGTAGAAATGTGCGGCGAATTTTTCTGATCAATTTGCGCAGCGCCGCCCTGGCGAACGAGTGTGAAAATGCATTGAAGAAGTAGGCGACAACGGAGATATAATGGAGCCCTAGCGAAGAGAGTCAAAGGCAGAGAGTGCAATGCTGGTAGCTGAAAATATCACTAAGGGTTATACGTTCAGCGACTCGTCCCTGCGGGATTGGTTGCAAAGGGCATGGGAGGGTGGGGGGTGTATGCAGAAAAAAAGCCTGGACCTGCGCATTTGTACGAGCATCGATGCAATGATGCTCCTTATCGCGCCTTATTATCCAATCCTCCAGCCCCGGTAACGCCGGGAATAGTCTCCCCAGTGAATCCCCATCGTCTCACAACGCCCTCCATTTGGAACCAAGCCCAAGCCTAAGCCGTAGGCATAAACAAGGTCGAATTGTCCTTGCGGCCCGTCATGTCACGTGATTGATCGACAGCCAAGTGTTGTCTCATTGTAACAATGGGGATGGCCCCATTGAGTCCATACCCCAAGGCTTTTCCTCTTTGTTGACGGGTCCTTTCGGCGTAAAGCCGTAAAAATGTTGAGTAGAAAGCCCGACACAATGCCGATGCATTAGCGAGGTTCACGTTATGGACGCACTAATGCAACTGAATACACATCCCGATCGACAGCCGACAATTAACAAGGCGAACAGCGATCAAACAAAATGAATGTTTATTTTTTCAATTTTATTTTCAGGACCTATAGATATGCTATTTTAAAACAAAAGCATGCAGGAAATATGATGCAACAGTTTTTTTTATTGTTAATTATACAATCATATAGATACCCTTTCCAGAAGTACACAGTTGTATGTAATATAATGATATAATATATCCCACCTGAATATTTATAGCGAGCGGCTTAGGACTTTCATTTCGCGTAACAACCCCCATGAGACGTTTTCGGATTCTGAGTAAATATTTGCTGTACATAAATATATTCAAGCAAAGAGAGGTCGAAGATTATTATGTCGTGTCTTTAATAATTAAATCAGCTGCCCCACAAAATTAACGAATAAATTATTCAATGTGAACACTCGATGTATACTTCAAATTAAAGTTAATTTATAAGCGACGGGCTAAATGTCTGTTGCCAATTCTTTTGATATGATTTAAGAAAGTGTAAAACTGGGTTCAAAAATCCTCACATGGAAGCAATGATAAAAGTGTGTAACATGATATTGTGAAAACTGTCTTAATCCATTCCTTGAATCCACTGCCACTTATTTGTAGTTTTGATATATGACCTTATTTGCTTTCCATGTTCCAATTGCAAAGAATGAACACAAATCTGTGAACACCATCAAAAAATCTTTCTTTACAAATCATGCAGCCAGGAAAGCAAAAGTTACGAGATATGCTCTTTTGGCTCCCCCAAAATTTAGTACTTGCCCAAAACTTATTATAAGCATCTTGTCATTGTATACCTACCGGTACTCTTATGTAGTCATGAAAATTGACGCCCACCGGAGGGAGGGAGGGGGGCCCCAACAAGTGACGAGAGGGCATAAACTATTTTGACTGACCTGTCACGAAATGGATATGTAATAAATGCTGAGCGCGAGACCTGCGTGAGTTATGCCCCTCCCCCCCCCCCCTCCGCTCCCCCATCTTTCCTAAAAGTGTTGTCTAAAAGTGCCTGTGTACCAACCCCCTGGCACTACCCCTGGCACCGGCAGAGCCCCCCCCCCCCACTTCGGGTTACCTCGGTCGCATCTGACATCTGGATCTAGCCGCCCCACTCCCGAGGACCACCCTGGCACCTTGCCGACTCTCACCACTCCTGCTCTGGTCTGGTGTCATGCCAGGTTAGTTACGCACGTTAACTACCCAGCACGGTTCGCAAAATTATCATTAAAGTATTCGTGTCACGATTTCGTCTTGCTCAAAGACAACTTAGTTTAGGGAAGATAAACAAATAACAATTTGATATAATGGGCGGTTATAGTTCTTATTCCACGATGTCACTATAAACGGGTTTGTTAAAGTAGCAAAAGTGAGGCCCGGTGGATTTATTTCTGGGAGCATTGCATCTGAGCGTTATTAAGAAATTCGCCAATGATGTCACAACATTGACAGGTGAACTTTCATGCAGTGCGTAGATATCTGTTGTCGATGGCGTGTATTGTTTTTATGGTTGAGTGCATTTCGTTGAGTTCAAGCCAATGAGCAGACAGAATCGGAGTCTCAATATAAAAGCATTCGTTTGTATTTCTCTTTGACGTCACTTTCCTCGCTCGCAGAAGTTAAATTGGTAGGTGTGAAAACAAGTGGAAAAAGTATAACCTTCTACTATTTGGGGCGTTACATCTCGATTATATAAGCGTGGGGACACAGCAGATTAATATGAGCTAAAGTTGTTTTATCGTGGCACGAACACTGTATCTCGTGTGTACGTGGATGTCAGTACTGGTTCTTCATGATGCTCGAACGGCTGATCCAGATCTAATCTGGATACACTTGGGCATTCTTTATGTTGGAGTCCCTCAAAGTGATCCACGACTCTGGCATGGGGAACTGTGTCGGGTGCCACATTCGCTGGTACATACGGCTCAAACTGGTATGGATCCGTACCCAGGGCAATATCGTTATCAAGTTGGCTTTCGCCCTCACTACTTTCTACAATATTATCAGACACCTCGCTTGCCTCCTCCTGCAATGACTTCATCGCAAATTTGAATACGAGTCCCGCTTTATTCAAGTGCGGTCTTTACAGTGCATACAGTGGGCCCGCGGTGCGAGCGATCGCTGGGTTACTCAACGACGTCACGCACGCTGATGCTCATTCGCGATGCTTTTCAGAAATGAAAAGAGGGTGGTGCTCGTTGATGAGGTCGTGTGGCATGAGTTTGTGTTTTAAAAATAGCAGCAATGTATCATGTTAATTGTAAGATATTTATCTTTCATCTGCATTGGTCAATCGGATATTTTTTTGCTGCGTGGCACAAGCACTTTAAAGTTCAATAAACGATTAACATTTCCATATTGATTTAAGATGAATCCTTCATTTACATCCATACTGTGTGTCTGGCGATGATTAATACTTCTCTCATGGGCGTTTGCAGACATTCTTGGAAGAGGGGCACAATAGGAGGGGGGGGGGCTCAAAACATGTTTTATATGTTATATCCTACAGGAGTGGTAACATCGAATACTTGTCAGCGCAAGTTGCCTCCTACCGTCGAGCCGCGGAGACTAGACATCATTCGACATTTAAACTGAGAATTATGACACAGATGATATTGAAAGGTGGGTGCCACAATATGCGGTAATCTATAATCGACTGGCGATTGAATGGATTTATTAACAGCCATAGAATGTTGTTCCACTCATCACATGGTCGTTCAACGATGAAGGCTCGGTTTGTATTGCTGTGCGCGGCATGCTTGGCGCTGTGTAATGTCATTGTAAACTTTATAAATGTCATTTTTATTTATTTCACATCACATATTAATATTTATGCAACAGGGACCTATATAAGCTTTTATCATTTCCACATACAATACTTCAAATATTGATCAGCTGAAAAATTCTTGTATATGTGGCTCTCATTAAATGTAATTAAACAAAAAACAATTCAACATGTATACACGTTAGTTGCATAAAAAAACAGTGGTTACTCCAATTTGGGCATAACCATAAATGTCACTGCCGGAGACATATTGCTGCACATAATGAGGAATTGCAAAAGCGGGCAGTCTCCCTCCCTTCCCCCGCCTAATTTCCCTTACCTCCCTTGACCAACTGCCACAGTGATATTATCTATTCAAGAGGCGACCAGGAATAGACATATTCTTTCGCGGTTAGTGAAGTGCCCCCTCCCCCTCGCCCGCCACTCCTAGCACCTCTGGCAGACGGCTAAATGGTAGCTGCCACTGGACGAGATCAGCTGATATCCAATACCCTATACTGCACACATTATAGACTGGGCTATAATGGTATAGGTTCCATTCTTTCTTTCCTTTAAATACAAATTGCACTGATCTTAAATTGCGTTAATTGTCTGCCAAAGCCGTCTCATGTCTGCAGTGTAGCTTAAAACGAGACTCGTAAAGATGGTCGCTTCCTTGTGTATCCATGAACGTAGTGAATTGGTTCTTCGTGTCTTTTTCTGTCTGGAGCTCTAAAACTTGTTTTCTTTGCATTTTATTTCACTGTGCGTATGTATTACAATAACGTGCATTATGCGCTCGATCGGTTTATTTGGTGTTGGTGCTCAACAAAAATTTAGGTAGTGGAACAGACAAGATTTTCAATAAGATATATACATATTGCCAAATTCCTCAGGGTCGTCACATCATTATGACCATTAGAGTCCGAAAAAGATTAAATGTTGGGGGGTTCTAAAACATAGAATCAATATATATTTTACGAATAGCCGCGAACTTGGTACAACACAACAAAGCGTGACATTCATCCCCAATAACGATTCCCAGGCAAAGGCTATCTTCTAGTAGAGTGCCATTGCGACGCCCCAACTCGACAGAAAGTCTACGTGCAGAACTGCAAAATCGACAAAGCGTCCTTTGTAGCTTAACAATATTAACTTTGCACAAATATGAATCTTGGCCTTTTGTGATGATTGCTTTGGCTTCTGTTACCAATGACATGACTGATACAGGCGTAAAGTCGTCGCACACCTGGGTTTGAACGTGATTTCATCTTGCAGGCTTTACTTGCTACGTATCAGGTTTACAATATGTATATATCTTATCATTGTAAAATGTATTGCTTTCCCAAGCCATATACATTGAATATCATTAGCAAACCATGTACTCTGCAACGACCCCATCGCTGTTATGGTGAAGCCATTAATATGGTTGACATACCAGATATTCCTGCGAACTAGCAAGACCATTTTAGCCCTTAGATTAACCACCTGTGAAATAATATGCGGTCTTATATATTTCGGTATCTTTTTCATAACCGCGTCCTCTATCCGCCACGCTCACCGCCCGAACGACGTTGAAGGCGTAAAATCCACTGGTGACGACACTCCATTGTTCTCTCACGATATTATTGTTCTGTAATGTAGTGTGTTTCAGGCATAAAGACGAGGATTTTACATTTAAGTTAATGTCCTCGGAAAACGAAATTACCAGATAACAATGGGTCCGCGAGCTTCACCCGTGGACGTATACATAGATGTCGGACAGTTTGCCGACACTCATTTACATGCGCGTAGAACCTAAAGTACACCATGTATTGTCATCCGTCTCAATAATGCAGCCATCAGCACCGCTAAGCGATGCCATTCCTCGGTAATCATCACTAAAAGGGTGAGTTGAGGGCCCGATGAAGACAAAGAACGAACATGGGGTCGGGCAAGCACCTTTGGTTTGGACTAAGCGCATCGTGGCCAAATGCTAAAAACAGAGAGAGCCACAAGATTCGTTAATTGAGTCAATCTGCACAACGTGGCTATCCTAGATGACGCCTCGTGTGGGTGAGAAGCCCCCCCCCCGCCCCACCCCTCCTCTTTCCACTCTTCCATTCTTCCGCTATATACCTCTACTGTCATGTGTCATGGGGCACGTAACTGAATGTGGTCACATGAAAGCAAAGCATAATTGCACTCGGTGAGCGGCGTTGATGGATGCCCACCTTATAATATGCAGTCAAATCTTTGCTCTTATACGTGACCTTTGCGGGCTCTTGATGTGCAATTTGGGGGTGAGCCACCACCTGATGGTGGCCCTCTATTGGAGGCAGTTGCTGTCTCATACAACACGGGATAACAATTAGTATTTCTTTTTGTTTTCATCATTGCAAACGTTGGCTCAGCTGTAAAGCGGAATCCAAAGGGTAGTATTTCTAACAATTGATCTCACGATGATGTGCGATTGTGTTTTTTTCTGTTCTTAATTAAGGCTGTATGTGTCATGAACGATACCCATACATGAGCACTGTCTTTGGTTTTTCATGTAGGGAAAAACAACCCAAACCATCAGAAGTCCAGCTGATAATCTGCGTGGCTTACGAGCTGGTTATGACAGATTGAATACAGACATCCGGTTCAAATTCAACAGCCGTGCCAACACGTTCTGTCCGCTCCGATGTCCTTTACTCCGCCTCCACCTCTCCCTAGTTTGAACCTACGTTCGGCTGGGGTTACATATCACATGAGAAGATATACATATGGCATTGCGTCGGGTGCGAGATGGGTTTATCTCAGCACAAGTCTCCAAACTCCTGTTTGAGCCTTTAGGCGAAGGCAGGATTTCGGATATGCGTGCTGAGATGAACCCATCTCGCACGAGAAGCAATGCCATATGTATTTTCTCGCTCGAATAGAACTTCAAACGTCGCCATTAAGTCAACACGGAGATCTAACGATGACAATAATACTCACAACTGCACATAAATATTTGGTCAAAATCATAACAGTGGCGCTCAATAGCACCAGTAACTAAGGGTTGCGCGTGACGTGTTTCTCTGGAGACATGACGTCGTCAAAGTGATTACGCCTCTGCGGCGGAGGTAGGTCTAACGAACATGTTGTTTCAGGCAAAATGGTATCTATTTCTTAAATGAACCTTTTGTTTCGTAAATTGTAGCTGTATTTCTATAGTTGGAGTTCATATGATTCAGGTCTATAGCTATTAAGTTCGGTTGGTTTGTTGGAACTATTTATGTAAATATCAGTTACGCGCATTGACACCGCGGTGAGCACTGGGTGACAAGATCTGTAACGTGAATGGCGGCAGCAAAACAACGCACGATTGGAAAACTAAACTGGATTTTACAAAGTAAGTTTCAGCTTTTAAGCCCCAAACTTCGCCACATAAACTAATTTGTCAAACTGTAACGTAGTATGATAAAATCTCAATTTCTGACACATATACCGGGATGGGTTTTTCCCGGAACTGGTGTCAACATTGGCCACTGACAACAGAGTGCGAGAAATATAATTCTCGGACAACACTACGACGACCAATTACGAGCTAGTCTACACATTCATCATATATTGACCGAGCTATTTGCAGACAAAAGAAATTTTTTTTTGTTTTGATTAATCAGGTCACTGTGGGCTTCACTTTGGCATCCAACCCCAGTCAGCACCGGCTCCGTCCATGAAGACACCCGGTGCCTATCGACGCGGCTCACGTTCCTACAATGCCACATTCCTCAGCATGGGTCGCCGAACCCGGGGGTTGGGTAGACTCCAAACTAACAGTCTGCTTGTCGGGGCCGGCTGCCGGGGCTATGGGCAGCCATTTCCGGTTGGTATCCGTTCAAGCTAAGCTAAACCTACATTTTTTAAACTATTGAGATCGTGTCTTTGTTCCTTGAGCTTTCAATTGACTTTGACATGCGGCTTGGGGGCGATGGGACGGGGGCGCCGGGTGGGAGATTAGAGGATACCGGGCGGGCATGATGACACCCGGGGATGTGCACTAACCGTAGCCCAGACAGAGGAAAACAAGGGAAGCTGCAGCTTCCTACGTAAGGGGGCTAATTAGGCTGCTCCTTACTCTCCGTGATACTAGACAGCAAAAAGACAAGCGGGATTGGCCGCGGCGTATCTTCCCTGGAGAACCCGGCCAATGACCGAAACATGAAGAAGCAAGAGATGGGTAGCGGAAGTCATGCCCAAGTCGTATTAGGGGGTGCGGCAAACGTAATCGACGCAGAAGAAAATATGTTGGGGTGATGAGGCGGGTTAAAGGAAAAAAGAAAGGAACAGTAAGAAACATGCCATCAAAGCATAATGACACAATATGGAAATTACGTCATTTTAGTTGTGCAGTTAGCGACAGTTAAAGCATTCTTTTTGTCTAAGTTGTTTATTTCAGTAGATTCATGTCACCACCCGATTTTCTTTTGGAGGTGACACTGCTTTTCTCATTGCAAAGCCGTATATATTGATATATATATATTGTTCTCGCCAAACGATGCGTTAAGTGGCTTCGTATACCACACGCTCTCAGGGCGTCCTCTAATACCTTGCATGTTGCCCAACCATCGTCGTCAAATTGCTGCCCATAGGCACCAGATGTTTGTTCCCGATTCGCTGCCACGCAGGGTCCCCGGAAGTGTAATGTATGTCGAATGAGCTGCAGCCGGTTCTTTATGATCGAACTCTACAATGGGTCGACTTGGCAGGTTGTGGAGTTTATTACGGAAGCAACAAGACCGTCAACGACATCGAATGCATAGAATACAGAAAGAGCACAGCTACAAACCTGCAAACGTACCTAATCATAACCGGCTACGAGTGGAAAAAATGGCCATGTCGAAATATTATCTCTATGTACGTTCTATAGAAACCAGTTGCTCTGTAGAAATATCCCACATATGCTATGGAAATTAATTTTTCTGCAGAAATATCTAACTACGTTTTATAGAAAATATGTGCTCTATAGAATTATGTACAAACGCTCTATAGAAAATCATGCTTCTATAGATTTTTTCATAGAACTTATATAGAGTTCTATAACATCTCTTGCTAAGGGTATTGGTGATGTCGGGGACGCAATCTCCTTCCATTGATGCATTGGCCAACGGCCTTGGTCGAGCCGCTGAGGTTAAACTTACGTCCGCCAAGCAATTCATTTTAATTTCACATCTCGCTGACAACTGGCTGAGATTTAATTATGAGCCCTGTGACATCGCCATATCATGACACTCGTCATGCTAACAATCTTTGCAAGGGATTGGCATATTTAATTTACTTAATTTCCGGACGATAACTCATATCTCATGAACGTGATTGGTCTTAAATGGGACAACTGCGAAAGAAAAGAAGTCAATTACCCACCACCAGTTCGTTTTCAGGAAGCAGGTCTCAGCTGTGAACATATTCTATAAATGTCAATTCCGTATATTGAACAATCATGCGGTAGTTACATATACAGCGACTACGGATTTGCTAATCCGGCAGCGACAGAAAATCCCCGTTTTCAGGAGGCAGGTCTCACCTGAGCACATATTCTATGAATGTAAATGTCGGGCCGTATCGGTCGTATACCATGCCACCTTACAGTAGGGGCATCTACAACGACTAAGGGTTGGCTAATCCGAGAGCGACAGATGGGATATTTTTCTCTAATCGGGTTTTACGGACAGTGGAATGAAAGTAATCCCCCGAACCAAAGCTGTTCGCCAACACATGCGGGCGTGTGGGCACATTGAGCGGTGTTTTGGCGGCTTGGGTCTGTGGCAGTTTGAACAAATAAGACACGACAGTTGGGTTACGCAATTGATGAAATCATGAAGCGAATCGTTCGCTTTGTTAATTTGATCAACAAGAAAATCAGCATGTCAGTAAAGAAGATGGCTGATCGTACTGCACCATACATAGTAATACTAACAGTATGCGATTCGTATGACAAGCGATAGAATTTATGGAGCGCCTATGAGGTCCCATATATTTCGGTATCTTGTTTATACTTAACCGGTATGTTGCTTGTAACCGCTGCCCACGTGCGCAACGCTCACCGCCCTAACGATGGTCAACAGGTTGAACAGTTTGCAAGCAAAAATGCATATGTGTGCAAAACCTAAAGTAAGTCATTTCTCAACAATGCAGCCACCAAGGCCCCTAAGCGAGGTCATCCCTCAGTAGTCATCACCAACGGGGAGCGTTGACTGCCGGATGAAGACAATGGTCTAACATGGGATATGGATGGCCGCGGGTTTGGACTAAGTGCATCGTGGCCAAATGGGGGGAGAGCCCAGAATCATTAATTGAATCTAGACACACATCGTGGTTGTCAGAGATAACGCCTCGTTTGGGCTTAGGAGTGAAGAAGTCGGTAGAGGAGAAGTCGGTGAAAGGAGCAGGGTGCACCCCCCCCCCGCTCCCACTCTTCCATTGCTGTTCTCTATAACTTATTATACAGTCCGATGCATCTCTCGCTAATCTACCACCCTTTGATCATGTGTCATAGTGCAACCCCTGAACCCCCCACCCCTCACCCTCCACTTCACACACCCGCATAAATTTATATATTTATACAAAAGCAAAATATTAATTGCATTCGGTGGGCAGATCCTAATCGCTGATGGATGCGAACCTTAATGTAAGCAGTCAAGTCTTTGCTCTGGGATGGGACCTTCGTTTGACCTTCATGTGCTATTTGGGGGTGTCACTTGAAAGCGTCGCAATATAGAGAGTCAGTTGTGGTCCCATAAAGGACGAGACGACAAGATAGGTTGCCACAATGGCAGATTCCCTCGCGTAGGTCGCCGAACCCGTGGGGGTGGGGAGGGGTGAACTCCAACTAACAGTCTGCCTGTCTGGGCTGACTGCCGGGGCAGTTGGCAGCCGCTTCCGGTTGGTATCAGTCTCAGCTGTAGGGGAAAGTGCTTTCATTCCTTGGGCGTCCAGTGGCCATTCCCATTCTTTGACATTTGGATTGGGGGGTGATTGGATGGGGGACGGGAGGGCACGGAGTCGGGGTTTAGAGAGTGTGGATGGGTACGGGGTGAGGGTTTAGAGGGTATCGGGGCAGCCGAGATGAAAAATGCTTGTATGTGTATCGCTCATTAAATGTAATTAAAGAACAAACAATTAGACATTTATACACGTTAATTGCATAAAAAAACAGTGGTTTCTCCAATTTGGGCATAACGATGAATGTCACTGCTGGAAACATATTGCTGCAAATAATGCGGAATTACAAAAGCGGGCAATGATACAGTGTTTTCCTCCCTTCCCTCGCCTAATTTCACCTACACCCCTTGACCAACTGTCCCTTGTGAGCCATTGTGATACTATCCAATCAAGAGACGACCAGGAATTTATGGACATATTGAACAGAACTTTATTATTTCACTTCAATGCCTCAGGCCCAAAGTACACAACAATGTAAAATTTAAGCGGGTCTTATAACTCAAACTGCAGTAATACTGTTATGATACATATCATAAGACGTTTGAAGGCATAGAAAACAAAGGCGGCTAATCTCTGTTGCACATCGCTGTTCTTGGTGGACATTAAGTTTCTGAAAGCAACCTGACCATCTATTGTACAACAATGTAGAAATCGTAGTCGGATGTCGTCGTAAAGAGGACACGAGTTCACAAAGTGCGATTCATCCTCGATAATTTCTGTCGAGTTTGAGAGACAATATTTACATAATCTATTTTCTCGCACAACTAGTCCGCGTAGTTTTTCAACAGACAAATGATGGGTGGAATATCGTAGCTTAGTTAATGCAGTTCGGTGTTTCGCGACGCGTACACACGATAAATATAGTTCTGGTTCCAACAAAGATTTATAAGTACAATACGAAGATAACTTTGACATGCCCGTTAACATGGCGTTCCATTCTTTAATAGTAATGTCGGCTACCCTGTGCTTAAATTCGGAAACAAATAATTCTGGGTTTCCTAATCCTTGGCATACCCAAACATGTCCAAATCCATATTTAAATAATAATTCTTTAATATGATACGCCCAAGTTTCTTTCCCATTATTACAGAGCTGGAACAGGCGGTAGTAGCAACTATGGTTATATCGATGACCATCAGTCTGAACCAATCGAAGCCAAACCTTGATACATCTGGTCATGTAGAGAACACTTAATGGTGTTTGCCCACATTCACCTAAAACTTCTCAATGTGGTGCGTTCTTCGGAACATTTAACACAATCTTTAACACTTTTGCCTGAAATTGTTCAATTGCGGTTCTATACATATATCCCCAGAGTTCCAAAGTTCGCATCCGTATAACAGAATTGGTGCCACCGACTTATTAAATATATCTAGGCATATTTTTATTGGTATATCACCACATTTTGATCTGAGGAATTTAAGCATAATTATGCCCTTCGATGCTTGCTGAACAAGTGATTTTAAAGGGCGGATCCATTTTAGTGTTGATGACATCACTAATCCTAAATATTTATATTATGATACAGTTTCAATCTGTTGTCCATTGATAAACCATTTCTCGTTTTTTCGTAGGTGACCGCCTCTGCGTAAAACAACAACTTTTGTTTTCGAGAGATTTATATGCAGAGAGTAGTCTTTACAAAATTTGGCTAATTCTCCAAGACATATTCTTTCGCGACGAGTGAAATGCCCCCTCCCCCTTCCCGCACTCGTTCCCAACTCCCCGCACTTCCGGCAGGCGGCTAAATGGTAGCTGCTCCTGGACGAGATTAGTTGATATCCAATACCCTCTACTGCACACATTATAGACTGGGCTATAAGGGCATAGCTTCCGGGCCTTACTTCCTGTAAATATAAATTGCACTGATCTTAAATTGCGTCAATTGTCTGCCAAAGTCGCCTCAGGTCTGCAGTCTAGCTTAAAACGAGACTCATGGAGATGGTCGTTTCCTTGGTTCTTCATGTCTCTTTATCTGTCTGGATCTCTAAGACTCTTGTAGTAGTGAGAGCTGAGGGATTAGCTACCCCCTAATCCCCCCCCCCTCCTCCCCTCCCCCTCCCCCCTCTCTCCCCCCCCCCCTCCCCCCCCACTCGTGGTCGTGCTATAGCGCGACTGAAAATTTTGAAATATCGGTTTGAAAATGCCCGCTCACGAGTTAATGAGGTCATTAATTTTTGTCAAAAGTCTTTGTTTCCGTGCTATAGTACGGGGTATAATTAGCATAAATTAGTATATAAATAGGTATATTCAACAAGGTTATTAATCATTGTGTGTCTTATGTTCTCGTGCTATAGTACAAGTGAATGAAGAAGACATGGGTGGCGGAAGAGGCAATGAAGGTGTTAACTATGTCATTAATCATTGTTTGAAGTCTTCAATCTGCGATCAAGTACTATTATGATTTTATTAATAGATGAACAAGTCATATTGCTTTGATGTAACAGTAAATCATTTAATTGCTATAGATATCGCCATGTAAACTGTATATTCTCGCGTTAATCAGCTTAACGATTAATCGTCAACGACACGTGTATATAATCAATGTTTGCGTTGAACAGGCCATGTGAGATCCTATAAGCTGTGTAATATGTTTGTTTGTTTGTAAAAACCTAAGGATATGTATCGAGTAAACCATATTAACGCAAATACAATCATCCATTTTGAAAATTTTTTATTCCTATATCACTACAATACATGAAAACCATTACCCGCTACAACATCTATCGTGGTCAAAAACTTAGTAACACAAAAGCATACACATTGATATCATATTATTATACATGACAATTTAGACCATGGGTAAAGAGGTCTTGCACACGGTTTGCATAAAACGCGGGGACTGCCGGCGAGTGATACGCGGAAAGTGAACAGATCGGAAATTATGAATATAGTTGTCATTGCACACGGTGTTTTGGAGACCAATACTCTCGATAGATTTGTGACATGGAGTAATTTCGACATTTGAAATGTCAGTAAAATAGACAGTATTCTCCGCATACATCTGTGCCAAGTGACTGCCACACCGCTCTCATGGGTTGTTGAATAAAATATTCCAAGAGTTTAAGGTTCACATAGGCACGAATTGGTTTTCCTAGTGAGTCAAACATCTCAATTTTCCCCGATGACATTTTATAGAAAGCCAACCAGTGTCTTCCTGGTTGATTGGATCTATCTGTATTCACTATATAACCACCAGGTGGAAGGTGAACGTGAAACTGATCGGCGGCCAAGACGGCGAATTGTCTCCATCTCCAACACGAATCCCTTTCTAGGGCTGTTTGTAATTGAGACGTATTCATGAGTGTAGAAATACGTTTCGACTGGCATCCACGTGAAGCACTCGAGGAAATTCTCCAATGATCAGCACATCGGTGTTTTCAGGGAGCGCCGACTCAAAGTGGCCTTGAATTTTCAGTGATCCCGCTTGCTGTCGGGGGAAGTTCTGTCGGTCGTAAACAGCTTGAAGGGGAAGATGGAAAATACTGTATCCCGCCGGATAGTCTCTTCTCGGAATAAGGGCAGGGGATGTGTCATCTGACATATATAACGTGCGGTATCCCTGGAGATATTGCTTTTGTGCGAAGTTAGTGTTTAAAGTACGAAAGGGTGTTGGGTCATCGTTGACAGTCACCGTCAGTTGCTCCAATTGTTGATGGATAAAGTTGAAGGGATTCTGTTGGTAATCACTGTTGTAGGCAACCGATTTCACCAAGGCAATGGTAATTTTCTGTGGTACTCTTCCTTGAAAGATGTCTTCGAAGGCGAATGAATTCTCTCCTCGTAATAGAGAATATCTTTTAGAATCCCTTTTCAAATAGAGACACTTGGCAGTGATTGTCTGCAATACATCTGCATGCGCTTCAATAATTTGAGGGACTACATTGACCTTGCATATGTGGAAAATGACGTCTGTGAGTTGCAGTCGGTAACCTTCATCCGTCTCGGGAGTCATGAGATAGAAATCAGGTTTGTTAAGCCACAATCGTAGTCCCATATCCACGTTATCCAACAAATATTTTTCTTGTTGGAAAAAGTCGACTCTTAGTTGCCCGAGGAGTTCCACCCACCTCCCTTGTTGGAACAGAGCGTAGCGCTGTGTTAATCCTCCGTTGGTGGATAATGGACTGGCTTCATCCATATACGCGGAAGTATCGAGTAAGGAGCCTTCGGATTGCAACTTGCCATTCGCTTGGTCAGCATTAGCGTGAAGCAAAGTATTCAAATATGCTTCGTGTGCAAAAATTACTCCCGTCTGTGTGATTTTGTTTCCTTGTAAGCTGACATCCACTTGTTGAAACAGACTTTGGAAGATCAAGTTGATGGGAGACACCAGCTTGCCCACAGCCAAAGCTTGACCGTTTTTATCCACAATTCTCGCATTCAAGGAAAGAAAGGAGTTCTTCAGATCTATGTATTGACCCTGGCTCGCCGCTATGACGAATTCAATGGGAGCTCCCTCCGTTACTTGAGTGAGAGGACGATATTCTATGTATTCTTTCTTTTCCACAAGCGACTCTGTAGGGGGTAGACGAAAGACATCAAGACAAGATGTAAAACTCTCTCCGCTTGTTTCCATTTCTTCACCGCTCATATCGTAAATATATCTCTAGTAGGTGTGGAGTGACTCTTTCGACGTGAAGTTTTCTTGACGGGTCTCTTCTTCTTTTTTGCTGCAACAGCCTTTTTCTTTTTCTTTCTGCTTGCGTTTAACTTTCTCTTACTTTGGGCAGTACTCGCTCTGGCAGTCTTTTTTCTTCGTCTACGGTTCTTGGCGGAAGACGATGCTTTTATAGTCTCATTCATCCGTCGAAGACGAGATCTAGTGCGAGACACAGTTTGCGCCACGGGGGAGACAAAAGTAACGTTGCCTCTCTCTCCACCCGAACCTCTTTGGTGAGTTTCATCTCCTTTGGCCTGCGCCATGTAATATCGTTTCAACTTTTCCACGTCGAGGGTAAATGGGATATATCTCATGATGATCAGGGACCGGGAGTGGGTACGAAATATAAAACGCACGACCACTCGTCGGTGGGAGATTGTTTAAATGCAACACCCGAGTTGGAAAGTAGAAATATTCTCAAGTCAGTTAATTCCTGTTTCACTACAGGAATATATTGCAAATTTAAAATGGCGCGGTCGAATCCCCGTCTTAAAATGGGAAGGTTTCCGTGGGGAGAAAAGGAGACGTCGCATACGTTCGCACAAATCAATGATTCTTTTCGCCACCCCTTAGGTGTCGTGGCATCCAATAGTGTGCACACCCAATGTCCGGGTAGGGGAATGGGATTCTTGAAACGAACGGTGAAGTCGCTCGGAGTATTTCCTGGATAATACTCTTTGGAATCGGCGCTAGTGAGATAGATGTGAAAAGGTTGCCTCTGCATCATCGACTGAAACAGTCCGCACGACTGTTCTCGTATTTATAGGACGACTTGATGTTCTTCTCTGATGACGTGTAGCTGAATGATAACGCAAGTAGACAATCGTGGCTACGATTGTCAAGGCAAATAATATGATAACAAGTCCAGTCCAGCGGTTGTCGTAAGAAGGCAGACTTTGTAGACAGGGATAATTTACATTTGCATCGTCGCAGTCTGTCACCAAAAGCAACCAGTCTTGCGAGTAGTTTTGAAATGACAAAACTTTTTCACACGCAAACCATCTGTTGTCTCGCACTTCCATAGTCCACAAGTTGGGCCACGCCTCTCGCGACAGAGTTGGTAACGTGGTAAGGGATGTATTCAAGATGTCGATGTGACTGGTTTGTAGCCGAACGGATTCGGTGACATCGGGAAACTGTTCTATCTCAAGTCCCATACAAGATATGGTGTTCATAAACATGGAGGTATGACAACCGCACAATCCTCTCCCGCAAAACACACACAACAAGATGTAAGTGGTAAAATTCATTTTGGGTGCGACGTGTGTGTGACGGTCGGTTACAACTACTGTCTATATCACACTTTTACAACTATTTATATATGCTGCTACTGGGCTTATACTTTTTCGACTTGTCGTGCGTCCATCCACGTATAAAATTTTGACGGCCAACCACGGAAGCGAACCAATACTTCTTGACGGCGACCGCGTCGTCTTCTTTTTAAGATCTTTTCCACGCGAAATAAACCCTCGGGGTCATACTTGACTCGTTGCTGTTCACTTTGTCGAAAAGAACCTACGATGCGTTCACCGGTAAGATCTTTAATCTCATACGAAGGAATTCCTTCTCGCATTTGACGACTGTGAACTTTAAACACTTCTCCAGACCATTTCCCATCGTATTCTCTAGAAAATATCCCTCTGATGTAAGATACGCGTACGTGACTGCCAATGGGGAATATGAATACCGATGAACGAAGTGGTCGAGGGATAGCGGGATGATAGACTCTCTGCCACACCTGTACTTCGTTATTCGTATTGACCTCTCGCGGTGACATTTGTATGGATCGATGAAAGGAGGCGTTGTAACTCTCCGTCATGGGTTGCAGTACATCGATCCATCGGTGCGATTGTTTGTGAAAGAAATAACGAGTAATATGTCCTTTCAACGTTTTAATGAATCGTTCCGCGTAATTGGCTTTGGTAACGGAATGACTGACAAAATGTTTACACTGGTGATTTCTCAACACTCGTTGCACTGTCTTGGCTTTGAATTCTTGTCCTTTATCAGTGCGAAGATGGGAGGGGGCTTGCGCGTGTTGAAAAATATCTTCAAATACTGCCGATACATCTGTTCCTTTTTTGGATGGGAGAGCTTGTGTATAAGCGTATCTAGGCAAGATATCAATGGCTACTAGAATATAGATGTACTTGTCGTTACTCTCCTTGTATTTTACCATATCCACCAAATCCGCATCCCATTGGTAGCCTAAGCGCCCCACCACCACTTGTCGTTCATGAGATGATTTTCTGATGGGTCGGTGAAGAGTGTACACTTGTTGTTTTCGAAGAAATTGTCGGATTTGTCAACGCGTCACCTGTACACCTTCAGCACGCAATGTCTTATACAATCGCGATGGACCGCTGAATGCTGCGGGGTGGTTGGGGTCAAAGTATATGCGAGACAAAACATCTTCCATCGTTTATAATGTAATCCACTGCGAAGGGGAATGCTCCTCAGCTCTCAATCCCCGAAGTCGTTGTGTGTTTGTGATGAAACTTAAGGGGACATTTCTTTCCCGCAGAAGCTGGTAAAATTCATTCGCTCCTCTCGGGGTAAACCGTGTAGATTGGCGGCAGACGTCTTTCAAAAGATCGACGATGTGGCTTCCGGGGATGAACGATTCTCGAATGAAGACTTCCCCTCGTTCATTCCATTTTATGTCAGATTCTATCAAATCCAACAACGACTTCATTTTATGTTGACAATTTTTCGGTAATGCACTGACAATAACTGCTTCATTCAGCTTATGTGTCACTTTATCCTCAGTGGGAATAGGCGAAGCGGCACGAACAACAGTGATATCATGTCGAGGAGAGATTTCTCCCTCGGGTTGTGGCGTCTCTTGTTGTATGAGTTTCATCCATCGGTCGTATTTCTCAATAGGTATCAGAACGGCTTTCTTCATCGCGTAGCAGTGGATGCAAGTGAGACCAAACCGTCTGAAGAAGTATCTGAATATGTTTACTATGTCGTCTCAATAGAGTCCTGGAGGCTGACAACGTTGATGAGGATTGAGATAAAAGTCGTAAAAAGCGTTTGAATGGATTCAGCGCTTGAATCTGTTCAGCTGACAATGCAAAACGTCCACGTAAAATATTTATAATGATTTCACGCAAAACAAGAACTTGGTTGGATGTAGCTGTTGAAAGGAGTGCTCGTCTTTGTTGGGGATCTGCCTTGGCCACTAAGCTGAGAAAATCGCTCTCTTCCTTCACTTTGTTGGACATTTCCACAGTTGTCTGCCGAAACAATGCGGGAGACACGATATTTATAGGTGTAGATCCACATGTCTTCACCAGGAAACACGCGCGTCCGCAATCGGTAGTCGTCCAAAGCGTTAACGGTGGCGTGCACCACTAAATACCCATGCATCCCAGACGTTGCATCCTGGTAGGCACTCATGAAAGCCTGTACGTGATGTGGGTATAACTGCCTCGCCAGATACTGAATCTGATTGGCGTCACGTGGGCTTTTGAATAATACTAAATACTCTGTATTCAGTTGTATAGTTCTCGAATAGCGTCCCGCGTGAAATAGATTTTGACTCACTAAGACGACGCTTAGCTTTCTGTGATGTGATTCACGCGTAAATAAGTTGCTGACGAGAGTAGAAGCCGCCGCTTCTAGATAAAGATCATCAATCACCAACGGCGTATGTTCTCCATCTCCATAAGTATCCACTTCTTTCATCGTCGGTAAGCCTTTAACAAATATGATACCATCACGTTCCATCTGTTCAAAAATATGTTGCCAAACCCCGTAGAAATAAATAACTTTACCGGGTGAGGGATCTTGAAACATCTTATTCTCATGATGTATAAATCTTTGTATCCATTGAGTCTTCCCACACTTGGAAGGACCAGCGAGGAAATAGGTAGAGTAGGGTTTCCACGGAAGGACGATCTGCTCACTCATCGTGATGCTTTTCATTCTGATCTTTCAAGATGGTTATATAGTACGCTTGAATTTGTTCGGCAACGCGCATGCGTCCTTTCTGTTTCAAAGATTCACACACATCATGGGTAAATATTCTCAATATTTCGCGACGTCCATCATGCCAAGTATTGTCTGCTAAAAAACTTTTTAGAATGTGTTGGTACTGGTGTTGGTAAAGTTTTTTCACTACTTTGACTCCAGAGCAAGCCCATTTCAAAATGTAACAGATGGTGTGGACTGAGCGCGTCAAACGCTCAGTTGGTTATAAGCTATTTATAGAAGTGACATCAGCTGTAAGATGTTGCCGTTACAGTCAAAAGATGATGAGTCACCGTGTGCTATTTATAGAACTGACATCACTATATGAGCGTGCTTCTAGAAGGTTCGAGATGAGTCATCGTTATGAAACAATGGAAAATATCGCAGATGTCAGCACAAATGGAAGCGTCGTAGTTGGTTGGTTATAGAACGATTGACAATAACGCATGTGACAGCAGTTTGAAGCATCACACACATCATGGAGGTCAAGTTTCATCGTATAAAGTTGCCTTTAGGCGAAGACCATTTTGCGGAGATTGAAAGAAATAGCAAAAATGGCTTTCTGGTATACATCTCTTTACCATCAGGCCGTCGCGTAAAATTAACTTCTCAAGCGTGGCGAGCTGTAGCGGACAACGCGGCGGCCATCGACAGAGCCCTAAATCTGATTGGACGCGAGACGGTAGAAGTGGACCGGCCCCCTTCTCAGATAAATGTCGTCCCAACCCGATGTGAGACAGTACAAGTTTCCTCACCGGTATGTAAGACGAATAAAATGCCACAAGTTGAACCCACGAATGAAGAACCACCTTCGACAACGCCCGATTACATGTGGTTGACTTATGTCATTGAGCAATTGGCCAAAGAGTATCATTAAATAAGTGAAGTTATGTCTATGCGATTATATGAAATAAAGAATCAAATAAAGAGTAGATTATATTTATTATGTACCACAAAACATTCGACACAAAACATACAAACTAACATTTATATCTACCAAGATGATATATAACATACAATTCGCGATACATAACATTCCAGCATTATAACTAAAATTACTCACATGTGTATACTACGATCTTATCTTACGAACTTATTCCGATGCAATACATTCATCAATGGCTTCACACTAAAACGTCTTCACATGTTTCTGGCTTCGCATCACTATATGGACATAGCGTGATGTCATGGGGAAGGCTATGTATTCCATCAGCTTGTATCTGCCTTTTGACATACAGATAAGCAAATCCGGCTCTATCTTGCGAGTAAGTCAAAATCTGATTCTTTTTAACAAGGAAACCGCGATTGGTAATAGAACGGGTTGCTTTGTTGTCTATCACATCTTGAAATATTTCTCGAGGATTGTTCACTCTGCTTATTTGGATGCCCTTACATGACATTTTATAAGAACCATCATCTCCAACAACAAGATATGTCTTGGATGACAAGCCATAAAATACATGACCGTTGCAGTATTCCGCTTTAAACAGACCCGGTGTGCGACTGTCGTGTTTTCTGTGTCTATCGCAACACTCTCTCGGAAAATAGAACCGATCGGCATTGATGTCTTCTTCACCGCAGTGTCCATACAAATCATTCAACACACTCTCTTTGTGTTCGGGAAGAAGAACATCTTGCAAACTCTTCTCGGATAGTGCAAAATATAGACTGTCTGTATCCGTCTCTAACAGTTCAAATTTTCTATAATCTACTCTAACTCGTAGACGGTCGAAATAAAACTGCAACATTCGCTTCTTAGCGTTTTGTAGAACAAACATGGCGTTTTGAATGGGTAAATCCATGGAGATTTTACCTTTAGCCATTTCCAGTTCAAACATGTCTGATGTGATCTCATTCAAGTTTCTGAACAGTGGATCATTCACTTTTTGACAGGCTTTTACCTTTTCAAAGGAAAACATCACGTTTCGGAATTTTGTTTTGTTTAACAATAAACACCCATAAGCCGCATTTCATTGTAACTTGTGCAGTGAAGCCAATAATTCAAATTTGGGATCACAATCACCCGCACGTCTGGCTTTTGTTACTTTCTCTGCAAAGGGAAGATAACATTTCATAGGGGATATTCCACCACGTCATAAATTTTGGTGACATGCAGTCCGTGATCCAAATACCATTTCAGTAAGGGAGATGTAATGAGCAATCGCTTAGCTTTCAATCCACTCACCAATAACCGTTTGCTAGTTTTCGGTAAGTCATGTTCCTCCACAAAACTCTGCATGTGTTGTCCCCACTGCTCGAATTCAATATTACTTGTACATATTAATGGTGGAAACTCTGAAAAATACGTCTTAGGACTCATTGCCCCCGCCTTGATCTTCATGGAGGGATCTGTCCATGTTGAGGGTACTTCAATATCCACCTCCATGAACCCGAAGAAAGTCTGGTCTCGTACACCCGCCAACAAAGTCCCTGTTGTCACCACACCATCTCCGTGTTGTTTTGTAAATGGGGGATGAGTTTGGGCGACAAAAGCACGTAACCTTTCAGACTGCTTTATCTCTTTCTGAAAGTCCCACTCCCACTTTTTAACAACTTCATAACTTAACTTTCTTAGCATTCGGGTGCGTTTTTCCGTTTTCTTTAGACGAATTCGTCTCTCTGTCTCCTTTCCTTCATCAGTGTAGGTCACGCAGTCATGTCCGTGGTAGTAACAGCCTGTAGAAAGGAACAAAATAATAACTAACATCAGTTTCTATTTTACAATGCCTGCAACACGTTATATACTGATGCATCATTTTTAGTTACACAGTAAAAACTGTACCTTAACTTGTCGTTACTCATCAAGTTTTTGAGTACATATAGCTAGCCGAGTCAACCTATCCACCCATAACCATAACCCATTCACACGAGTGCACTCACCGTGAAATTCATACATTTGATTGTCCGTCGGGTTGAAACCATCCAGTCTTTAGTTTCCGACTCTCACTTCTCGACCTTTGTTCAGTTGGTGATGAATGTGGAGTTCAGGGTTGACTCTCTGCAACCAATCCATCCATCGGAACATGCTGAGATATCTGGTGGAGCGTTGACACTTGAAATTATCCTCCATGCGCCGGCGGTAAAAGGGTCCCACGGGGAATTCTTCCATAAATGATGACAAATAGAGTGCGTTTGCGTCGTACCCGAAAATACTTTTACAAGTAAATTCTGGGTTTGAGCGTATGTGGGTCTTGTCTGCCTCATGGTATCTCGTGAAGATAACAGACAATCCCCCAAAGAGGTTTGCGCGAACCTTGTCGTACATATCTTTATCTCGTGTACCGAAGATGGCGAAAGACGCGTTGAGTCCTTGCGCACATTTATCTAACAGTCGTCGCGCAACGCCGGGAACTGATATGCATTCCTTATAAGGATCAATTCCCTGTGCACAAAACATCTGTCGTAACTTATCGGCTGCTTCGACGAATGGTCCTACATCTAACTTGTTATACCATTGTAAAAAGTCGGACATGGTTTTCATGTCTTCTTCTTCCCAAACAGCTTGCAAAGATAAGTAATTGATTTCTATTTCCTGTGGCGTATTTCCAAGTATATTTCGTCCTTTTAAGTTTGAATAAAAGGCATCAACTTCGGGAAGACAGGTGTGGCTTAATTTACTAAAATCATCCAACCATTCGTATGGAAAATATGACTTCTTTTGTTCAGTTCCGAACGTATTTAGAAATTTATCATAGGATGTTCCTGGTGGCAAAAACTGTGTCATATCCAGGAAGCGGAATTTGTCATTAGACATGCACATGTAAGCGTTATTACGCTTAACAACAAACCCTTTAGGTCTCTCCCGTCCTTCCTCATCAACATTTGTTGTAGGTATATCTTCACCCTTATATTCGTCGTTAAACATATGATTCAGGAAAGCTGTTTGTTTAATTAGATTCAAGTCGTATTTGCCGGAATTGAAACCGATCACTGGGAGTTGACGACAAAAGTTATTCAGTTTTCCCGTGACTTCACTTATAGCAGCGATAAAAGGATTGTTCTCGTCTCTCAGATTCCTCCCCATCTGCTGTTATGTCTTCATCGTCACTCTCCATATCTGGTTGCATCAACTCATATGTTTCCATCATTTGCGATAGTTCTTGAAATACATCGTCCCACTTTTTTCGAGCAAGTTCGTTGCTTTTCTCTTGCATGTCGATTAAATATTGAAACATCCGTTCCACCAAGTTATCCGGGTGACTGTCTACAAAACATACGGGTTCAGTATAGCCTGGGACATTAGACGCCACCGCGACAGAGATGGCTTCATGTGTGGACTGAAAATGCAATTTGCCACTGGGTGAATTGTTTTCGGATCGCTCTAATACTGCTTCAAAGTCAAATGTCGCGAACCAAGGAAACTGACGTTCACTTACTGAAATGCCGAGTTCATCCAGACGTGAAAACAAAGTCTCTGACGGTTTATAGTAACCTCCTGGGTACATATACTTGCTTTTGGACGTACATGTGCGTTGGTGACGTTTAAAATTATCCGCCCGATCAAAATGACGTTGACACATGTCGCATGTAAATTTTCTTGCGAAGGCTTTCATATCGGTAATGTAGGACAGATGATGATCGTGCATGTTTAGATATAAATCATTACGCTGACCATCCATTCCATGCTGTCCACAGCTCCTATAGATAGATGTAGCGATATCTTCCTTCGAGAGATCGTAAACGTAAATATTTACATGAAACAACGATTCCAAAGCGGGGAGATCTTGGAGGTCTATGCCTGTGAATTGTTCAGGGGTTTGAGCGTGATCGGGATCGTGTTGGTGCTGCCACTCACACCATTGTTTCAGTAAGTGATCCGTCGAGGCGATAGTAGTACGCATCGAATTTTGACGAAGATAAGCCAAACAACGAAAGAAGCATTTGTCATCTTCATATGGTTTTCCAGTCTTGGCATTGCATGTCATCGTTAAAATACTCCGCTTGTTGATGAGGTATTCTGGTAACTCAAGAGCTGCTCCCATGGTGTAAGCCATCTTGGTTACAGTATAACGAATGTTCGTTATACAAACCAAAGTCCATTTGGTATCAGGTCGGTCTCGTAACAAAAGATCCAACAAGTGTAACCGATGAACCACTCGCTGAATACGAGCGAGATCAGATGGCGTACTGAGCGTGAGTGGAGTTTCAAAAAGTTGATTATTTAGATGAGGATAATAATATCTTAGTTCTCCAGTCTCACGGTGACGTAAAATGAATCCAGCGGCAGCATTGACTTTTACAGCCTTCTCCTCACGTTCCATTATCAATCGAAAATGTTCCATTAAATCACGTTCGTGAAAATGAGCAGGGTCAACAGGAAAGTTAAAGGTATCGGTCATCCTTTCAGGATTCATACGATGCTGCTCCAATATGACGGAAGAGTGTCTATTATAGACATCATGTAACGAATTATTGATCGTACCTTCTGCTATCCATGGAACACCTTCTGTCGGAAAAGGGAGGTCTTGCAAGCCAGCACCGCTTTGATGTACCTCACGTCGATGAGCAAACAATCCTTTCCAATTATCACAAATACATCCACATATACGACATTTGATGTGGGTTCATTTCTGTCGTTTGGCGGTAGATCCACCGCCTTGTTGACAAGCGTGTGCGGCAGATTCACCCTCTTTGTGACATGTGTGTTCTCTTAAATGGTAAGCAGTCATAAACTTTACGTTACATCGTGAACAAGTGTGATCTCCATGTTCTTGATGTTGGTGAGCCCGAAGATCAATAGCAGTTTTCACTCCTAGGCCACACTGTTCACAATGGTAGGGATGACGATGAGTATTTTCGTGAACCCGCCAGTTATACTCGTTTGTCATTATTTTTCCACAATGTGAGCACGGAAATGTCACCGCGGGTCTGCGTTGAGCGTGAGTATTTTCATGCACACGCAAATTATGGCCATTATCCATTTCTTTTCCACAGTCTTTACATTTAAAACTCTCTCTTTCACAAACAGTATGTTTGGCTCTCATATGTTGATCCAGATTATGGCGGTTGCCGCAGAATCTTTGACACAACGAGCAGGTGGCTTCGTTCTCCATGAGGACTGATTTCGAATGATGTTAAGCCGGTGGGTATCCCCACTATTTATAATACGCAACGCAGGGGACGCGCTCCATTTCAAATGTCGAAATTACTCCATGTCACAAATCTATCGAGAGTATTGGTCTCCAAACACCGTGTGCAATGACAACTATATTCATAATTTCCGATCTGTTCACTTTCCGCGTATCACTCGCCGGCAGTCCCCGCGTTTTATGCAAATCGTGTGCAAGACCTCTTTACCCATGGTTTAATTTGTCATGTATAATAATATGATATCAAGGTGTATGCTTTTGTGTTACTAAGTTTTTGACCACGACAGATGTTGTAGCGGGTAATGGTTTTCATGTATTGTAGTGATATAGGAATAAAAACTTTTCAAAATGGATGATTGTACTTGCGTTAATATGGTTTACTCGATACATATCCTTAGGTTTTTACAAACAAACAAACATATTACACAGCTTATAGGATCTCACATGGCCTGTTCAACGCAAACATTGATTATATACACGTGTCGTTGACGATTAATCGTTAAGCTGATTAACGCGAGAATATACAGTTTACATGGCGATATCTATAGCAATTAAATGATTTACTGTTACATCAAAGCAAAATGACTTGTTCATCTATTAATAAAATCATAATAGTACTTGATCGCAGATTGAAGACTTCAAACAATGATTAATGACATAGTTAACACCTTCATTGCCTCTTCCGCCACCCATGTCTTCTTCATTCACTTGTACTATAGCACGAGAACATAAGACACACAATGATTAATAACCTTGTTGAATATACCTATTTATATACTAATTTATGCTAATTATACCCCGTACTATAGCACGGAAACAAAGACTTTTGACAAAAATTAATGACCTCATTAACTCGTGAGCGGGCATTTTCAAACCGATATTTCAAAATTTTCGGTCGCGCTATAGCACGACCACGAGGGGGGGGGGAGGGGGGGTTAGGGGGTAGCTAATCCCTCAGCTCTCACTACTTCTTGTTTCGTTCTTTGCATTTTCTTTCATCCTCCAATGCCCCTACCCCTTTCCCCTCCTGGTGAACCTGTGAATTTCCCAAACCTGGTATCTTTGAAAAAATGTCATGGAATCGTTATGGTTGGGGTTTATTTGGTCTTGCAATGGTGCGCAGTATTTTGAAGAACAAACAGGTGGTGGAAAAGAGATGCTTGCCAATAAGATATATACATATTGGCAAATTCCTCTGGGTCGTCACATCATTATGACACATTAGAGTCTGAACATGATCAAATGTTGGGGGTGGCAAAACTTAAAATCAATATATATTTTACGCATAGCCGCGAACTTGGTACAACACTACAACGCATGAAATTCATCCCCAATAACGGTAACACCGATTCCCAGACAGTGGGAGCAAGGTCTGTCTTCTAGTAGAGTGCCATCGCGACGCCCCAACTCGACAGAAAGTTGATGTGCAGAACAGCGGAATCGACAAAACGTATTTCGAAGCTTTACAATATGAGTTTTACACAAATATGATCATAACCATTTGTGATGATTGCTGGGGCCGCCGTCATCAATGATAGGGCTGGTCAAGGCGTAAAGTCGTCGCATACATGGGTTTAAACACGATTTCCAACCTGTGTATATCCTTTCATTGTAAACTGTAACCATATATATGTATTAGTGTTAGCAGACCATGTACTCTGGCGACCCCATCGCTGTTATGGTGAGGCCATTATATGGTTGACGTACTAGATATTCATGCGGACTAGCAAGGGCATTTTAACCCTAAGATCAACCACCTGTGAAATAATATGCCCAAGCCTACCATATATATTTCCGTATCTTGTTTATAACCGCTTTCTCTACCCGCCATGCTCACTGCCTAAACGACGATGGCGTAAGATTGGTGACACTGGTGACGACATTCCATTGTTCTCTCGCGATATCATTTTTCTGTAATGCGGCGTCTTTGAGTCGTAAAGACGTGAATCTTACATAAGTTAATGTCCTCGAAAAACATATAACAATGGTTCCGCGGGCTTCACCCTCGGACATTGTTACCCGGTAGTGTCGTGTTGCTTGAACATTAACTTATACATAGAGGTCAGACAGTTTGCCGACACTCATTTACATGCATGTAGAACCTAAAGTACGCCACTCCGTCCCAATAAAACAGCCATCAGCATAGCTAAGCGAGGCCATCCCTCAGTAATCATCACTAACGGGGTGAGTTGAGGGCCCGATGAAGACCATCAACGCACATGAGGTCGGGAAGGAACCTTTGGTTTTTACCAAGCGCATCGTGGTCAAATGTTTAAAAAAGAGAGCGACAAGAGTCGTTAATTGAGTCAATCCACACAACGTGGCTGTCCTAGATGACGCCTGGTGTGGGGGAGAAACCCCTCCCTCCTCCTCACACTCTTCCATTCTTCCGTCATAAACCTCTACTATATCTACTTTACTGCTCCATGTATCTCTCCACGCTCCCATCCTTTTACTATGTGTCATGATGCACGCAACTGCATGTATTCACATGAAAGTAAAGCATAATTTCACCCATCGTTGACGGATGCCCGCCTTCATATATGCAGTCAATCTTTGCTCTAGGATGTGACCTTCGTTGGCCCTTGATGTACATTTTTGGGGTGAGCTACCACCTAACGGTGGCCCTCAACTGTAAAAAGACGCGTCCAAAAGGCAGTATTTCTAAAATAAATGATCGCACGGTGATGAGTGTTTTTTCTGTTCTTAATTAAGGCTGTATGTGTCATGAACGTCACCCATACAGGCGCCCATCGTATCGACGGTGAATCGCTTGGCTATGATTTTTTATGCATTGCCACAAATACTCTGCACCATGGACTAATGTGTGGCATGTATAATTAACCCCACACCGAGATGCCAAAGTCATGCGATATTAATCTCACATAGTTTGAAATAATTGGTCTTATTCAATCTCACGATGTACACAGGAGTTTGACGAAAGCGCGAGAAGTGACGTTCACGATAAATTCAAGCGCAAACCAAGCCGCTTATAGTGATAGACACAAGACATTGCCCATTGAGTGTTTGCGATAAAACGAGTATTGTAGCAGTATTTTGTTGTTAACGGGAAAACACACTAATCCGTTCAGACACCCAGCTGGTAACCTGCGTGGTTTACGGGCTGGGGATAAAAGTCAGAATATGAATATTCCCGATTCTAAAGCGACGGTCTTCCCGTAATTCTGCGAGGCGTGTTACTTGAGAGTACTCGAGAAGAAACGGATTCCCGGTAGACCTCATTACTAGTCTACATATTTATCATATGTTAAACGAACTTTAAAGCAATGTCTTCTTTTTTTAGTTACCAATAACGTAACCGCGAGGTAACCGTGATCTTCACTTTGGCATCTTAACCCAGAGGTCCGTGAATAGTTCCGGTGCATGCCGAAGCGGCTCGACTTCGCACAATTCCACATTCCTCCAAATTCCAAACTAAGTCTGCCTGTTTTTATAGGTTGTCCTGGCAGTTGGCAGCCCCTTTCGGTTCGTATCCGTCCGAGCTCAGCACAAGCGAGTTCAATGTTGTTTCGTTCACTGATCCTCCAGTGAGTTTTCGGGATGGCTTGTGGTTTAGAGGGTGTCGGTGCAGCCGTGATGACACCCGGTGCTATGCATTCACCGTGGCCCAGACAGGAGAATGGATGGATGGCCACAGCTGGAACAGGGTACCTATCGTGGCTAATGAGGCGGCATCATTCCACCCTTAGGCTGGGCTACAGCGCCGCGGGAAGACAACCGGGCTTCGCAGTGGGACCGGTCGGTCAACGTGGGTTGCTTTTCACATGCCAAGTCCACTCCTGGTATTGATCGAATTGTCAATACACACCACGTGGCTATCATAGATGACACCTCGTTTGGGGTGAGGCATGTATTACCCTTCCAGTCTCCTTTCCCACCGGCTTTCACACGTTTTCTTCTCTCCTTCCACTCTTCGATGCTTCCACACCATAGCCCCCTCCACTACCCCACCCGATGGATGTCTTCAATCTCCAAACCATTCATTGTGTGTCATTACACAGCCTCTCGCCCTATTCTGAAGCAAAAAATACCATGTGTCTCGCCGGACGGTTACTGATCAACGGGTTCACCTTAATACATACAAGTCCTTGCGCTTGGCGGTGACCTTTGTTTGCTCTCGATGTGCCATTTGGGGGTGAGCTATCACTTGAAAGTGGCGTGGTATGTATGGAGTCGAGGCAATGCTACGAACACTTCGCATCATAGGGTTTTGGCATGTAATTTACCACACAGAGACGCCAAATCTACGCAGTATGAGTCTCCTCTGTTTTGAAAAATTTGGCATTATTTTATCTTACAATTCACAAATTATCATCAGAAAGCCCCGGTACGTTTATTAAGTGAGTACGAGGAAAGCAACGTCAAAAAAGAACATCAGTGGGAGCGCAATTATGGCTCCCTGTTCACTCAACGAAACACTCACGGATCACGAATACCGCCATCCTACTCTATTATAGCGATCGATACCTTTAAGACAAGCCCACCTGATAATGTGCGTGGCTCACGAGCTGGTTATGACAGATAGAATAGATTCAAAGTCGACAGCCGTTCTAAGACGCCCTGTCCGCTCTTTTTCCGATGTCCTTTACTCCGCCTTCACTTATTCCTAGTTTTAATCTACGTTCTGCTGGGGTTACATGCCACATGAGAAATCTACTTCCCAGAAAACAATAGGAATCAATTACGAGCCAGTCTACACATATTCATCATGTATTGTCCGAGACATTTGGAGAAAAAAATCATTTAGAATTTACTAATCATTTAACTGTGAGCTTCATTTTGGAATCAAACCCCGGTCGGCACCCGCTCCGGTCGTGAAGACGCGGCTCGCGTTCCCACAATGCCACATCCTCCAGCACGAGTCGCCGAACTCGGGGGTTCGCTAGACTCCAAACTAACCGTCGGCCTGTCTGGAAAGGCTGCCGGGCCGTGGGCAGCCACTTTCGGTTGGGATCCGTTCAAGCTCAGATAATGGTACATTTTTTTGACTGTTGAGAGCGTGTTTTTCTTCCTTTGGCGTCCCATGGGCTTTGATATATGAATTGGGGGTGATGGGAAGGGATAACGTTGTGTGGTATTAGAGGGTATCTGGAAGGGTGTGATGACACCCGGGGCTGTGGACTCACCGTGGCCTAGACAAGGGAAGACAAAGATATCTGTAGCTCCCGCATTAAAGGTACTTAGGCTGCTCCTTGCCAACCGTGATACCTGGCTGCAGCACCGCAAGAAGACAAGCGGGATTCGCGGCAGCCTATCTCCTCCGGAGAACCCTGATAATGACTGAAACATGAAGAAGCATGAGATAGATGACGAAAGAGTGATGTTCCAGTCGTATTAGGCGGAGCGACAAACGTAATCGACGCAGAAGAAAACATGTTGGGGTGATGAGGCGGTTCAAAGGAAAAAGGAAAAGAAATGAAAGAAACAATTACACAATATGGAAGAACATTATTTTAGTTGTGCAGTTAGCACCAGTTAAGACACTTTGTCAATTAATTCACTGCGCCAACCGATTTCGTTTTGGAGACGACAGCGCTCTTCGAATTGCCAAGTCGTGAACATCTATATATATTGTTATCGTAACCTAAAACGATGCTTTTAGTGGCGTCGTATACCAATCGTCGTAAATCTGCTTCCCATAGGCCTCAGGTGTCGGAAGCCCGCGCGACCGGGGCATGGTCGGCTCTGGTCCCGATTCGCTGCCACGCTGGGTCGACTTGACGGGCTGTGCAGTCTATTATTGAAACGGCGAGACGGTCACCGACGTCGTCTGCCCGTTAGAAAATATCTTATAGAATTTCTATTAGAACATTTGTAAAGGCTTCTATCTATTTTTCTATGGAAATTCTAGACGTTTTCCCACAAAAATTCCGCAGCGTTTTCATAGAGCTTCCATAGAATGCAGAAAGAGTACAGCTACACACCTGCAAACGTACCTGGTCATAACCGGCTATGAGTGGAAAAAAATGGCCATGTCGAAATATTATTTCTATGTGAGTTCTATATAAACCAAATGCTGTATAGAAATATCACCACGTATTCTATGGAAATAAAGACAATTCTATAGAAATATCTATTTACGTTCTATAGAAAATAATTGTGCTAGAGAATTATGTACAAATGTTCTATAGAAAATCATACTTCTCTAGATTTTTCTATACAACTTATATGGAGTTCTATAAAATATAAAATTTGCTAAGGGTACTGGTGATGTCGGGGACGAATTCGCCGTTGGTTGATGCATTGACCAAGGGCCTTAGCCGAGCCGCTGAGGTTTAACATCTGCCAAGCTATTCATTTTAACTTGATACCTCGCTGACAATTTGCTGTGGTTTAAATATGAGCCCTATGACATCGCCATAACATGACAGGCGTCATGCTAACACTCTTTGCAAGGGGTTGGCATATAACAACTGCGAAAGAGAAGGAAGTCAATTACCCACCAATAGTTCGTTTTCAGGAAGCAAATCTCAGCTGTGAACATATTCTATGAATGTAAATTTCGTATACTGAACAATCACGCATTAGGTAAATATACAGCGACTAAGGGTTGGCTAATCCGACAGCGACCGAAAATATCTGTTTTCTGCAGGTCTCAGCTGAGAACATATTCTATGAATGTAAATGTCGGGCCGTATCGGTCGTATACCATGCCACCTTACAGTAGGGGCATATACAACGACTAAGGGTTGGCTAATCCGAGAGCGACAGGTGAGATATTTTTCTCTAATCGGGTTTTACGGACAGTGGAATGAAAGTAATCCCCTGAACCAAAGCTGCTCGCCAACACATGTGGTCGTGTGGGCACATTGAGCGGTGTTTTGGTGGCCTGGGTCTGTGGCAGCTTGAAAGAATAGGACCCGACAGTTGAGTAAAGCGTCCTGAATACCCAACCAACCAACTGAACGTCCATCAATTCTCTGCCACATTCGTCTTAGGTCTACAATCAAGAAATCACAGGACACTAATGGATATTCTCTTGTGGGTGGGTTCTGTTTCTGTCCCACGCTCTTTCACTGTGTTGTTTTGTTCGATTCCAGGAAATGGGTCTAATGGCGAAGGTTTTACCGCCAGGCCTCCCCCCATCATCCCAATGCCCCCGACCCCCTTCCCCCTTTGGTGACCCGATGAATCCTCCCAACCTGACATGTTACATCAAATATCATGGAATCACCCTGGCCTGTTGTGATGATTGTGCTTGGGCAGCGGCTAGGAAAGAGTGAGAACATACTGGAGTGAAGTTCAATGCATGAAATGGTTTTGCTATACATACATTACTTTTGTTATGGATCAGATTTACAGGTGTTTTCGTATCATTGTAAAATGTATCACTTTCCCAACCCATACATATATACCGGTATCTCGTTTATAACCGCTCATCTATCCGCCACGCCCACCGCCCAAACCACGGTAAACAGGGCACAGTTGTCAGATAGAGAATTATTCATCCGTGTGCAAAAGCCAAAGTACGCTATTTCTCAACAATGCAGCCACCAGGGCAGCTAAGCGAGGTCATCCCTCAGTAATCATCACTAACGGGGAGCGTTGAGGGCCGGATGAAGACAATAGACAAACAGGAGGCCGGGAAGGCCACGGGTTTGGACTAAGTGCATCGTGGCCAAATGTTATCGGGGATAGAGCCCAGAGTCATTAATTTAGTTTGGACACACGGCGTGGTTGTCAGTGATAACACCTCGTTTGGGCTTAGGAGTGAAGCGGTTGGTGAAGACACAAAGCAAGTGGGTGCCCCACAAATAGCAAAGCATATACTCCATTCCCAGTCCTATCGCCCTTTAGACGTTTATTACTGGTCCCTCCGTCCCTCCACTCTCCCATTGTTCCTCTCCATATTTTGTTTTACTATACAGTCCCATGCATCTCTCGCTAATCTCCCACCCTTTCATCATGTGTCATAGCGCAACCCCTGAACTCCCCCCCCCCCCACTTCACACACCCACACAAATTTATATATTTATATAAAAGCAGAATATAATTGCATTCGGTGGGCAGATCCTAATCGTTGATGGATGCGAACCTTAATATAAGCAGTCAAGTCTTTGCTCTTGGATGGGACCTTCGTTTGCCCTTCATGTGCCATTTGGGGGTGTCACTTGAAAGCGTCGCTATATAGACAATCAGTTGTGTTCCCAAAAAAGGACGAGACGACACGATAGGTTGCCACAATGCCACATTCTCTCGCGTAGGTCGCCGAACCTGTGGGGGTGGGGCTGGGGGTGGGGGAGGGATGGACTCCAACTAACCGTCTGCCTGTCTGGGCTGGCTGCCGAGGAAGTTGGCAGCCGCTTCCGGTTGGTATCAGTCTCAGCTGTTGGGGAAAATGCTTTGTTCCTTGGGCGTCCAGTGGCCATTCCCATTCTTTGACATTTGGGTTGGAGGGTGATTGGACGGGGGACCGGAGGGCACGGAGTCGGGCTTTAGAGAGTGTAGAGGGGTACGGGCTAAGGGTTTAGAGGGTATCCGGGCACCCGTGATGACACCCGGGGCTGTGCACTCACCGTGGTCCAGACAGGGGAAGAAAGGGATGGCCACAGCTTGAGCAGCCCACGTATCTTGGCTAATCAAGCGGCACCGTAACGTCATTAAGCTGGGTTACGGCGCCGCGGGAAGACAAGCGGGCTTCACGATGGGACCGATCGGTCGAGTTGGTCGACTAAAACAACCAATGCCTGAAACCCGAACAAGTAAGGCAAACAGGTCAGATTGCGGCTGCCAGGTGGGTGCCGGGCAGATACTGGGTTATTTGAGGGTAACAACATTAGGCGAGAACACAAGCGTAATCGGTACGGAAGGAATTTAAAATCCGTCATGATGGAGCCGCGATCCACTATAGGCAGATAGGCAGGATTCCAGCGCCGAGTACCGTAACATCGGGAGAGTGAACGGGTTTTTCCTCCTATTTAGGTCTCACGTTTCGTGATTTTAATTCGCTGATCCTTATCATGCACCGGTGGTTTTTGAGACCGTCCCTCACTAATAATGTCAATCTGCACCGGGTAAAGACCTTGCTATTGCCCACTGGTTTGTTCAATCTGCTATATTCTTGCGAGAGCAAGGATACTTTTCTGGCTGTCATGATCAATTTCCCGGTCCGGCACTGTGAGTTAGGCGATGGATGTTCAACATACGGTGTCACACCGTACGTATTGCCATTAATTCTGGAACATTTGATGCCGAGCTTGGCAAAGTATGCTACAGACATCACATCATTGTCCTGGCCTTTGGTCCTGACAATCGCTCAAGGTCGAAAAGGAAGTCCGATGTGGACTTTCTCGAGCTATGGATCCTTTCATTCCGGGTGAAAATTTTGCGCCGGCTTTAACTGCCCTTAAAACAAACTAAAGCGACTAAGGGTTGGCTAATCCGACGACCGGTGAGATCTTTCTCTTTAATCAGGTTTAACGGACAGTAATATAAAATTAATCCCCTGCACCAAATCTGCTCCCCAACACCTGTTGTCGTATGGGCACATTGAGAGTTGTTTTGACAGCCTGCCCCCCACGTAATACATTGCTGGGTTAGAGGGTTTTCGCGTGAAAGCCATCCCGCCCACCTTTTTTTTATATAATAGTGCCCCCCCCCCCGCCGGGGGGGGGGGGTGGGAGCTCGGGCCTGCAGCAGCTTGAAAGTATGGGGGGACCAAACAATTGAGTTGCGTAATGGATGAAAGAATGAAGCGAATCCATCGCATATATATTTTGAATAAACTAAAACCAGCATTTCAGTAAAGCAAACGGATGACAACGGATGACCGCACCGCACCATACGTAACAATACTAAATACTAACAGTATATAATCCAAGAAAGCTCACAGTGAATAAGAAGCAAACCTTGGGTGCTGGTCAATAACAAGAAGTGCACTAACATTTTAATGCGCTCATGACGAACAAGTAAGACCATTAGAGCTGTTGATACAGCAATTGCCTACCTCTTGATACAGCAATTCCCCCCCCCCCCCCGCCACCACCACCTTTATCTACCGCCCTTCATGCACTGGACCTTGTAGGCCATTGGGACAATATCGATTCGAGACACGGTCGTAAATGCCTTTGAAACAATGGACAGAATCCTCACGACGAGAGAAGCACCCCCCCCCCCTCTGCCCTCCCTGCCCTCGCTCTTGTAAGCTCTCCGCACCTAGGCTGCTGATCGACTGATCGAGACAGGCTGTTTGAAAAATCAACATTTGATGTTCCGACACTGAAGATCCCGAAAAGCGACATCGCCACAGTTTTTTGAAGAACAAAGACGACACTGAACTTTGCCAAAAATGCAACATGAAACATCGTGAAAAATCGACATTAGAATTTTGAAAAATCGACGCTGGACACTGGCAAAGAACGTATATGGAAAAGAAGCGAATACCGCATATATAACGCGGTAACAGGATCGTGGTGGCGCCGCCAAGCGGTGAGGGTTATTACATTGCTCCAGCCAGGTGTGCACGGGCGTTTCCTGCGGCCTGAACGAAGGCCGCTGGCGAACCCTCCGGGGTGCGCACCGCCATTGCGGGGGGGGGGGGGGGGCGGGCGTCGGCATGCTGAGGAATTTTTGTTCGAATTTTGTAGAGCAATTTTGTTACCTATATTTTTGGCTTGTGGGTTATTTTAGTCTACAGGTTCGCTTGTTTGACAATTACCCACCCCCTATGGGTCGTAGGAGGAGGGGGTAGGGGTGGGGTGGGTGGAGGGGGCTAGGACACAGAGGGATTTTTTATTTTATTTTAATAATAATTTTTTTTACTTGTACTTAATATTGGTTTTTGAGTGAAAAGGTTTGCTTCATTAACACCACCCGACCGCTCAGAGGCGTGGGATGGGGGCGGTTAGCAGCGGAGGGGGGAAGGGGGTAGGGCCTTGGGGGGGGGGTGGGGGGTCGGCATGCTGAGGAATTTTTTTAGAGCAATTTTTTTTACCGACTTTTTGGCTTCTGGGGTACTTTAGTCTACAGGTTTGCTTGTTGACATCACCCACCCCCTAGGGGGCGTGGGAGGAAGGGGGTAGGGGCGTAGGGGTGGAGTGGGCGGGGGGGGGGGGGTAGGGGTTACAGAGGAATTTTTGTTCTCAAATTTTATAAATATTTTTTGTTACGATTTCTTGTACTTAATATTGTTTTTTTAGTGTAAAGGTTTGCTTCATTGACACCACCCGACCGCTAAGAGGCGTGGGATTGGGGCAGGTAACGGCGGAGGGGTGGGGGGAGTAGGGACGTAGAGGGGAGGGGGTATGGCAGGCTGAGTTTTTTTTTTCGATTTTTATAAAGAAATTTGGTTAACGATTTCTTTTGCTTGCGGGTTATTTTATTCTAAAGGTTCGCTTCTTTGAAATCGGAAACCCCCTAAGAGGCGTGGGAGGAGGAAGAGGGGGGCGGAGAATAAGAAGCGTAGACCCTATAAATTGGATGCATTTTTACGTTGCATGCCATATAGCCAGTGTAGGCATAGCCATGGAAAAAGAGTGTTAAACGTGGGATGACACAGTTTAACAGTAATTTAACGGAAATACTCTAAGCATTAATGAAAATATCTTTGGCTACATTCCACATCCATGAGTCTGATCAGACTAACAATGCCTAATTTACAGATCTTCACACACGCAGTTGACACTGGTTAAGCTTTCAAACAGTCAGTTGACAATGACAGTTGCCTGTCAAAACATAAACAAACATGGTCATGGACTAATCCCAATTGTTCGCCGAAACCTCATAGAAAAGACACTTACCTCTCTTTGTCCCTGGGGAATTGAAAGAAGGAAATATCTCCTCTTGTCTCTGTATAATTGTGGCACCTCCATTCCGCACAAATTGTGCCACGACCGGACTTCCAGCGGCTACAACCTGCGTCCATTTTGCCGTCTGCACCGAGTTGACCGAGCGCTGATTAACCCTCTCCGCTAGGCGGCGCCCGCGCATGTCTTGTTACCGTTTTACGTCGCGCTTTCGCTTCTTGTTCTATAAATTCTTTGACACTGGACACACCCTTCCAGACCCCTCCAACTGGACCTGGTTAGTTGATATCCAATGCCCTTCACGGCACACATTATAGACTGAGCTACAGGGGTACAACTGTGTCTTTCCTTGTTTTCAGTGCATAGCACTGATCATAAATTATATGAATTCTCCACCGCCACAGTCGTCTCATGCATGCTGGAATCACAGGACACTAATGGAGATGAACATTTTATTGTGAATGGGTTCTTCCTCTCTCCCACGCTCTCTAATAGTCTTGTTTTGTTCAATTCCCGGATCGGGTCAAATGGTGGAGGCTTTGATGCGGCCACCCCCCCCCCCCCCCACCGCCTCAGTGCCCCAATTCTCCCTAACCCCTACCCCTTCTGGTAAAACCGGTGATTCCTCCCAACCCGGCATCTTAGAACAAATATCATGAAATCGCCCTGTGGCCGTATTCATAATCGCCACTTAGGCTACGCCACTAGACTTAGCGCTAAGTGGAAGATTTGTCGACCGATTATCGGGTTCAACATAGGTAAGTAGTCACACAAGAAGTGGATTTTATGAATGAAGAAAGTGCTAATATTATATTGAAGATGAGTTTTTAATCGTAAGCACCACCTTAAAGAGCCGGTGAGGGTAAGACGAAAATGCACATTTCGTGCCTAACTTACGAGGGGATTATCAATACGGCCCCTGGCCTTTTGTATTGGTTGCTTTAGCAGCCGCTAAAAAAAAGAATCAGTGGGCAGTATAAATGTGTTCATCATTACCTTAATTCACAAATTGTTTTTGCGATACACACTTTACATCTACTACGGATCAGTTTTACAACAGGCGTTTTGGCATCATTGTAAAATGTATTGTTTCCCAACCCATACATATATATTATCAATAGCAACAGATGCATTCTCCACAAATCGCATTCTTATCTGGTGAGGCTATTGTATAACTGACATATGAGGTTTAGCATGCCACCACCGGATTAATGACCCGTGAAACGATATACCAAAGCCTATCGCAAGCCCCATATTTTTCGGTGTCTTGTTCATAACCGGTATCTTGTTTATAACCGTTCCTCTATCCGTCACGCTCACCGCTCAAACGACGATGAAAGCGGCATGTGGGCCGACAGTTTGCAGGAAATTATTCATATGTGTGTGCAGAGCCCAAAGTAGGTCATTTCTCAACAATGCAGCCAACAAGGCCGCAGCGCTAGGTCATCCCACAGTGATCATCACCAACGAGGAGCGTTGAGGGCCGGATGAAGACAATGGACTGACATGAGATGGGGAAGGCCTCGGGTTTGGACTAAGTACATCGTGGCCAAATGTTGTCGGGGAGAGAACCCCGAGTCATGAATTGAGTCAATACATATAACGTGGCTGTCAGAGATAAGTCGGTGAAGACAAAAAAGCTGCAGGGTACCCCACAAAGAGCAAAGCATATAGTCCCTTGCCAATCCTATCGGCGTTTGCACGTTTATTCCCGGCCCCTCCGTCCCTCCACACTTCCAGTGTTCCTCCCCAAACAGGGGCGTGTGCAGGCATCCTTGAAAAGGGGGCACAATAGAAAACATTGACGACCGGGGGCTGTGGGGAGGGGGGGGGGCGCACACTGATGCAATCTTGCGACTCGCGGGGAGGTGGCTGAACCAACACAGAATTTGAATAGGGGGGCATAGATATACGTTTGGGTCTCAAAGGGGGGGGCACGTGTCCCTATGCCCCCCCCCCCTACCCCCGGACACGCCTATGCCACAATTCCATTTACTAGCCCGTCCTATGCATCTCTCTGCAATCCCTTTTATCACGTGACATAGTGCAATCCCTGCACGCACCCCCTCCCCCCACCACTTCACTTTATATATTTATGTAGAAGCAGAATATAATTGCACTCGGTGGGCGGATCCTAGTCGCTGATGGATGCCCGCCTTAATATAGGCAGTCAGGTCTTTGCTCATCGATGGGACCTTCGTTTGCCCTTCATGTGCCATTTGGGGCGTCACTAGAAAGCGGCGCGATATATAGAGTCAGTTGTGGTCCTATAAAACACGGGACAACACGAGACGACACGATAGGTTGCCACAATGCCATATTCGCCCGCGTAGGACGCCGAACCCGTGGGGTGGGGGAGAGGTATACACCAATCTAACAGCTTGCCTGTTTGGGCTGACTGTCATGGCAATTGATCTTTCTCAGCTGTTGGGGAAAGTGCTTTCGTTCTTTGGGCGTCCAGTGGCCTTCTTTGACATTCGGGTTTGGGGGTGATTGGACGGGGGGCGGGAGGGCACGAACTCGGGGTTTAGAGAGTATGAAGGGGTACGGGGTGGGGGTCCTGAGGGTATCGAAGATGCCGTGATGAAACCCGGTGCTGTGCACTCACCGTGGCCCAGACCCGGCGATAGTCAATGCCGAAACCGAACGAAGTAAAAGAAAACTCAAAAACTCAAATTGCGGCTTCGTGATGGATCGTGGGTCATGTTCCAGTCGTATTTGGCGGGGCGGCAAACGTAATCAAGCCAGTATTGTGGGAGATGAGGCGGTGACCTCCCGCGTTTGGAAAAGTGGTACATCACATGGTGAAACCATATCCAGGACTTTTTGACCTGGAATTTCAAGTACTTGTCCCTCCCTGCCCCTACCCCCACCCCGCAGCCCATGTGTATGCCCACAGATTCACGTCGTCTCCCGATTTCCTTTTGGAGGCGACAGTGCTCTTCCCATTGCAAAAGTCGTAAACATGTATATATATTGTTTTTCTGACAAAAAACGATCCTTTAAGTGGCGTCGCATATCCTGCAATACCCTACATGTTGCCCACTCATCGTCGTAAAACTGCTTTCCATATGAGCCAGGTGTCGAAAGCCCTCGTGACCAGGGCGTGGTCGGCTCTGTCCCCGATTAGCTGCCACTCGTAATCACCGGAAGTGAATGTCTGACGAATGAGCTGCAGCCCGTTCTTTATGATCGAACTGCGCGCTGGGTCAACTTGGCGATGGGCGGAGTTTATTATAGAAGCAACGAGACGGTCACCGACATCGTCTACCCGTAAGAAAATATCCTATAGAATTTTATTTAATATGTGCTCTTCGCTGACAACTTGCTGGGATTTAATTATGAGCCCTATGCCATCGCAACAACATGACGCACGTCTTGCTAACACGCTTTGCAAGGCACTGGCATGTCCGCCGTTAATTTCCGGAAGACAACTCGTATGTCATGAAAGTAATTTTTTTATTAAATGGAACAACTGCAAAAGAAATGAAAATCAATTACCCACCAACAGTCCGTTTTCAGGAGGCACGTCTCATAGGCTACGAACGTAACCTATGAATGTAGATTTCGTATACTGAAAAATCTTGCCGTAGGTAAATATATAGCGACTAAGGGTTGGGTAATCCGACAGCGACCGGTGAGATCTTTCTCTTTAATCAGGTTTAACGGACAGTAATATAAAATTAATCCCCTGCACCAAATCTGCTCCCCAACACCTGTTGTCGTATGGGCACATTGAGAGTTGTTTTGACAGCCTGCCCACACGTAATACATTGCTGGGTTAGAGGGTTTTCGCGTGAAAGCCATCCCGCCCACTTTTTTTTATATAATAGTGCCCCCCCCCCGAGGGGGGGGGGGCTCGGGCCTGCAGCAGCTTGAAAGTATGGGGGGACCAAACAATTGAGTTGCGTAATGGATGAAAGAATGAAGCGAATCCATCGCATATATATTTTGAATAAACTAAAATCAGCATTTCAGTAAAGAAAACGGATGACAACGGATGGCCCCACCGCACCATACATATTAATACTAACAGTATACTATCCATATTACCAGTAATATAATTTATGGCCCGCTTTTCAGATAAAATCCAAGAAAGCGGACTCACAGTGAATAAGAAGCAAACCTTGGGTGCTGGTCAATTACTAGAAGTGCACTAACATTTTAATGCGTTCATAGCGAACGAGTAAGACCATTAGAGCTGCTGATACAGCAATTGTCTTCCTATATCACATTTCGTTATGCCTTTTTTTATTCGTTGCGCATCACATAATTGTATTTAAGAAACAAAGACCGAAATATAAAATTTTCATTGTAGAAAATGCAAACCATGGATCAGGGGAAAGCAGTATGAGTAACTTAATGTAAACTGCTCCTCAAAACTATGTTGTGTGTCCAATTTGGGCATAACATTGCATGCCATTGGTGGGGACACATCACTGTACAGAATGCGAGTAGGGATACCTCCCCCCCCCCCCCCGCCACCACCACCTTTATCTACCGCCCTTCATTCACTGTACCTTGTGGGCCATTGGGACAATATCGATTCGAGACACGGTCGTAAACGCCTTTGAAACAATGAACAGAATCCTCACGACGAGAGCAGCACCCCTCCCCCTCTGCCCTCCCTGCCCTCGCTCTTGTAAGCTCTCCGCACCTAAGCTGCTGATCGACTGGAAGCCCCAACTAGGGGTATAAAGGAGGTAAATGGCGAAACGCGAGACAGGCTGTTTGAAAAATCGACATAATAATCGACAGCGGTAATAAAAATATGACAAAAGCTGATGCCGAAGCTTATACGTTTGTACCAGATTATGAAAATGCGATTTGGTTACAGACGACACGGGATGACAACTGGGTTGCCACAAAGCTACATTCCCCAGCACAGGTCGCCGAACCCGGGGTTGGGGGGGGTGGGCGACCTGTGCTGGGCGATAAGCAGAACTCCAGGACCTCTCCCCATCCCGCCTCTTCCACCCGCACCAATTAACTCAACGTCTGGAGAGTGAACGGGTTTTTCCTCCTACTTAGGTCTCACTATTAGTAAATTTAATTCTCTTTGATTCTTATGATGTACCGGTGCTTTTTGATACCTTCCCTCACTAATAATGCCATTCTGCACCATTATGCCACTGATCGGGTGTAATCAGCTATATTTCAACGAATCAATTGATATCCATGCAATTTGCTTTCGGTGTGGAAGTTTATTTGTTCAATCTTGCATGGTGTCTTATTATTTCAGTACTACCGATGTCACGGACAATAATTCCACATACATTTCCCTTCGAATGCGAGAGCCAGGATTTTAGTCTTCTTCCCTGGCGGCCATGATAAATGTTGCGATTCGCCACTATGCGTAAGACGATGAATTTACAATCTACGGTGTGACAGCCTACGTATTGACATTAATTCTGCAACATTTTATGCTAAGCGTGGCACAGTGTGCTACAGACATCACATCGTTGTCCTGGTCTTTGGTCCTGACTATTGCTCAGGGTCGAAAAGAAATTCTGATGTGGAATTGTTCGAGCTGTGGACCCTTTCATCCGGGGGAAAACTTCGCTCCGTCTTTAATGGCCTTTAAAATAAACTTATGATTCTACATTGGTGACACAATGTTTGAAGCAGGAATCGAGGAATTGAGCATAAGGACATGCAGGATAAAGAGGACCCAGGCACATGTGGGGTTCGAACCCTCGACCGATTGTTCTGTTGTCGAGCAACGTTATCTCCCGACCACGGCGGCCGCGATAATATGAAAGTGGGGAGTCAAGTGTCTCCTGGCAAGTTTGACGGGACGGGTGAAAACCCCCTTAGCTAAACCGAGTCACCTGCACTGGGTGATATAATGTCAAAGATATTAGTGTAACGGTTTGAGCTTACCCCGGTGGCGCCATCTAGCGGATAGTTGCAGCGTAAGTTAGAAAAAGTTGAAGAGCACTTGCTAGGGGGAGTTAAGGTAGCAGGACAGGAAGTAGGACGGTAACTCGGTAGAAGGCGTGGGTGAGATTGGGTTTGTAAACTTCCGCCAGAAGCGGAAACAGAGAGAGAGAAAGTTTAGATAGAGAAGAAGAGAAGAATCAAGGTTTTTAACCTGAGTATCTTTATGAATAGTTTAGCTATCCTTTTATGTAGGCTATCTAGCAGGTTTCTCGAGTACTTTAAAGTGTAGCCAGGCGTAGATAGCCACACAGTTAATTTGATTCTCGCCCATTGGTTGAGAGGGCCTGGGGGAAGCTTGGGCCTAAAGCAGTATAAATAAGGGTGCGTCTGGGGGGCCTCGAGACAGCAGCTGCTGCAGAGTTCTGGGTCTGGTACCTTGGTCGTATTCTTTATATGCGAGGTGCTTTTCTTTCTTACTAGTTGCTGAGGTGTTATTAGGTATTGTGGGTGCTATTAGTTACTATGGAGAGCTATTAGTTACTGTAGGGTGGTATTAGTTAATATGGGGTGCTATTAGTTAGTGTGAGGTGCTATTAGTTATTGTGAGGTGCCCTTAGTTACCAGTGAAGAAGACTCCAATGATCCTACTTGCTATAAGCTTGTGGCAGTAGCCCCGGACTTTAGTGAGTTCGATTTCGGAGTCTGGTTTCTCAGCCATATTCTTTATGGTGAGATAGCATTGAAGCTGAAGTGGTTATATTCGTTATATATCAAGTATTAATAATAGTGGCGAGAGGTCGCAGGGGCAGGATATAACCGGAATAGCGTATAGTTTTGGTTGGGATCAGCAGTGTATTGTTTTCTTATATATCATGTATTTGCCCAAGACCTGATGTCTATAACTAAATACTGGAACAGTATATTTGCATTTCCTTCATCTTGTATGTTTGCTGGTTACTGTATCGAACTTGTCTGATGCGAAAAGCCGTTAAACTGATAACCGAAATGTAAAAATGCTGAACCGAAGAATTTAAGCCACCATCTCTATCGAGAAAAGTATATCTGCGCAGTCGCCACAACACGACACCCTCTCGGCACGTCACATTATTACACCAAGATAGGTCATACGGCGAGTTCCCTGTAATCGTTCTCCGGTGGTGCCGCCAAGTGGTGAGCCCATAGTGTTGCGCAGTGCCGCCGTCAACAGGTATCAACTTCAAGTTTGTTCTGCCATAGATTGCGCGAATTCACGAAAGAATTGTCTAGCAATGTCCTTCTTCAGATTCCACAAGGAGAAAGAAAGGTAAGACATGCTTCTTGCGTTAATTGATCAGTCATTGATATCGTGCATCGATTATCGCCACCACAATTGCTGATAATTCTCCATTATCTCCCTCGTCAAAGCGATATCAAAAATTGATGCATGGATATCACTTGATTTGCTAGAATATAGCAGATTGCGCTGATCAGTAGGCGATAGCAAGGTCTGTACCCAGTGCAGAATATAATTAAGATAGTCAAAAATCTGTCGTTGCGAATTATTACTTAACAATGACCAGACGACAACGAGTTCCAAGTGACCACTTAGGCCTAACGAATGTGTAAGCAGGTGTCCTGGTCGATGTCTTGATGTTTGACTCAATGTTTGGAGCCCGTGTTTGCAATGGCGTTGAATGGTAGACCAATCTATTATGGATTATATAAATAGGGCCAATGACTTGAGGGGGAGGGGGGAAGGTGGACCGCCAAAACGAAGAGAAGACGCGGCGGGACGCTGCGAGAAACAATCACCAGGGTTTGCCTCTCACCCATAGGGGATGACTGTCACACAAACAGAACCACAACGGCCCAACTATGACACTTTGCTATGAAATGACTACAACGGTTGGAATATCAATTTCTGTGTATGGAGTATGGGGTTGGAGCGTCCATATTGATTTACATAATCGAGTTCATAATGGAAAAGATCACTGGCTGTATTTGCATTGTTTGGTGCTTCAGATGAATGTCAATGGATTAAAAAACGCGTACCATTGATAAACCAAACGCCATACTATGAACTTAACAGAAAGAAAATTAACCGCATAGGCCACAAGCACACCAGCCGTGCAGGCTCGGTTTTACTGTGAAGAATGGGGAAAAAACCTTTCTGTTGCGTTGGATGAGTCGAAACAAAGCGAACCTCGGACAACGCGCGCGCTATAAAAGCTAAGCGATGCGGGTTTCATATATATGTCTGGATTTTGTTCGGTGTATTAAAGTCAATATTTCCCATCGCCACATAAATGCGCCATTGGCAACAGCGGGTCCATTGCACCCAGCGCACCCTGTGCGGCGTAAACACGCCCCCGCCCCGCCCCGCCCCGCCCCGCTCTGCCCCGCAGCGACCCGCCGCGCCCCGCCACCCCACCCCCCCTTCCCCCCTTGCCCCGCCGCGTCCCGCAGAGCTTCCTCTGATGAAACCTGTCACTCGGGATTGTGGCGTCACGCCGCTCAAGCCTATCTGTCATGTATGCGAACCCGTAGACGGACGGCATGTAGGTTATATCAGGCCAATATCATGATCCTCGGGTCGGCAGCAACGGTGTCAGGTGAGTCTGCTGTCAACAACTCCCATTACTGAGCCACCATCGCTTGGACGTAGGCGTTAACGGCTGCTTTTTTTGCCTAATTACACTGGTCCAATCTCGAATATTGTTTCTACTGTTTGTATGCACACTCATGATTTTTTTATAAGGTCTGATATTGCTATGCAATACTTGCACCGACAGTCGTCTTTGCACTAATTAACAAACCAATTACGGCTTACTTGCTGGCAGTTCCATTTCAAGTGCTCGTGATTAAAATGGAACTTATTTTATGGTGTTGGCAATTTTTATTCGACTTTATTAGTAGATTTATTATTAAATTATTGAAAATAATTCGTTGCAATGATATCCGATAACACGTAGTGACATTCAAGCTTATAAGTTTTCGGTTTCGTGTGGCTTCCCTTAATACGATCTTTTTAAAAAACCCATAATGTCTTTTTCGGCAATACTATCATTGGCGGATAACATGGTGGCATTGACATTTCGGAAACGGTTTAGTGAAACAAAGCACGATAAGCACGGGAAATGTTCCACCATTCCCTGGAAGTCCTTCAGACGATGGCGTTATTGTTCTTAGTTACACCCAACACGTATCGGCAGCTGCTGTGTTGTATCAGCGTATGAGTTCATTGCAATGAATGCGCCATAACCACTGAAAGTTTCGTTTTTAACGTCTTCCCAAACAAGTTAATTACTTGCTTGTTTTTATGTTTTATAATCGCGTGCACCAGGCAACCCAGGCGAATAGCTGAATTGGTAGTCTGGCGATGAACACCCCCCATCCCCCCTCGACTTGTGTTTGATGAGGGGTTTTATTCCGGCGGCGTTGCCCCGATAGTGGTATAGTTGTCTGCGCGGCACCAATAGGCCGCCGAGTATACTCAAACACTTCCGGTTCATTTAGGGGCAATGGAACCAGACTAGACAGGTCACCTTTCAATCAGCCGTCGTCTCCTCCGGAATGTCCCGCGTGTTTTTAACGGTAGACATCGGCATACCGAATAGAAGCGCGCTCACCCGACCCGGGGTAAAGAAGTGTCGAGCGGTGAACGGGGGTGGGGGCGGGGGGGGGGGGGCGGGTGCAAGGGGTATTTGCGTTCCTCGAGATTGGGCTTTTCATTTCACCGTAAACTGGTAATGAGGAAAATAATTCTTCGTGAACTGGGAATGGGGTATTAGCCGACCGCCGTGATCAAGGATTTTCATTAATCGTGAACTGGGAAATTTAATATTAAATAACGGTTTGTTTGTTAATTATTCTTCGTGATCTGGGAACACGACCCCGCCCCCCCCCCTTCCGTAAACCGATGCGCAATGTGCGTATTGGGTCCGCCTTGGGGATAAAATAATCCCAATAATCTTAATAAGCAACAGTTCTATGGCGTTAAAAGGCAAAAATATGGAGCGCCCAGCTGTCGCGCCGCACACAGAGGCAGCAGTCAGTCCGTCCGGCCACAAGCTATAGTGGGTTATGGGGGTGGGGGGGGGGGGGGGGTGGCAAGGGGTATTTCCGTACCTCGGGAATGGGCTTTTCATTTCACCGTAAACTGGGAATGAGGAAAATAATACTTCGTGAATTGGTAATGGGATGTTAACCGACCGAGGATTTTCATTAATCGTCAACTGGGAATTTTAAATAACGGTGAATATGGAAATGGCCTAGGACTTCTCCTTTAAATTCATCGTGACCTGGAAATTAAAGAAATGTATTCTTCGCGACTTGGGAACACGGCCCCCCTCGCCCCTTGCCCCCCCCCCCTCCCCCCTCCCCTATTATATTCATATGGTAGCGGTCCTGGACGCCGTGTCCACAAATCAGAGGTTATACGTGTAAGTTAATGTCCAGGGAACACGACATTAACAGATAATAATAATCGAAGGCGAAGACCGAAGACCCATTGTTATCCGGTAATGTCCTTTGCCGAGGGCATTAACTTATGTAAAATCCACGTCCCTATGACCCATACTTCGTCAGAGAACAATAGTGACGTCACCAGTCGATGTTACTGATCCTGGTTCCGGCGTGAGGCTTCACTTGTAAAGGCCGACTCGCGAGGCAGGGATACTTTACTCGGGAGCGGGAGGGCCGGTGGGTAAGACGTCTGTGTACACGAGGGGCACTGAGGAGCAACAGACGCCGTCATCACGGGGCTTGCCGCGCCCCGCACGCGGAGCAGCTCCGCAGCGAATGGCACTGGCTGGCTGGCTCCCCGTTGTGTAGCAGCACTCTGATTCGCGATGCCTCATGTGTGTGTGTGTGTGTGGGTGCGGGCTTTCTCGGAGGAAGGTGTTGGTGTCGCCACATCGCGCTGTCGCTGTCGCTGGCGGGCAGCAGTCGGCCAGACCTATATTGCGTGCGAGCCAAATGCGTGCATTCTCGAGAAAACAAGCGTGAAAACACGGTTCTGTATGACAGAGCTAGCTCAGTGCTTGTGGAAACTTTCGACTAAAAGGTGCGGTTAGTCATATATGCAGCTTCCGAGTGGTGTAAACGATCAAAACAGCCCATCGAAACGCGGATTTTACTGCGGTGTATTCTAACAAGGCTGCCAGCGGAGTCCACGCCCAGCATTAGTGTTATTTATTAATGTTTTTTTGTTCACGGGAATATAGCTAAGACTAATAAGGTGAGTGGATTCCACGTCTCGCTAAGCAAGCGTTAATATTTGATACAATAGTACTTATGCATTATTATTACAGATATTATATATCGGCAAAATTGTAAATGTAGTTAATATGTTCATGTCATCAGGGATAACTAGTAAGGCAATCTAGGTTTCTCTCCCATATTAGCATGACAATTGTACAGCTATAACCACCTCATGTTCGTATTTTGCAACCCCCATTCCCGCAATAGCACATTGTAACCTCAGGGATAACTGGAGTGAGGCTATCTAGGTCTCTCTTCCATGTTAACATGACAATTTCCTGTCTAAAGCTTATAGTGAGCATTACAGCTACGACCACCTCATGCTCGTATTTTGCAACCCCTACTCTAGAGATAGGACATTGTAGCTCCAGATTATCACCGAACAGATAGTGCAAGTATCGATTTCGTAATTGTTCGTTTCCGTTATCTATTATTGGAACAGGTTTGCCACAACTTATTATGAAGTCCGGGTTTATCACTTCGTTATTTATCAATACCATATCCCAGAAATAGTGCCCGTTTTGGTTTGCGTTCCAGTTCGATTTTTGTTAGAACTCTTTTCCGAAATACTGTTTCAGTTTGACATTTGGCGCCAACCAGGTACACTGAGCTCTGGTGCCGACCTCAGTAGAATTGCGGGCGATTGATACGTTTCTAGCAGTGCATATACATATACAATAGTTTTTCTTCGTCTGATGTATTCGATTGCTAGTCCCGTAAACCCACGACTCGCTTCACCAGCAGTTCAAGCGGAATTGTACTATATAAAGCGGCTGTCAGCATAACATGATTAGTCACCGACGAATCCTATTTAACCCATTTGTGCCAATCGATCGGTAAGGTTATATGTTCGCTTTACACCTAATCGCAGGTCTGGTTGGTTTGGTTTTATATTTAGGACGCTTTAACCGTTTTTGATCATATCGCATCAATGGGAGACTGAAGGGAGAGTGCAGCCATGTTCCCGGGTTTAACCCCTTGCTCTTTGCGAAGAGGGACATGGGATCTTTTTTTCACCTGCGACCACACAGGCATGGCCATGGTTGGGCGCAAACCACCGATCCACGTGCCGTTAGGCTCCCAGATGGCGAGAGCACTCAAGGCGAGCGCTCTAGCCCACTGAGCTATCAGCCGGCCCCTAGTCGCAGGTCTGAAAATCAATAAAGATCCACTACCAAAATGACCACGTTGTGGTTATAAATACCATCACTATGAGCTCGAGAGCTGCACAGCCGGCCCTAGCCATACTCTAGCTCTTGGGAATAATAATATGAAAGTGTCGGCCATCTTCCCGTAATCTTCCTTTTTTCGAACTCCAACACGCACAATAGCTTAACTGGCGCGAGATTTCGATATAATCATGTGACCTTGTCGTGGTTCCCACGTGCCTGCTGTAAGATCGTATCCCTCTCCACCGGTGTCTTCACTGGAGTCCACCAGATCGCGCTGACTTTCACCATTAATGGAAGCCATGAGCCACTGGGAAGATGACGCTATGCATACGATAAAAGCGATATCCTTTCTGACTCTCCTAAACCCATATAACTTCGGGGGCGCTCGCACACAAATACCCTGGTTATCTGGGCGTTATCATCCGCCGTTTTTGTTATAATGGGCGCGACACGACCGGTGGCACTGCCAACAAAGTTAGCTCATCCTTCACATCACCTCTGCCCCACGTGACCGCCCACCTCACGGTTGATGCAGAATTTGAAAAATATAGAAATTTCGTTGTCGAATGATCCCAATGGGAGAGTTAAGCCAAAAAAAAAATAAAAAAAAATAACACAGGGTGATAGTTCAAAACGCTTTACGTCTTCCACCTCGATCGAACTCGAAAATATATTTCGAAAGAAACATGACTTTCTAATTAATCAAAGTTGATTCATCCGATAGTGGTAACATTCCACAGTAAATACTAAACAGTGGTGTATTTGATGTCCAACTTTATCTTCGATTATATTCATCTTAATTTTTGCGCGTATGAAAGATAATTCTAACGGTTCAATTTGACGTAGGGATTGACTATGACGTAAGCGTGACGCCCTCTGCCGGGAGATCGAATCAGCGGGTGTGGAAACGTCTTCACGAGGAGGAGGGAATACAGGCCTTCAAAATCCTGTCTCACCAGCGACTCTGGCATATATATGTTCCGGAATGTATGCAAAATTAAAAGCTGGCATTTTTTATGATACAAAATCTCTAATAATTTATCTGGTACAACAACTGACTGCCGACAATGCAAGAGCCAGCGCGGGGTCACAAATAAAGTCACCTTTTCTACGAGCGCCTTTGCACACCATTACCGTATTTGTACGCTCATTTTTGACTGCTTCTTGACATGAAGAACGTCTGCTTGGTCTGTTCTGGTCACCCCAGTGCTACCAGCCCCAGTTGTTGACAAACACGCCCACGACCGCCATTTGGACTGGGAGCTGGCCAGTTCAACATTGATGTGTTGCCGCACTCAGGCTAACAGATCCATGGTCGATTCGAGGCACCTGTGGTCCTCACTCTTGTTTGGCTGGCCCCAGCTGGCCCCGGTCAATTCGAACCCAAGCAGACTTTAGGACGGCGAACCACGAAACCAATAGCGGTTCACATCGCCCGCGAAAGGTCCCAGTTGGACCGATGCAAATTACCCGCTTCCAATTTGTGCAGTTAGGCTGCTGCGAGGTTGAGGGTAACAACAAGTCTCGCAAGGAAGATTAACAATGGAATACTAATATTTCATCTTCAATAAATATTTGTGCTGTCAAGTTAGTTTTGTTTGAACATCTTTGTCAATTCCATGGTCGGGCGTCACATGACAGTAACAAACTTTGTGGAGCATTATCGATCATGTGTTGACGCTTCACTTGCGTTGCGTTACAATGGTCCTTCCCGTTACAGTTATTTGTAACTTGTTCATATTGTAGCGCTCTCCTATGAGTGGAAAATAAACAACTCTCATTCATTCATGATATGCATATGACATTGGTTCCATATGCAAAAAAAATACATGGTCGCAAATATTGGCACCAGCTTATCGTTCAGTAAACAATGGCGAAGACATTTCAAGAAAAGTGTTCTTCATTTTCGAGATCATCTTTCGGCATAAACAGTGGGTCTTCCTTTTCGACTTCTCAACGTAAACAGTGTATTTTTTCTACATCTCGGCTTTAACAGTGAAATTAGTTCAGGGTACCAGGCAGAGGGGGAGGCGGGTGGGGTGGGTTTGCACCCACGAACCTCCCTCCCCCACCCTCTGGGCCGGCGAATCAACATACTTTGCCGAATCTTCATTTTTATGATTAATAATAAATACTGTGCAATTGATTTTCACTAGTTTTTGTTAGCTACGCCTTTGATGCTCACAATTTTTACGCTAGAGGTAGTGTGGTTTAGATACTTGTCTCCTGTGTTATGGTAGTAAGATATATAAGGTCAAATATTGAGATGGTGGCCATCTTGGAAATGACGGCCATCATGGAAATGGTCGCCATTTTAGAGATAATATCTTGAACAATGCTCAGTAGATACAGCATGCTAAATTTATTGTTTTGTGGCTATTTTCTTTAATGTTGCATTGTAGGTATGATATCATGCTTCTGCCGAATGTGGACAAAAGGTCCATACATATTTCCCCGAAAAAGACATATATATAATATATTTTCGTCAGATTAATCTTAAAGTTGCATATCGAGGTCTGTCCAAATAAAAATCAGTTTTTGAATCATCTAAGATTTTTTTTATCTACATTTTTCTATATTCCACGCATGCCAGACTGCCAAATGTAGTGTCTTCGCCTTGCCCTTGATATTAAGCACAGGTTTAAAACTTAGTGGTAAACGTCATCAGTTTGTGTGCTTCACGATGCTTTGTTATAAGTTGCGGTGCTGCGACATAGTTATGTCGTGTCCCAGGGATAGACACGTTTACCACATCTCAGCCGAAAAGGGCGATGGGTATTAGATTTCCGAATTTACGGAATGAAACAATCGAGTTTTCTGCAAGTTGTGATATATATGTCGCCTGGGCTTAGTTTTGGTCGGAAAAGAGCTAGATATGCAACTGTTATGAAAAAATACGGGAACAACACAACACAATAGCAATGATGCATGTGTATAGGATTGATCGGCAGAAACAGTTCTCACAATTGATACAGGTTACAACACAGATCACATACTACTTTTGTGTGTTAAAAAAATCCTTTAAACAAACATAGAAAGAACACACACGAATCAATGCACCTGTCGCTGATAAAATAAATCCATAGTGCATGGTAAAATGATGCACCAGGGAGTTATTTGGTCTCGCTATAATTTTTTTGCTTTTAATGAGGAAGCCCATATTAAGTAGGTGATAACTTGTGGTCGCGTGAAGAGGATCCCATGTCCTGCTATGCAAAGAGTAGGGAGCTACCCACGGGGACATGGCTTCACTCTCCATTCCGGCTCCCATTGACGCTATATGACCAAAAGTGGTTAAAACGTCCTGAATATACAACCAACCAACCAATCAACCGAAAATCGGTCCTAGAACTGGCCCGCAGAGATTGCGCAAAACGCCCCCCCTAGCTCATGGACTATAACGCCTTTGTTCCAAACGTGGTGTTGTTACACAACGATGTGCTAATAACAGACTCGCCACATGAACCCCGGGAAGCCTCGAGCATGTTTCCGGGAAACCTACAGACATTCGCCCAACAAAGACTTACTTGTTGATGTAGCAGAAACTGACGATGGAGTCACAGACCCAGTCACCGCTGTGGGCATCCTTAGAACGTTAATGTGTGACAGAACCGGTTACTGTAGGGCGTTTTCGTCTACTTGACAAACCCGTGTTTTAACCGCAACAAAACGGTCGTGTTGTCGTGATGACAAAAACACGCTAGCTAGGGCTCTATGACGTGGGCATGGCGTGTGTGTCAATAGACTCCTTAGGTTTCAAAACTTCTGGCAAGATCACCATTGTCACAGCTTTTTTTTGTGGTGCAGAAGACCGCTGATAGACACGTGTCTGCTCAGCTTAGGCAAGGCTTGGTGCGGATGAATATCAACCGCTTGAGGGGGAGTTTTATGGCCAATCCATGTTTTAACCCTTAAAGATGGATTATGATAGTGTAACGTGCCGAGGGGGTGTCGTGTTGGGGCGACTGCGCAGATATAAGGTCTTCGTAGGTTTAAGGCTTTAAGTCTTCGGTTCAGCATTGTTACTACTCGGTTATCGGCTTTTCGCATTCCGACAAATTCGATATTGTAGCCAGCAAATACATAAGATAAGAGAAATGCAAATATACCGTTCCAGTATTTATTTATAAATACATTTAAAATAGGTCTTGGGAAAATACTCGATATAAAAAAAACTATGCACTATTCCTGTTATATCCTGCCCCTGAGACCAATCTCCACTAATAAATGTGCACTTGATATATAAAGAACATATCTTTAAAGCTATCTCACCATAAAGAATATGGCCGAGAAACCATGCAGGCACCTCACAATAACTAATAACACCTCACAGTAACTAATAGCACCCCACAGTAACTAATAGCAACCCACAATAACTATTAGCAAAGGAGAGCACCTCATATATAAAAATATCACTAGGGAACAAGACCTAGAAATCACACTCACTAAAGCCACGGCTACTGAGGCAAGCTTATAGCAAGTATGACCCCCGGAGTCTGCAGCAGCTTCTGTCTCTGTGTGTCTGTCCCGAGGCTACCCGATGCACCTCTATTTATACCGGTTTCAGCCCCAAGGGTGCCCTAAGCCCTCTCAGCCAATGAGCGATAATCAAAGCAACTGTGTATCTACGTTTGAAAATAGAACTACAATACGACTGGCTACACTTCAATGTACTGGATAAACCTGCCAAATAACCTACATAAAAAATTCATGGAGCTATTCATAAAGATACTCACGATAAAAGCCTCTGTTCTTCTATATCTAAAATTTCTCTCTCTCTCTCTTATTCTCTGGCGGATGTCTACAAAACCAAATATCTCCCACGCCCCCTATCGAGTTACCGTCCTACTTCCTGAACTGCTCTCCTTAGCGAGTGCCCTTCTATCTATCCTTAGCTACTCTGCCGCTATTCGCTAGATAGCGTCACTATACTTGTAAGTCGGCGCGAGAAGGGGCCTGGCCGTTCTGATGGTAAATGGTAGGCGAGAGTCATACGTGCCTCGAAGGATGCAGCCTAACCTCTACCTCTCCGAAATGAACAGGTTGGACCTCAGTTTTGGATTATTATCGAAACATATTTCGTTTTTTTTCCAGTCACGGACGATTTAAATGACTGTTGATGCGACGCTAAAAGTAGGTCGGTCGTCTGTTATCCCCGCGCGTGCGTGACGTCATAGTTTTGCACCAAATTGTTGCGCGCTGCTCAACTGCCAGTTTAGCCGTTAATTTTCCAGGTTAGCCGTGTAGATTACTAAAATTTTCATACGATTTATCATTTTAGGTAGAAGAAGCCCTTGTCACAAGGGTAGAAGCGCATGCCTCGCCACTAGCCACATCACTGTATGTGCTTGTCGGTGCGTCCCTCGCCTTGCTGCGCTGTTCCTTAAGAGCAGATAACACAAAAATCCACTGCTGCATGAGCAGCTTCAAGGCAGCAGATTACAGGGGATTGCTCCAGCTCCTCTGGGGGATGGAGGCCCAGAGAAACCTATATCACCCCGGGGGACAGTAATTCATGTAATTTACATATAGTCTCATCGTTTGTCCCCAGAGGGCGGGTCAGTCTGGACAGTGTCCATAAAGAGGCTGGCGAGGCATCGGGTTCACTAGGAGACATCTGGCGACTACCATGCCAAATGACTACATTTAGGGGGGGGGGGGGCGCTCACCGAGAGAGAAATTCGGCTATTGAGAGAAAGGAGCTTTGCTTGATGCAATGGGGGCAACTTACAGCTTAACTGTATGCTAGCCACATAGGTGACAATTATCTTATCTAAAGATCTCAATTATCTGGTCGCTCTATACATAGTGCGTTTAAGGCGATGAAGTAACAAAGAGAAGAAACTGACAGTCGGGGAGCCGTCTCTCAGGAGAGGGCTAAATGAACCCATGTGAGCACATCTCTATACTTGAGGAACCTTTGCCCCTTTGTACTGTAAATATAATGCTTCCAGTTTCTGGTCAGTAACGGATTCTGATCCCTGTATAGAATTCATTTTAAGAACAAACTTTACTCATTTTAAGAAAAAGAAATGTTTTTAAGGTATAAGCTCTTCATTCGACCTCTGAACTCTGACCTCCGACCTCTGCCTCCTCCTCACTCCACCTCCGCCTCCTCCTCACTCGAAATCTGATCTCCGAACTCCACCGCCTCCCCACTCGACCTCTGACCTCCATCATCCACGCCTTCTCACTTGACCTCCAATCTTCGGCCTCCACCGCCCGCCCACCCAACCTCTGACCTCATTGTCCACGCCTCCCCACTCGACCTCTGACCTCCATCTTTCGCGCCGCCCCGCTCGACCTCTGACCTCCGTCTTCCACTCCTCCCCACTCGACCTCTGACCTCATCTTCCATGCCACCCCGCTCGACCACTGACTTCCATCTTGCACTCCTCCCCAATCGACCTCTGACCGCCAACTTCCACACCTTTCCACTCGACTTCAGCTTCAACGCCTCCCCCCTCGACCTCTGACCTTCAACTTCAAAGTCTCCCCACTCGACCTCTGACAGTCGACCTCCACCGCCGCCTTACTCGATCTCCAGCCTCCGCTTTCTCCTCATCCCGAGGAATAACCGCATTCAACAAATTATAAGGAGGTGCCATCCAAGTACCAACAACTGTGTAAAACTAGACCCCAACCACGTACCAGCTGAGAAAATTACCCGACTTTGGCAAAATCTATCCATGGCGAAAATGTTTAGGATTGCATACTTACATGCAAGTAACATGGCTTGGCACCCGCATCCTTTAACTTTGCGTCAGTTAAGACGGTAAAGATGTCACTTAGGTCAGACTGTTCAAGATTTCTATGCCCGCCAGGCAAGACCCATGCAGGTACAAAAAGTGCATAATTTAGGACCCATTGGCGTAACACAATGCGCGATAAAGACGCCCTTTCCTGTGGCACGTCCGCAGCAGTCCATTATCTTGAGATACCCCACCTCCTCCCCCCGGGCTCCTCATGCGATCTCTGACCTCTGACCTCCACCGTCTCCACACGCGATCTCCGACCTTCGACCTCCACCGCCTCCCGGCTCGACCGCTGACCTCCTATCCCGCCTGACCTTCAGTATGCCTGCATGGCTTAAAACTATGATGAAATCTGACTCGATCGCGACGTTGGCCTCGATAACGAGTGGCGTTTATCACAGGAAGATCACGTGACCCCGATGACACTCGACGAGAGACGCTGGCAGAAATACGAGTTGTGGCATAAAACATTCACTTGTGGAAGACGTCTACGACAGGACTTATCACCACGCTCATCGCTAGCAGTAATAACATGGTGGCCATTAAAACCAAAAGGGGCGATACGGGCTATTAGGTAATGGATCGCAAGCCTTGAAGCATGTGTGTGTCGTCCCTGGAGGTGGCCCGTGGCACTTTAACCGTGCGTAGTCACCGCCCCGCGGGTCAGGGGCTGCGGAGTGACGTAGGAGTCAGCGGGGGGGGGGGGGAGTTCTGATGATGACGTGAGATGCAGGAGGCCGGTGTCCTGACAAAGTCCGCTACCCATATCAGCACCACCCCAGGGTCACGTGGGGGTCGTGGGGTGGGTTGGCGGCGGGATGGGGGATTGCGGGGTGCGCGCCAGGGGGGATTGATGCTGGGGAACCCCGTATGTCTTCTCGGGGCTTCGGGGGATTTACAACTTCCACCATCAGAGACGTTGATGGAGCTAATAAAAAGCTACTCAGGTTGGTGGTATATTGCCTCGAGAAGTGGGTGGCAACGTACCGGCCGCATAGAGTGGATGTCGTGAGGCCGACAGTGTGACGTCACACTGGAGATGCCGCATACAGTAAATGACATCATTCTGGTGAGGACGCAGTGTGACGTCACAATGGTGAGGCGGCATGCAGTGGATGACGTCAGACTAGTGAGGCCGCATACACTGGGTGACGTCACAATGGTGACAATGGTTGGCAATTTGGAGTCGTTCACGTTCTGCGTATTCTCGGTATATATATTTAACGTTTTTATTTTGGAGAAGGCGCCATATACATATATATATATATATATATCCGCCTCATGGTAAATCAAATCCAGGTAAGATTCAGCCAATAATAATAAGCCACGGAAAGTAAAATATAAGCCTTAATTCTGACCACCATTAACGTAAGTGACAGCGACGTCGTCGAACCAGAAAATCAACTTACCTGTTCCTGAGGAGAACCCGGCCTCCCTATGAGAAAAGTCGACTAATAGTGTGCGGCCATGCAGCTGCAGTCGGGTTAACCACGGTCCGCAGCGTATCTATGTGACTTGAGGGGACACGTGCAGGGTTGAAGGCAGAATGCCATCACCCATTTTAAGCGAATTAAGCCCCGACTGACAGGCGGTGCATTGATGCTCTATAATTGTGTTTGAGGCCGAGGAGCGTATGGCACCTGAGCCTCTTTTGTCAGCTTCCAAACCTTCCAAGATAAGCCATATGCGGTCGCTAATTTGTCCCCCGATGAGATGGTGGCAACAAGGGTCTGCGCGGGCGGCTTCAATCCGGTTAGCTATGCACATTAATGTGCATTCTTCGCCTAAAAAAATTATTCACATCGGATTTTCTTACTCTGGCTTAAAATCTTATTATTTTTTCGTTGTGTTCTTCATGGTGCCATAAATGACAAATGTTAATGATTATTTGGCAAAATTCTACTGACTAATATTTTGTACATCGATCGAGGGAGCGAAATACCTCACATTTTGAAGCCACCGCACAATTGGTAATCCACTTATGGCACGATATCGGCATGTCTAAATCTGTCGAAGTCTTCATCACAAATAACGAAATTTAAACGAGTGTTGAAAGATGGTTACCCCTCTAGCAGATCCATATCGGCTCGTCGTTTCATGGGTCAGCTGCATCGAAACATACGCCCTCTACCGCTTAGAGAGTGGCGGGAACCCCTATCCCCATGTCCATGTGGACTAAACACCGAAATCACACGGTATAAGGTCTTCTTCGCCTATTTGTCATTGAACGCTTCAGTCAATCTAGTATGAAACACTATGACAAGTAAAGGAGGTACCGGTTGGTATGTTGGTTGATTGCATATTTAGGACACTTGAACCACTTTTGGTATATCGCTTCCATGTAAGAAGGGAGGAAGAACGGAGCCACATCTCTGGGGTAACTCCCTACCCTTTGCGAAAAAGGACATGGAATCTGTAACCTGCGACCACACAGACATGCCACTGGGGGCTCGAACACCGATCCTCGTGGAGTTAGGCTCTCAAGTGGCCAGAACGAGCTCTCTAACCCACTCGGCTATCGGAGCAGCCCGAAAGGAGGTGGCGGATAACTGCTCACAATACAATGTACCGTCATATAAAACATGTAAGGCTGACTCTTTAGCATGTATTTCTTGTTTTCCCTTTGTTACGCGGAAATATGTAAAATAAAAGTGTTCAGTGACGTGCATAAGTTGACCGTTAACACTTGGGGCTTAACGTTACCAACCTGATATCAGCCATCGGCTGTAGCCGGAAGCGTCTCAGTAAGCGTCCTTCCTGTCTCACGCTCCGTGTGTCGGGGATGAGGCGGTCATGGGGTGAGGAGATGGGATTGGAGGGGGGTGGGGGTGAGGGTGACGGGGAGAGGCGGTTGGGTCTGGCGGGGATGAGGTGAGGGTGGCGGGGTGAGAAGATGTGATGTGAGGGTGATGAGGGTGAGAGTGATGGGGGTGCGGGTGATGGGGTGGGGTGATGGGATGTGATGGTGATGGGGTGAGGGTGAGGAGGTGGGCTGTGACGGGGAATGGAGGTGAGGGCGACGGAGTGAGAGTGGCCACAGTGATATCGGTGGCGGTTGCAGCGTAGGGTCGTCCGACCGCTGCAGACCAGCAAGTAGTCCCCAGCAAGCACATATAGCTGGCAGGACACGTAGGACACGTTGTTGGTGCTTTAGTTATCGACATCTACCCTCGCCTTGCCCTCTGCCGTCCGTATAGAATGCGCAAGCAGCGTGTTTACTCCCAAGAACTGCTTGACCCAGGAAAGTTAAAAAGATTGGCGCTGTGGGAAGCATCATGGAGGGCACACATTATTGGCTGGTGTCAGCGCGTTGCCCCTGCGGGTGGTCGGGAGATTAGAGCCGACACGTCTGATGAGCAAAAGGCGTCTGATGAAAAAAGGCAGCGCCATTTTTGTCCGGAGAGAGAAGTGACGACCTGGAGCCTTGTTCGATAGCTGACGACGTGGAGTCACCTGACAAGCACCGGATGAAAAAAGAACCAGCTTGGAACGACTTCTCCTTGTTTCTTTTTTTAATGCTTACAGGCAGTACAGGAAGGGACGAGAAAGAGGCTACAACCCAGTTTTGTTAAAGCTAGATAAAGGTATGAGACAAGATCTAGACTGCTAATGTTTAAATTTCCTGTATGTACATTGGTTTGTCTTTTGACGATGTCCCATAACAGTCTAGCATTTAGATTACTTATTTTTAACATTGACCACTTAACTCCATGCCTATACAATCCATTCGTCCAAAATGACAACAGTCTCTAGGCAACAACATCAATTGGAGCGATCCACTGATGAATACTTATGAATAATTGACGTTCCCTCGCTCACCACGATTGGCAAAGCTAGCTATATCAAAGAAAAAACACTGGCACAGTATTGTCCATAGAATGGGAGGTTCGTTGTAAGGGTGAACGTTGTAATCCAGGTGCATTAAGTTGTTGGATTATGTCTGAGTGAGCGTCTGATTTACAAGGCGAAGACATGAGGCATGGGGTTTTTGGTTCGTTGCTTGTATATTCAGGACACGTTAATCACTTTTTGGTCATATCGAGTCAATGGGAGAAAGAAGGGAGACTGAAGCTATGTCACCCGGGTGTAACCCCCTAATCTTGCGAAGCAAGATATGAAATCTCTATCTTACGATCACACAGACATGGCCACAGCGGGGCTCGAACCACCGATCCACGTGCGGTTCGGCTCTCAGGTGGCCAGAGCACTCAAAGCGAGCGCTTAACCCCACAGTAGGTCTTTGGTGACCGGGTGCGAGTGACCACTGTTCGTCACAAGGTATGATCCGGGGCCTTGTTGTCACATATGAAGCACAGCATGGGGTGCAATGAGTGCAAGATAAAGTTGGTGGAAGGGGTCAGGTCAGGCCAGGTCACTTCACGTCAGATCCGATTAGATCAACTAAGGTTTGGTCAAGCCAGGTCAGATCATGTCAGGTGTGGTGAAATTCTGAATTAGCGCACAACGGAGCATATAGTAAAATAGCTGAAAATATGTATCAGGATAATCTAAAGGGGAACAGCAATTATGCTGTTTTATTGGGGTTTTTTTGTCAGGGATTTTGTGAAATCACTGATTACGCGTTGTTGCTGTACTATATGTCTCGCCAAATCTATTTAAGCCAGGACAACACAGGTCATGGTAGATAAAGGTCACATTTGCGTATTATTCCCGCAACTCGTTCTATCAGTGTAGTCAGTGTGTTTATCCATTATATATCTTTTGTAGATTCACGCGTAATTCACGTCGTTTTCAGTCGGGCGTGACTTCTGCAGCCACCCCCCCCCCCCCAGTCTATATACTCACCCTTCATATACACACCCCATACCCAATCCACCCACCGCCATTACCTCTGTTACCACTGGTTACTATGGCCTTTACAGTTGGCTGTGTTCATCTTGGGAGCATCATTTAATCATTGGTCACAATCGGCTAAACTCTGGAGAGAGCCATGAGAACTGTTCGCGGGGATCGGCGTAGTAAGGAGACGAGGGATGTATGTACAGTCCAACCTGTTGGTTTATGTCATAGAGCGAAAATCTCAATTCAAAAGAACTGTAACCTGCTGCAGCTAGTGGGGCTGAGATCATCACTCACGTGACATGCTCACGTGACCAGGCATTCGGCTGGACTTTAATTAATAGTTAATGGTTCACATGGGCCTGACCTTGGCGATGATTCTCCCCTCTCCTTGACGACGTGGTTCTTATTCAGGTCGGACTTTACGGCCTTTGATGAAGTTGACCTCTTCCGCGGCGGCTGGGAACCCTGCCGTTGCCATGGCACAGGGGAGCGGGGGGGGGGAGTAGTCCCCGTAGATCCCCATTGAGAGCCGTACGCTGGCGGTTTACCGCTTCTCCTCCCATCGAACCTCTGGTGGGCGATTCATCACAGACGTTTTGGCGGAGGCCGGCGCTGTCATCCGGGCCTGCATCAAGGCCAGTCCAGGCGGTTGTGGCCGGACAGCGGTCCGCTAAGTCCGGCTGTTACTCGGGATTACCCGGTCTTTGCCGCTTCAAGGAAACAAATCCGTTAGCTTTTCGATACCAAAGGAATCTGGGTTGTAATATCGATCACCGAGCTCTGAGTGAGAGCGACATAGTCCGCGAGCAATTTTATAGTGAGATGATAATAAGGAAATACCTTTCTCACACTGAGACTGATCATTCCCCTTCAATAACTATTACGCAATGGTTATCGCGAAGGCATGTAGATTCGTGTGTGCATCTGCCATTCATTTCCCATTGAAATGGAGAATAGAAGATACGAGATGGAAATTGGGATGTGTATTCCTATATCCTTTACGTGTATCAAATATGTAATGCAATGTTTCCGTTGCCATTTTCCTATGTCAAAACGCAACTGAAAACTTTAAAACAACCCATTTCCTCTTTCTCATTTGAATATGGCGACTACCATGGCGTTATCTCACTGACTGGAAGGGGAAACCTGATAATCCAGAACTTTGAAAAGTGAGGGTGGAGACGTCTGCAGTTCGACAATCTATTGACAAAGGCTTTCTCGTGCGATCGGGGGGTCCATTCGAGAATATCACAACCGGGCGAAGAGGGTGCGCGATGGTCGGGGGGTGGGGGGGGGGGGCACCTACGACTGCGTATAGTTTATAGTTTTGACAAAGGACATTCTCGTTACTCTACTGGAACTTAACACTTAGCCTTAACATTTTAAACATTTGTTGACATCCTATTGTTTGCGTGCTTGATAGGGCGACCACTAAACGACCCCCTCTCCTGGCACCCAGCCCTGTTACCCACTGATAATCGTAAAATATGCTGCCATAGGTAGAATGACTGGAAAGGCTATGATTCGTTCTTGATGTAAGTATTTATCGTTGTCATGTAGACTACGCGTCACCTGTATATGCGGAAAAACTTCTGTCGTTTCTGAAGTCTGGTTGTGAGAAAACTTCTGCTTGAAGAGAGAAACTGATGACTTTGCGCACGGCATGATGTGACAGTGCGTCAAGTTTCAGATGACGCAGCAGAGGGTTCACATGCGAAATGTAAAGGAGATGACTTTGTTTTTCACCTGTGTCTTGTAATGCGGCAAGGGCGAAGAAAATAAAACTGTACCCCGTTAGCCATTCGACAGCAATAACAAAAGAGGGGCCGGCTCGATTGCTCAGGGGGCTAGAGCGCTCGCTCTGGCCACCTGAGTCCCTAACGGGACATGGATCGGTGGTTTGCGGCCCACTATGGCAATGTCTGCGTGGTCGTAGGATAAAGATCCCATGTCCTTCTTCGCAAAGAGTAGGGGGTTACCCGGGGACATGGCTCTACTCTCCCTTCCTTCTCCCATTGACGCGATATGACCAAAAGCGGTTACAGCGACCTGAATATACAATCAACCGACAACCAACCGATGAAAAATGAATGTCAGGTAACCAGCAGAATGATGCTCGGTCTGGCTGCTACCATCGGGACTTCGGGGCCCCAAGTCCTCAAGGGATTATACGACGTATTGACATGCTACATGTGCGCGGCCGACCCCAACGGTGCCCGATTTTAAACCACCAAATAGGCCATCGGGAGCGAGTATCGATTCATCGGGCGGCCTTTCCCAGGCTTCATCACTAAGGATAGGACGGTTACGGCAGCGGTGGATCCCCTTTCCCCCAGCGACGCCAAACTCCCGCCCTATCATGAGATCAACAAGCGCCTTGTGCGTGATCTGGCTGGCATCTCTTTCCTTCTCCCTTGGCAACGGAGACTCCATATATACGAATGGCCTTAGAAACGCCCTTGACCCCGGGATGACCCTACGGGATGTACATTGTTGTCCATATACCCAGTGGGATATGTCACCTTGACCTTTGGCGATATTCCCCTTAGATTCATTGTCTAGTTATCTCTGTCAATGGGGATGGCCTAGTTTGTTGGTTGCCCATACGCACGATGATCTGCCCATGTCTCGTAATCCCCATTACACCAGGGTAACTGCGCCACTGAAGGGCAATGCCCTAGCATCGTGTTGCTTTGGCATTAGCAGAGGCCTGGAAAGGGAGGGGGTCCAGTGTCCAGTGTCGATTTTTCAATATGTTCAGTGTCGAATGTCGATTTTTCACGATCTCTCGTGTCACTGTTTGGCGAAGTTCAGTGTAATTTTGTTCTCCAAAATCTCCGTCAATTTTTTCATGTGCCTGTCGCGTGTCGCGTGTCGCTATTTGCCCGTTATTGACCCCTATTAGCCCCTGTCCTCTCGAGCTGTTTCCCCCGTCCTTCCTTCCTGCAGGCGCCCCTGGCTCGGGCGGTAAATCACTCTGAGCTACAGGTCAACAGGTCCTGCTGCAACCTGCACCTTTTACCGCGCTCCATTTCATTGTCCCGTGGGCTTTATTACCGCTTTGTTGCCGCGGTAAGCGCAAACATCGTCCAAAACATCATTTCCTTCCGGCCTTCTCGCTGGCTCCAGTTATTAATTGCTGTCGCCGTCGAGCGATTCGTTCGGCGGTCATCCACCCCGTCCGCCTGAATATCACAAATGCCCAGCGAGGCGAGTGGTTCAAGTGTCGAGCTATCTTGATCCATCCTGACGAGATTAATTCGATAGTATTTTGAATTCGTAGATTTTTGTATTGTTTCTTATTTTTGCAGAACAAAAAAATTGTGATTATTTCTGTCTGTTTTTCAACATTGTAAGAACCACGTTTGTTTTTGTATTTAATCACACACGGCACAGTGGAACCGCCCCTTGCCCCCGTGCTACAGCGTAGTATTCTTGGAATTATAAACGTCTTCGATGTCGCTCACCCGTGATATAAAATAATAATATTCCATAATATGACCCTACATGATGGACAGATCCCAAAAAGACACGAATTAAACAGCGAGACATATAAATTGCGATTGCAATATAAGTTGTGATTACATGTGTCGTATATACTAACTGAGTAATAAATGATCATGAATATTGTGAATACAAACCACAAGTAGGAGACTGGTATGATCGTTTGATCACAGCGGACCTGTGTAAGTTATGGATACTGCATTCGACAACCGCATTTACCACCTATTGCCAATGACCATAGACCAGCTGCCCACCCAACCTTGGTCAAAACATGAATGAAGGTCAGAACCTCTGGGTCAACAGATGAATGTGGGGCAAGCCCCCTGGGCCATGGCAGTTATACCAGTGTTATGGCAGTGTTACCAAGTGATAACCGCGACTCCAGTTGTATTCCCGACAGGAATAAAACCTTTCATTTCCACACACCCATATTATCCCCTTCGCCGGAGATGAAATTAATGCATGCGCAAATTTGCTCGTTAAATGTCATTTATTTCTACTGTGGGTGTGTGTTATTATTTGGTCAGCATGTCGTTCAACAGCGGAAACACTAACTATCAATAACCACAAATATAGTCACCACAGTGGTATTAATTCCTAAAGTGGCCAAAGAGTGGCAAACGGTTCAGGGAAGTCGTTTATGTTCAGATAGATGGGGTGAGGGGGTGAGGGGGTAACGGGCTGGAGGTCAGATGATATGGGTTCATCGATCCCTTGGCGGGGAGTGATTGTGTTAGTGCAGACCGGTCACTGGTCGGTACTTCCAGGCCAATATATGATTCATGTCTTGCTAACTTCAGGGACCACAGATCCTCATCCTGGCGCATTACCTCGCTACGTACCTACATGGAAGTAGAAGAAGATATACAGAACACAAGACCGTCTTGTCGAGTACAATTGCATTTGCTAGTTCGAGATGACAAAACGATTCAATCGAACTGTTGTTAGGTAAAGGACCGGTCTCAAATGCACCGTTCCAGGCTGGCAATCATTCAGTGACGTCACTGTTGCTTTATCCAATCACGGAGCGAGAAAAGGTCTTCCACGTGCGTCAGGTCTGACAAACAAAGCCGCATGTCACTTTCTTGTCAGTTTCAGAGATGAGTACTTCTCACTTTTACCTGGCGCACTTTTACATGGTCTCTCATCAGCTATGATTGTCAAGTTCCTACTCGCGATTAACAAAAAAGGACTTATGCGTGGGCTCGGAGAGTGGACCGGTGCATTAGAGCTGACGCCAAAAATGATAAAACCATGACAAGATCTCGACGACGGAGCGAAAATGATGTACGTGTACTGCTAGGCAGGTAGGTGAAGGTATCCTCAAATGTTCGCATGGCACATCATAGGGGCGGATTCAGAAGGGGGGGGGGGGTCTTATGGTTATTGCACCCCCCCCCCTCCCCCGGCTTTTCGCGAAGATGCTCTCTTTCACTGACGCCAACTTTACGCCATCTAACATTTGGACCCTTTTTTAGCTGTGCTGGAACCAATGCGTCACAATGAAATTGAAATGATGACATATGTCTGCTCCATACAACCATTTATCTAACTATCAATGTGGACGTTTGGGTCACCGATCAGGGGAGTGCCGACCTTAATGTTGCAAATACCCCTTACAGCTAGCTATAAGCAGTCAGGGCTGCCTACGTGTGAATACCTGCTGGATTTACAGCTAATCACAGGTCATTAGACCGATCCAGGCTGTCAATCATTCATTGACGTCTCTGTTGCTTTTATCCAATCATATGGCGAGAAAAAATCTTACACTTTTACAGATGAACACTTCTTAGTGGCCTACATTTTAATATTAAATTGACGAGTGTTAACGCTTCGTTTAGGCCGACTGGTAGGGGAAAAAAACGTTAAGGCAACCTGCCCCGATCAAATCGCCATTTTGTTGGAGAAAGTGAGGTATGCTTTGAATTTTGATGTGCCGCCATTTTGTTGGAGGAAGTGACCTATATTTTGAACCTTCATGTGGCGCCGCCTTACGTTATAACTGGAAGTTATCTCGCGGAGGAAACTTTTCACAGTGGATGTAGCCTTCGGGAGAAGCGCGTGAAACGAGAGATCAGGGCCGCGATTTACTGATGAATTGCGGCAGTTCCAAGCTGCGCAGTGGGGGCCTGGGCGCAGTGGGTTAGAGCGCTCGAATTAAGTGCTCTGGCCACCTGAGAGCCTGACGGCACGTGGATCAGTGGTTTGATCCCTGCTGCAGTCATGTCTGTGTGATCGCAGGGTAAAGATCCAATGTTTTTCCTCGTAAAGTGTAGTGGGCTACACTCGGAAACATGGGCCCACTTCTCCCGTTGACGCGACATGACACAAACGTGGTTCAAGCGTTGTGAATAACCAACCAACCAAGCAACCAAGCCGCGCAGTAGACCATGACCTTAGCGTTTCATGGAAAAATATCATCGAAGCATACTGATATATTTCTTGCAACGATTGTCTCCGAAATGAAACATGATTGGAGTTAGAATCGCATCTATTTATATTAGCGACGATCACGCGCTCTTGTTTTGCTCACACAGTAGGCGTCGTTTCCGGTTTGCATATAATTATAGTATCACCTCCTGATTGGCCAATGGCGGACACACCTTCAAAATAGGCTGCCGCCTCGTTAAGCGGCGAAATCGTGGCTGGCGGTCACTTCTAGACCCTTATTGTAAGCTACAGACAAGACGGCAAATTTTGTAATTTGGGGGGTAAAGACTCGGGTATTATATGAATCGGTAAAGCAGAGTTAGAGGACAGGCTGGTGGCTTCCTTTAACGAAAAAGGACTCGAACGTGTGCTCGGCTTAGCGTGGAATGTTGTATATGGCTGTACAGATCTCGCGGATTCTTTTTCCAGTTTAGGGCTTTTGGGGACCAACAAAAACACGTACTCTTAGGACGAGTGCGTATCACGCTGGTACCTTGCTACAGCTGCGTGACGCGCTCTCATTGTGGTCAACGTTTGAGTGTTGGAAACCGGCCGGCTGCGCGGTTTGTGCGTAAAGAATCGAGTAGGTGTCAAACGACTTGTTGTTTGCTTTGGTCCAGGCATTGCTAACTATGAAACCATAATATAGTTAAAGATAAGACATTTGTCTCTCCACAATGCATAGGGTCCGTTCGATGAGACTGTTGGAAGCGTCGTATTTGGAGGTAATTCATCGATGTCTACATTTCTGAACTAACGGAACACCATTTTCCTTGCCTGGTCAGTCCATATAAGGAGCGTTGTTACGTAACCATAGATACCGCGAGCAGACATGCGAGTCATAATGATTATTACGTCATACGATATGGAAAACCCCGCGCGACACAGTAGATTGCCTGACACTGACAGTCACTCATGAGACAACCGCATTCTGGTGTATCAACTGTCTAACCGCTCACATAATACATAAATCTACTCGGATGGTTATAATTCTGGTATGCACAGAACTTCATCGGTTAGTTGTGCGTCCAAGGACAGCTTTAGCCTATCTTGTGTATAAATCGAGTAAAGGCAAACAAGGTAGGTAGTACAGCAGCAAGTACAGGCCGCTGATGCTACGCATTGACGTAGAGCATAAGCATGCCTGTCTCGTGGGATCTCGATAAGATCCCGTAGTGATTGTACAGCCCTATTCGTGCCCGCTTCACCTGACTTAAATTATCGGGGCAAAACTGGGACTCGATCCTCAACAACCGACTCGCAAGGCGACTTTTCCCCTGGGAGTCCCCTTGACAACGGCCGCCACGTTAAATAGCGTGATATCGCATTCCTGTACATACGTGCAACGCCGAAACGATAGTGTGTTTCTAAGTAGTTCTCTTCCCTTTTTTGAAAAGAAAACAGCGTTTCATTTACCGCTGGAACAAAACGTGGACACCTGAGAGCGCATAGCTGATTGATTCCAAGCACCCTTATTCTCTCATGGGTGAATTTTTGTTATGCTTTGTTTTCATCGCTGATTATCACCTGCGAAGATTTGGCCGTTCACATAGGCTTCGGTTGCTGTTCTATTTAATTTAAAGTACTGCTATGACGTCATCCTATTGTCTAAACTGTACAGTAATTTTCAAGAATGTACTGTGTTTGCGAGCTGATCAATTGAGATTGACTCAAGGAGACCAAACTACATTTCAGTTGAACAATCTTCCTTCAATGTTGCGAAATCGACAATCGCAGTCAATACCAATCATGAGCAATAAGTGAGCTTCTCTGAAGCATGTCACAAGCACAATGAATGATGAACTGGACGCGTGACGCCCTATGGAATGCTCTCGCAAAAACATACACATGTCTTTTAAAACAAGCGTAGGTCACGAAATTAAATCTTAGAAAATGAAATTGAGATCATGTGTAATTCTTATGCAAAATACATACCGACATTTCCTTATATCCTTGAGTAATCACATAAGAAACCATTTTTCTTCTCGTGAATCCCCCAAAACTCATTTTTGCAAAGCATATTCTATCCATCAACAACGCGCTTCACGTGGTGTTCCTTGTTGTAAACCCGATCGCAACATCACTCCATATCATATCCTTTCAGTATCCTATAAGTTGCACGATTGCATCATATTCCATCTTTAAATGACAATGCTCGTCTGTATAATGACACATGATCCATGTCAAGTAGCATACGCGCCATGATTCGAAACTGACTTGTGGCTGCAGGGTCCGACGCTTCTTCCAGGCTGGGGCAAACCATTGTTTCAGCTTAGCTCACGTATGACTCAAATCTACTATTTGCTTCAATAAGACATCTCGTGGGTTTTATAAAGGAAGATGGACCGGCTTCATTCAGCTGTGTTATTGTTTTTAGAAGCGAGAGTTGCAATGTACATTTTAAAAGGACTCACATTCACGCTACCGGGAAAAGTTGTGACCGTACTTTAAGGGGGGGCCTCCCTGGTGTAGTGGTTAGCGCACTAGACCGCAGATCAATAGGTCCTGGGTTCGAATCCGGGCTCGGGCACCTAATCTGGGGCATGTTTCATTCCTTCATCCTTCATCGTCTCGGGAGGTTCCTTGGCCCAATTTAGCCTGTATGTGCACAAAAGTGGCCTAAAACACCAACATTCCTTCCGTACTTTAAGTCAGAGAATACCCGTGTAACAGTTAATTCTTGAAAAGATATGTACTAGACTTGCGCCTCGTACATTCTTTTTCAAGAATCTACTGTTACATGGGCATTCTCCTTACCGTCAGGCCGTCTACGGCAAGACGTGGTTTTTGGGTTTGGGGACTGGGGCTTTCCTGCCTTCAATGGTCCTCATGTTGGAGGATGTACTTTATTGATTTGGGAATGCAGCCCTCTCTTCTCAGAATTTCTCCGTCAGCAGATGAAGTCCGGTTGAGCAGTGGCTGTTGGTCTTTTTGCCAATTACACTTGGTAGATCTCTCGCGTGATCTGTGAGTTGGTTACAATTACGAAATACAGAGAGTAGGGTCACGTAAGACCCATGTGCCAACTCCCTACATGTCAAAGGAATGTTTTCGGTACCAGTCGTCAATTAATGCACTTAGTTCCGCATCTTACGTGTTATTTGATTTGAAGACGCCCCGATTTTTAGGAACTGAATTATAGAATTCAGTTTCAAGTTAAAAACTAATTTGTTTTTCCAGTAACACGCCTTGTAGTACTTAAACAGTTGGTGCCACGCCAAAAAAACTTTAGCTCATATTAATCCTCTGTGTTTTCACGCTTATATTATGGAGCTATAACGCCCCAAATATTAGAAGAGAATACCTTTCCACTTGTGTTCGCACATGTCGATTTAAATTCTGGGAGAAAGGAAAGTGACGTCAAAGTTGAATACAAACGCGTGTGCTTTTATAATGAGACGAAGAGTCTAATCGATTCAACTCTTCTAGGAAGAGAAGAGCTCATCCAAGAAGAGAGAATATGAGCGATAATTCGATCGCGTGTGACCAGTTGGAAGAGCAGTTTTGATATGAGGAACGGAAACTCACTTATAACTCACAATATATCGCCCACGTCCATATATTATCGCCCAACATCAACATACAGTTACATGGTTAACTGCATAGATGGTCTCTCATATACCCCACACATACCTAAAGAGCAAAATAAGGTCTTACATATGTTTCACATAAGTTTATTCATTGTTTCATTCATGTATCTCCCCCCTTAAACACTTTTGGTCGCACTGAGCGAATATTGCATATTTAGCTTTCGCCATCTTGGAATTTCCTCTAACTCTTCTCTCTTCCACCGACGTGGGCAGAAGAGCAAAAGAGGTCTTCCAGGAAGAGAAGAGGCGGAACGATTGTATTGCATGGACTCTTCCGGAAGAGGTAGACTTTGGAAGAGGCGAATCGATCACGCCTCCAGATTCTCTCTGCTCAAGAAAAGTACTCAACCATGAGAACAATACACGCCCTCGACAACAGATGCCTACGCACGGTATCAGATCGTACCTGTCAATCTTGTGACATCATTGGGGAATTTATGAATAACGCTCAGATGCAATGCTCCTACGATTTAAACCCGCCGGACATCACTTTTGCCACTTTGACTAACGCGTTTGTAGTGATATCGTGGAATAAAAACTTTAAAATACCAATAAAACAAAATATTATTGGTTTTCCTTTCCTAAACAGTTGTTAACTCTAAGCAAAACAAAATCGTGGCACGAACACTTTAAGTTGTACGTTACCCCGGTTGAACACTGTAAGACATAATGTTTGACCCATTATGATGTTTATCATGTTTGACCACGCTATTGGACAAGGAGATAGATCACATCATTAGTTGGAACTCATTCGTTTGTAGCTTTGGTCAGGTGAACATCATTATTGGGCACTCATTCGTGTGTATTTTTGCTCAAGTGAACATCATTAGTTGCCACTCATTCGTCTGTATAATTGTTCAAGTGAATATCATTATTTGACACATATTCGTTATATTTTTATTCAAATGAACATCATTATTTGGCACTCATTTGTTTTTATTTTCGTGCAAGTGAGGAGTTGGCTTACGTTGTTGATTTTCCTGTGATAGTAGATTTACCAATCATGACATGCCACGTGTTTCAAGCCGCGACTATAGAAATAAATACGCTGGCAAACACGGAAAAAGCTAAGCGATAATTGGGGAAATATTATACCAGCAGTGAAATACCAGTAAAAGAATATGTAAAATACGCTCTAGAGTCGTTATGAATTGTGTATTCCGCACGATGGTGCTTCAGGCGTCATCACTTTGTTCACGCCTCCACACTGCTGGGATGTGACTACACTGCCACAATCGCTGGCTCCGTGCCCTGTCCTTGCGTGCATGTTTTCCCCGTCGGGTGCACAGTTTCAATTGGCCGATTGGGTCTATATATAGCTGACGTGATTCGCGGGAATATATTTGTTATGGATGTCATTTGTATGGCGATGCGGCCAGTTGCAGCAAGTGTTAATTGCCATAATACCAATGTTCTACTATATTATAAAGGCCTTCATTTTGTCCGGGTCTATGCTTTCCCTTTAATATACTATATTGAAGGAATATATTTTTATATTGGTTCTTTTGTCTAGCCTGCTAGAATTGCAGTTCATTTAGAAGAATAGTTGCTTCTTTTTGCAAGCGCGTGCTTGGCCACACTACACATCCATCTGTTTGACATACTTGAAACGTTGTTCACATTTTCTTCGCAGTAATGCATCGCACGAAGCCAAAAGTCCCAACTAGCTAGGTGGAGCTCTGTTCCTCCGCTTAGATTGTTGCTGTGGGCTGGAAACAAGTTTCAAGATTCTTGAACAACAGTCAATTCGGTTATAATTTCTTGCAAACTAACGTTTAAGAATACAATATAAAAAAGTAGCCTTGCGCATTTAATACAGCAAAATTATCAATGTACCACTTTGAAAATGTGATACACAGAGAGCGAACTGTTTCCTATATTTACCTGATATCCTGTGTTATTAGGTCTAGGTTGGGTGTCGGACACTGATTTGTAGAAAAAAGCGGCGCATTTGTCCTATCAATCTGGGGAACCCCACTTTGGCGAATCAGTGTGCGAATGCATTGTGACGACAGCAGAGATATAATAGAGACCCTAGCGGCGTGCGTCAAAGGCAGAGAGTGTCTTTGTGTAATCTCCATGCATGACGTACAACATATTCAACATCCCAAAATTTTGTTGTGAAGCCATATGTACACAGTTCTTCTATTTTTCCGGATTTTGCTTAGATTCGTCTTCTAATTATTTTGAGACTTTCTTGGCAAGCTTTTTGGCAAGCGCTTTCTTAAATATATTATTTATTCAACAGTTATATTACGCAACCGTGTTTACATGCAGTTGCCCTTTTTACCTTTCAGGATTAGTCTTAGACGTAGATGCCGCGAAACCTAAAGCCGTGATCACGTGATGTCGCTGGCGGTCCTCAACTGGGACATCGTCAGCAAGTTCGCCAGCAAACCGGTGAAGAACCACTTCTGGCGCAATGGTCTCGGTGCTAAAGCGCACTTCCTAGAAACCATGGCAAACAACTTCAGCGACCTTGGCAACCACACCGGCTGCCAGGGGGGTGGTTGCAACGGCAGCACGTATAACGGTAGCGCCTACGCACGTGGCAACGCACTCCTGGGGAACCAATCTCAGCCAGGGGGCGCTTTTGGCTACGAATACGCCTATGGGGATTACTCGTACTACTATGATGAGGATTACATTGCCCGGTACTTCCGGCAACCACCACAGTTGCTCGCCATGATTCTTGGAGTGAGTTCCATGTTGCTCAACGCTCTGTCGCTCATGGCGCTGAGCCAAGTGCGCATGCGCTTCACGGCTCACTTCCGGTTGATCATCAGTTTGGCCATTTCGGATATTCTCGTCGGAGTCAGCGTCATGGTACATATTATTAATAATGTGTTGAACCCCGTTTACGACTGGACCAACGGGACATACGCCCAACGGATACAATACAGGTGCGCGTTTACCATCATTAAAGCCCTAAATACAACGTCCCTCAACATATCTCTGTTGAACCTACTGGGCATGGCCATAGACCATTACATGGCTATTATCAAGCCCTTACATTACCCGGCTCTCATGAGCAAACAGAGGACCAACATCTTCATTATTAGCCTATGGGTGATTGCTATAGTATGTGGATTTTCCGACTTCTTCTCCGCGCTTCACGACTTTCACCGCTACATCCACATCTATAACTACTGCGAGATGATCTGGTTGTCGCGCTACCAAGAAGAATACATCGTCTTCGCCATCGCTCTCATCGGAGTATTCATCATGCTGTACATCTACATCAAGATTTATCTGAAGGTAAAGCGACGGCGGAAGAATATGCCGGGTGAGCAGTTCGACAACCCGCGACACTGCGTCTACAAGAACGAGAGCAAATGGAACCGACGAGCGCTGGTGACGACTCTGCTCATACTTGGAACATTCATGGTGTGCTGGCTGCCGATTTGTCTGTTTCAAGTGGTGTTAATTATCCAGTCTCAGGTGAACCCCAAGGCGCTTTACGACAATGAGATGGCGCTCATCACCGCCGACAGCTATCTCTACGACCTCCTGCTCATCAATGCCATCTGCGACCCCGTCATATACACCGTGCGCATGTCCGAGGTGCAGCTAGGCTACCGCCGCCTGTTTCTGCAGTGCGCGCGGCTGTTCGGACGCCGGGACAGCAGGAGTTCCGAGAATCTCTACGGCACGGCGTCGGCCAATGGAGGAATAGGGGGCTCGGGCATCCGTAGGTCGCGGCTTTCCGCGGGGGGATTGTCGCTAAAGAGTCAGCCCTCCATGAAATCCAGGTGCAGTGTCAATACACCCATGATGCAAACAGTGCCAGCCAATCGGAACAGCCTCCCGGCTGGTGACGTCATAGTGGACGTACCCATTAAAGTACATGCAAAGATACAACAACAGGAGAACTTTCTGTGAATGTTTCGCATCTCGAGTCGCTCTATGAAAGCATTCATGCATGTAGATCGTACTTTGGTTGCTATATTGATGTCGGAAGTATCAGTGGTATAGCATACATTCCAGAGAGAAATCGCGACAATTTTTATGCTAGAAATATCACCTCCGCTAAGGATGATATACATCAGTGCACTTCGGTGTGTATGTCTGTGGATGTAATTACTTTATGAAGTTCTACATCTTGTTTCTAGATCTCAGTGGATTGTGATTCCGTCACGGTATCTTCTGGTCAACGTATTGTTGTATATGAAAAACATAACAACTGCCGCGGATAATCGCCCGAAACACCAGCTCATTTATGACGTAATAGCTTTTGTATCAATCACGATGGTTACCAGTACCATGGATATTCCGCGACGTTGCCGTGTTTTCATTAGTGCAATGTTATTTTTGTTCAAGGTACATTCAATACTGCACAATGTAGTAGGATTTCAAAAGAATATGTTGGGGAACCATGCCATTTCGCAGTGCTCTGCTCAAAGTGAAATATTTCAAACGCACAATTGTGATGTTATGTATCTGTGCTGCCCCTTGCCTTGTTCGTAATTATTATATTATTGATACAAAGTGGTTGTTCTTGGTGACCGTTATTGTGATAAAAAATACTTCTGATTGTTGTGTTTATCTATTGACTTGCAATGGCATTGTAGTGGGTAATGTTGGCCATTACCGGGACCAATTGTCATCATATATATGAACCCACATGTACTTTCTTCATGTACGACGCAGATGGGCTTCTGCGCGATGGCCGTTCATAGAGCACAAAATTCCTACTCCATGCAGAGAAGTTTGAAAAAAAATTATATAAATAAATATCGGCAAAAATTGACACCGAAACCGATGTAGTAAGGATCATTTAGTAGAGCCGGTTTTTCACTAATGCGATTTGGTAAAACTAGCCGAAACAGAGCAAACTCGGGTATGGACAATGGGACACTATCATGTACCTATCGTGTCCTGCATCGTACTTTTTTAACTTTGCTGTCTTGGTCGGCTTCACAAATTTATCAGTGTGAACACTCGTCCGGGCAGGCAGACGGACCGAGCAGGTGCACTTTGTATTTGGTACCAGGTCTATGATGGATCGGTCGTCTACTCGTGGAAGGTGACATTTGTTGTTGTAGCAAGCTGTTGAGCCCACATCGATTTGTCCAGCCGGGGCGGTGGCTGAGAGGGAATATCCGTACGGGTGTTAGAGCTAGTCACCATAGATGATTTTTATCACGAAAAAGTTGCTGTGCCTTTAGTCCTACCTCAAACAACTAGGCAAGGGTGTCAACTTTAGGGTGGATGGCCACGTTGATCCAGATAACCTTTAAGATGGAAAGGTCGGGGAACACAGTGAGGATATATTAAAGATAGAAGAGTTGAGGACCACATAATGAGGATACATTAAAGATAGAAGAGTGGGGGAGCCCAAAGATAATATATATTACAGATAAAAGAGTCGTGGAGCACAGAGTGAAGATATATTGAAGATAGAAGGGTCGGAGAAACAGAGTGAAAATATATTAAAGATAGAAGGGTCGGAGAAATACAGAGTGAAGATATAATAAATATAGAAGGGTAGGGGAGCACAAATACAATGATCACATGGGTGCTAGATCTTGTCTACATAGAATGCGATGATTTTTATTGCAAGAGAGTTGCTGTGTCTTTAGTCCTACTTGAAAGAAATGTCCCAAAGGACCAAATTATGAGCGGATGGACGCGTTTATCGGGATAACCTTGAAGATAAAAGATTCTTGGGAACAGAGACTAAAGATATATTAAAGACAGAAGGGTCGATGAGCACAGAGTTAAGATATATTAAAGAGATCACAGTGAAAATATATTCAGACAGGTGAGTCGGAAGAACACAGAGTGAAGATATATTAAAGACAGAAGTGTCAGGGAGCGCAAGGAAAACTTAAATTAAATATAGAAGGGTCAGGGGAACACAGAGAAAAGACATATTTAGAATAGAAGGTCGGGGGAACACAAGGAAAAAACATTTTAAATATAGAAGGGTCGGGGGACTGCAGAGAGATACGGTGAGTTAACTATAACTGGTACTACTGCAGCCCAAATGTAGAATCGTCACATATAGAGTGAGTGAGACATCCCTGATATAGCCACACAAACACATTTGGAAATCAGATAAGCCCGAGTGAATGATACCAACCAAAACACAAAAACAACACACGCAATAAAAGATCGATGTTTTACATGATGGGAATTCGCATTAATTGTTTTCCTTTTGGGAATATCGATATGGACGAATTCGGCAGTGCTATGTTGTACCGCCGCCCTGAAAAATTGACTGGTGGCCTTTGGTGCGTTCGGTTCGCTGTTGTCGTGGTTATCTCACCGGACGCGTGTCCTGACCTTTTCTCGCTCAAACCGTTTTCCCATTGCACCCGCAGGGATACCAATCAAATACCTAGCCGTGTAGTGCGGGATGGGTTTATTCCGGACCTGATCCCGTTGTCACAATGGGATTGCACGCTCGGCGTCACAGCAATGTGACGATACAGGACGCGGTCGCGGTTCGGCAGGAAGTCAGCGACACATTTGTATTGCGTTGTAGCTAACTAACCTGCACTCCATCAACACCCGACCAGCCATTATTTCAATCTGTTACCTCCGTGTGGCAGACCTGTTCTTTTGTTCGGTCGTCGGTCCGCGTGCCATCGACATTTAAGCCAATCAGACAAAAAATAGAAATTCAGAACGTCGGATCGCATAATCTTCAACCTGGCAACTGGGGCAAAAGGACTTGGCCGCCGTGCGACGAGTCGCGTCCAGTGGGCGTTAACCACCGCGTCCGAACCGCGTCGCCTCGGCTCCGTCCCCGTGTTGGCATCAGCACTAACACTGGACCACCAGCGTTATTTACAATTTCCTACTTACTATTATTTATTTACCATTTTAGCGACTCAAGTTTCATATCAATATTTAGGCCTACCACAACTACCAACACGGGGGTCAATATAGGCTATATTTATATATATGAATTTTGCTAATTTTTAGGATAAAACAGATTGATAAAAGTACCTAGGTCTTTTTCCATAGAAACTGCATTTACAACACCTTTAGAACTCCACCCCCCCCCCCGCCACCTCCCCCACACCCACACACGCGACCCATTCAAATATAAAAAACGCTTTGGTATCTACTTCGGAGAGTAAGACTGGTTTGAACAGAAGCCCTTGTTTTTTTTCGAAACGTGGTGAAGAGAATGTCACTTGAGTAGCTTTGATGCATTATTTTAATTTATTCACGTCTACCATCACAAGTTCACCACAACATTTAGAAATACTAATGCCTAGGTCATATATTTGGTCATAACCTGTATGAAAAGGGACTTGTAAATTGCACCAAGTAATCTAGCTTCTAACGACAATGTGAATTTTTGGGATTAGAGTAAACCTTCTTTTTTAAAAATAGTTTAACACAATTTAAATTAAACCTGTTTTTTTTAAGGAAACGGAGCAAAAATAAGTACAATACATGAATATCAAGTTCAAGTTCAAATATTTTTTATTATAGTGACATGCCTACATATATACATGTAGTAATTATCAGGTTGGCCCAGCCCTACGGGCTTACAAGTCACTCTAATTAAGGAAAATCGATTAGCTTTCACAAATTTTATTAATTTGATATTGTACGGACCTCCTCTTTTCTAAACAGTGTCTGGTGTATTTTGCTAATTGACGCGAACAATGGTTAAACATGTAAATTAGTTTTTGGTCTCTAGTGAAACTACTGAAGGTAGGGCATCGACTATGTACATTATACAACCAGTCATTCAGAAATTCGTTATAAAAGTTACATTCCAATACAAAATGAAGCTCATCTTCTATGACGTTATCTTCACAAAATAAACATATACGTTCCTCTCGCGGTGTTTTGTTGAATCTCCCCGTTTCCACTCTCAATGGTGACACTCCCATCCTTATTTGGGCTACGACAGGCCGCTCGCCTCCTGTTAGATCTCTTGTAACATAGTCTTCAACGCTGCAATTAAATTTAAACTTGTTATAGAATTGTAGCTTTGGCTTCTTCGCTATGGTTTGTCCCCATTCTCTTTCTTGCACTTGAAACATTCATAATTTTAATTGGGCCACATCACAAAATAATTTATTTTCGTAGAAATCCTGGTACCCACATTCAGAGAGAATTTTGCGAACCAGTGTACACCAGTTAAAGCCAGAAAAACTCCAATCGTAGGCAAAATTAAATATGATTTTCGTAAGGCGTTCTTGTGGGAGGTTAATGAACCTATTCCAGAGCCTGATCATTTCAATCCACCTTAGGTCTAAGCCATCCCATGTCTCCGTAGAGTGCCTCGATGGGAGTAAATTTTTGAACCCCGAGAAAGATTCCCATTGCGCGATGATGTACAGTGTCAGGCTTTGAAAAACATTCGTAACCCCATACCCCACCGGTGTAATTCATAACCGGTAAAACACAACTTTCATACAATGTTTTATATCTCATACAGCCGTTTGCCTTATACACGCTCATCACATACCCTAGGGCTCGACCGGCCGATTCGGCAAGAAATGATGCATTTTCTTTGTATTGACCGAACTGATTAAACATGATTCCCAAATATATTAATTACCAACATAAGTGAGCCCGTCATAACCTACGTGGAATTTGAACCCGCTTTGCTTAATACGCGGGGGTCAATAATGCATGACCTTGGTTTTATCTGTACTTAGGATTATCCGCCATTTGCAACACGACCCGAACACGCAATCTAACATTTTCTCTTTTTCAGGGGAACCATTCTGTATATGCATGCATAGCTCTGATAGCATTGTAAAATTTACCATCGGTACCTTGGATTAACAATTTGTGGAACAAGAGATCCCCATTCACACTATCAAATGCCTTCCTGAAGTCTAGGAACGCGGCAAACACATATCGACCTTGTTCTCTTCTGCTTCTTATCACATTATCTAACACAAATATATGGTCAGCACACGATCTTCCCTTCCTAAAGCCATTCTGCTCATCTTCTATCATTTGATTCTCTTCTAGATAACCTTCTAGTCTCGCATTTAGTACACTGCTATATACTTTGGCCGCGCAACACAGTAAACCTACACCTAGATAGTTCATCGGTAAATGTGGATCACTCGTTCTTGATTTGATAATGGGTACCACAATAGCCTTTCTCGATACTGAAGGTATTTTCTCGGCATCGTTCGTCTGTTGGTTAGGAGTATTCTCACTTAGATCATATAATTTGGCAAATTCGTCCTTCCATTTAGCCCTTACGTCATTCGGATCTAACGTCACTTCCCCATCCTCCTGGTATACCTCTTCTGGGATGACACCTGTCCTTTTCGGCCCCAATTTCTTAATGACACTCCAGAAGTCTTCAGGGTTTGATGCTTGGAGGTCATTTATGATTTCCCTTTCATTATATTAATGTTGTCTTTCCAAACATCGGTATCGCTTATCGAACTTATGCCTGACCTGCTTATATCGTTCGTGCAGTTCTCGTCTTGACTTCGTTTCCCTATACCTTTGCATTGCTTTAACAGCTGCTTTTAATATCTCCAACAGTTCCTGCAATTCTGTATTCCAAAACTTCTTACTTGGTTTCCAACGCTATTTAGTACTTTTGCCCATGTTAATATCGCGATAAGGGATAAATTTGTTCATTTCGTCGATAGTTACGATGACTAGCATGTCGTATATCGAGTCTATGTCCTCTTGGGTCTTTCGGTTACTTTCTATTTGCTCTATCAGTTGAATTATAGCACGCTGACTTAGTTCAGAGGACCAGATTTCATTTCTCGTTTGATCAAATTGGTACCTTCTACTTATATTTGATACGTCCTTCACATTACCTTCACCCGTGTGGCGTTTGGGCACCGCTTAGCCACCAGTGATACAGGGCTTGTCGTTAGTTCAACCATCAACATACAATGGTCGAGCGCCTTGGAATGCTTCCCTAGACAGTTTTGCAAACTAGCATTGTCTATGGCTTCAATAATGTTCGTGACTTTGAATTTATCGCACCTGCAGAGTTGGCTATGAGGTATTAGGAAGTAATCAACCACCGATGAGTCCCTTGATGTAATTACTTGTAAAGCCATTGAAATCTTTATATATTCTTCCGTTTAACATATATCAATGTATATATCAATACAAAATAGGAACAGGTGATGCAAAGCTGATTTTCTATTCTATTCTGTGCCTTCTGAACATGTGAATAACGCCGTCGGTTTCACCCTTTCGGCTGTGGACTGAACATCGACTGCATGATACGGAATATACTGTTCTCCGAGTTCTTCGTACAGCGGACATTGAATTAAAAAATGGTACTCATCTTCAACAACCTCGTTATCTTTAGACAGGCAATAGTAGACGGAGACTTCTGTGAGTTTGGCCTCTCATACTTTCAACACGAATGGGCAGAACATCGAAATTTAGTTAAAGCCATGCGGTGCTTTGGAATCGTTACAGATGTGAGATATCGCTCTGGTTCTAACAGAGACTTGAATTTACTATAGGAGGATAGTTTTGATGTAAGTTTGACTCGCTCATCCCATTCTTGCATTGCAATATCAGCGACTCGTTGCTTAAATTCACTGATAAACATATTTACATCGCCTACGCCCTGATTGAGCCACACGTGCCCAAAGCCGTATTTACACAAAAGGGTTTCAATTTTTGCGAACCAAGTTTGTTTTCCAGTGGCTGCCAAGCGAGACAAAATTTCATAGCATGACTTTGTATATCGAGAGGCGTCGCTTTGCACCACAAGCAACCAAAACTTGATGCATTTTGTCATGTAGATAGTACTAAGTGGCATTCGTCCGCATTCTCCCAAGACGGCACAAGATGAAGTTTGGGGAGGCAAACGCAAGTACCTTTTACAGAACTGAACATGCAAAGTCTCTATATCGCTTTGATACTCGAAGCCCCATATTTCACTACCGTATAGAATAATAGGAAGGACAATTTTTTTGAACAAATCGAAGCAGATATTTGGAGGAATAAAACCACAAATCCGTGAATACTTTCTTTCAGCACCCTATACCAGAGCGACGAGTGGGGAATCGAATCAAATGCTTTTGCGAAGTCAATAAACGCTGAGTAAAATCTACCACCTTTTTTGCATAAATATTTTTCCGTTATAGCGTACAACGCAAATATGTGATAGACCGTGGAACGACCTTTGCGGTAAGCCGCCTGACTTTCGTTAATCTTATAATTCGTTTCTGCCCATATCTGGAGCCTATTATTTAAAAGTTTTGTAAAGATTTTACCCAAGACGTTAAGAAGTGATATAGCTAGATAGTTATTTGCATCCCCTTTGGGCCCTATTTTATGTAGCGGTGTAATCATTGCCTCCCCCCACGCCGTTGGAAACTTTCCAGTATTTAAAATAACATTGACTAAACGACATAAGGGTTCCTTTAGCATTTCTGCACCACCTTTAAGCATTTCATATACCAAACCGTCGGGACCAGGAGCTTTGCCATTTGGCAGCTGTTTAATCACATCATCAACTTCAGCTACTTCTATGTCAGCGTTCAATACATCTGGCACATTAAAACTACAATCATTACATTCTTGGTCGTGAATCCTTAACGTTTCATTAATTTCATCGTCAAACTCAACGGGGATTTTATCAACAGTAAACAGCGACTCGAAATAACACTTCCACTCATCGTTAGTTATGGGTGGGCAAGAGTTTCTCTTTCGATTGATCGACTGAATAAAAGACCAACAATGTGTTGGCTGGTGGCATATCTCCGCTGAATGGCTAAGATTCCTGTTCTTTGTCTTATACTGCTTGGAACGACAAAGATTTTTGAGCAATTTTTTTTCCTCAGATAAAATTCCTTGTCCACGTCAGATCAAGATAACCTGAACCTGTTTAGAGCACGTGACCGCTCCTTCTTTAATGACTCGCAATCACTGTCCCACCAAGTAGGCTGGTCTATATGTCGAATTATCGCTGCTTGGCGCGGACAGACCTTCATGTCAACCGCCGCGCGTTGCACAAGATCGGTTATCAGTTGAGATAACTGCGTAATCAACAACGCTTTTGCCAGTCGAGGACAGGTACGTAAATTCTCCCTCTGAGTCGTCGACAAAACGTCCATTTAAAATATGTATATAATAATTCTTACAAATCTCTAAGATTGGTGTGCCAAAACGATTGACTTTACAGTCACGAGAATTCCTGGGGCCTTCAAGCCTGTATGTGCACAAAAGTGGCCTAAAACACCAACATTCCATTCCATTCCTGGGGCCTTCAAAATCGGCCCCTCTGTACCACTCAACGTTCGGGAGGAAATCTACATGGTCTCCGTCTATATAATCAGGAGCCTCACCAGTCCGCCGATTTAAATCTCCCATTACAAGCAGATCTGAGTTCAAGTGCGCGCTCATGATATCACCTAGTATTTCGTCAAACTCCTCAATACCATTTTTAAATGACCGATCCCTGTAGAACGTGGATGTTTCATCTGGGATATATATGCATGCAACAATTACGTTTTCTAATACGGTATTTGGTATTGTTATGTGGAAAAACATTCCGGAGTCACAAGAAACAATCAGTTTTACCGTATGTTCGACATCTGGGTGAATGAATACAACGATACCTCCTGGGGTTCTCCCATATTTAGATCTGCGCTGACCATGCATACAATATTATCTATAATTTGGCAGCACGTTCTTTACATCTTCATCAAAATGCGTCCACGTTTCACATAAAGCTACGAGGTGATATTGGTTGAGATAACGTTCTATGCAACTCTCACTCAGCAGATTTTCCAATCTATGTACATTCCAAGCGACAAATCGAATATTCTTTAGGCTACTTATTATATCAGACACATCATTAACGGCACCTTGGAGGGTTTGTGACTGACCGGGGATTGCGTAAGTGCAATCAATGGGGGTCGCCGATACATGGGGATTATGGTTACTGGGTTATGTGTGCAGTCGCGCCCGGAGTGGGGTGAGGTCCTCGTTTGCGCAAACTCTCGCGTAGGCATCGTTGTCTCCAAGTATTTTTTCCCCACGAAGACCTGGTCTCGTACGCTTCTCGAGATGAAACGGCACGGAATTGGTCATCTTTGGTTTGGGTCGCCATTTTGCAGTTTCCGCGGGCCCGTCCGGTGGCAAACACAAATGTCGCTTGCCTGTATCGGGACGCGACATTCGTGTGTCAGCTTCGTCAGATATTCAACCAGTTGGATGTTGGTTTCACCTTGCAGTTCCTCGACGCCGTTAATCCTCCGAGTCCAGCGCCGAGAGTACTGCTCCTGCTTGTCCATTTCGTATTTCAGTTGTAGCCCCTGCATCTGAAGACTCGACTGGAGCTCTTGCGTCTTCAACCTGCTCGGGCCTGCGTGGGTTTCAGCTCCAAAGGCAGCGTCAAAAGTCGCTTAGGATTATTGCCTCGATGACTTGCCTTGCGACTTGGCCAGCGAGGTCAAGCTCGGTTTTACTCGGCAGATTTTCGACTGAGTTCTCAGCCAGGTTGCTGCGCTGTATGAGGTCGGCCGCCTGTTGTTGTGATATGGATTTCAGCTGTACACCAGGTGAGCAGCCACGTCGGGGGGTTTGGTCCCCTGGGCTTGCTTGGAAAGTCTGTTGGATTGCGGCTGATATGACTTCTCCAATGTTCAACCTGTTCGCTGTCTTACATGTCTCTTCCTCCAAATCCAGATCTTGGGGCAGGACGTCAAATCTGACGGCCTTGTGAGGTTGGCTCGTCAGTGGGGAAGGGTTTCTGTGGTTGCTTCCCATTCGTTCACGTTTCTTGCTTTTGCCCATGTTGTTAGCGGTATAATCAATCATCCTATCGAGAGCTCCACGCCGCAGGTCCGTTCACACCGGTGGTCGGTGCAATATAGCATATAGTATAGCATAGCATACAAAGTAGCATATCCATGTCTGTCATACCTCACGCCAAAAAGACCAAACCATAATACGTCCTGATTAAGCCATCAGCTGAAATTATATTCACTAATATTTCGCAGCCCATAAAATAAATGTTCAGTGTTTTTATCGAATCACAGTCAAACGGTCAGCTCTAATTGATATTCGCAAGGGGCAGTGTTCCCATGCGATACCCGCAAAACGATGAATTATTGATTTTCTTAATTGGAAAGCCGATATGTGTAATGTTCACTTCCACTTTGGGTGCCTGATAGCTAAAATCTTACATCACCAGAAGTGCTGCGTGCTCACTGCTCCCCCCCCCCCCCATTAAGGCAGGCCCGTGTCGACACCGTTGGTAATGTTTCGCTGCAGTTCTTGATAAAAAGTGCGTTATTTAATATCACGGCTTCCTCTCTGTAATACAGTACTTGCCTCGTTTTGTATATTCTCCGTTAATCAAGAGAAGCCAGAATTATTTCAGGATGTTCTACCCACTGATTAGCTCAATTTTCACATTGATGAGGTTTCTGTTAGGACTTAGTTACCTAGTAAGATGGGGGCCGGGCCGGAAGCTCAGTGGGCCAGAGCGCTAGCCCTGAGTGATCTGGCCACCTGAGAGCCTAACGGCACGTGGATCAATGGTTCCAGCCCTTCTGTAGACCATGGCTGTGTGGTCGCAAGATAAAGAGCCCATATCCTTCTTCGCAAAGAGTAGGGGGTTACCCTCGTGAACATGACTCCACTCTCCCTTCCTTCTCTCACGGACGCGATATGACCAAAAGTGGTTCAGGCGTCCTGAATATACAACCATCTATGTTCGATGTGTTCAGTTCATAATATTTGGAATAGCTTTTTAAAATGCAAAGTTTTGCAACGCATGTTGCAACAAAAGGTATGACTGCCTGTCCAATGCGTGCAGCGCACCAGCTGATTAAAGGGAGGTCTATATTTACCTGCGGAAGCGCTTCTAACCATGTATTGAGGCTTTAAGGCGTCATAATGAATAATGACCGATATGTCTAATAGTGCTCCCGAATTAAAGGGTCTTCTAGTTTAATGGCGTAATATAGTACCTTTGGACCTAGGGGCAGGACAGTGTAATCAGCGGAAAACATGAATTGCAGAGTGGAGACTCACGTTACAATAATCTTGCCACTGACAGTTTTATATCACGGGATCCCATTTGCAGGAGAATAAACGTTGGGACCATATAGGTTGACCTCTTTGAGAGGGCTGTCTTTACGTGTCGCTCGCTGCGGACTACTAAACACCGGACCTGTGTTACGTTGCAAAATGTCCGCCAGGCAAATATCGTTGCATTATGTCCGCCCAAAAACCAATTCGTCGTTGCAAAATGTCCGCCCGGAAAATATCGTTGCATTATGTCCGCCCAAAACTCAATTCGTCGTTGCAAAATGTCCGCCCGGCAAATATCGTTGCATTATGTCCGCCCAAAACTCAATTCGTCGTTGCATTATGTCCGCCCAAAACTCAATTCGTCGTTGCATTATGTCCGCCCACTGCATGATGTCTTTGTCGCATGATCAGCTCTATATACCTATCATTTCTTACTATATCATGAGCCGCCCATTTAGCTCAGTATCTTAAGTAGCGCGCTTGACATGAGCTCCGCTCTGGAACTGAGAGCCTAACGGTACGCGAGTCGCGAGCCCTTGGTAAGGGGGGGAGGGGATGGGGTAAGCCCTACCCGGGCGACTCTCAGCATAATGGCGGCATTGCGGCGACACCCCCCTCCAATTTCTCTTTCTCTCTCTCCATCCCCGTGTCCCCACGTACCCCGCTCCCCACCTCCTTGTTCTAAAAATTTCAACATTTGATGACTTTTGCAGTTTTCATCATTAAGTTATAGACTTCTGTTGGTTTGCTATTATTAAATTGTAATTTAATAATAGCAATAGTGAAGGAGGGACAGATGTGAACTTCAGTATAAAATATGCCGAGACCCGGTGACGGGGGGGGGGGGGGGAGGGGGTACATACAAGTGTAATATAACCTTATTTAAGTTGCCCCATACTTGTTCCATTATGATTATGCGATGATTTTTGTTTCACTGTTTTTTGTGTGTTTTTTTGTGGCTCCTATGCTAGCGACCTTCGTGGTCTTAATAGGAGTCTCCAGAGTAAGAATTGGTTAATTTATCACGTTTTAGTGTATTTGACGATTGCATGCATTCGATCTTGCTCAAATAAATGATATTGAATTGAATTGAATTGAATTGAATAGGTTGGGGGTAGGGGGTCTGCGGTAAATCCCCCCCCCCTTTTCACCTCCTAAATCCGCTCGGTCGGGGCGTTTTACCACCAAAATCCGCTCTGTCGGGGCGTTTTACTACAAAATCCGCTCGGTCGGGGCGTTTTACCACCAAAATCTGCTCGATCGGGGCGTTTTACCACCAACATCCGCTCTGTCGGGGCGCTTTACCGCTAAAGTCAGCTCGTACGGGGTATTTTTTCCCGGCAACCCGCTCCATGAACGTACATTTTCAGAGCCCCCCCCCCTCCCCCCCGGTCGCAAGTTCCAATGGATCCTCCCCCCACCCTTTTTTTTCAAATTCCTGGAATCGCCCCTGCAGCTTGTTACTTTCTTGTCAGTATCTGAAGTAAATACTCTCCAATTGTGCCTACCGTTAGCAAAGATTATCCATTTCATGCTCACGAATATCACCACGTGTAAGCGTCGCTTAGTGTATGGATCGATCTATTCAGCCGGCTCGATCAAAATAGGCCATCGTCAATTTCTCGATTCACCAATACTTATTGACTCTGTTATGCTGCCTAGGGCACCTACCCAAACAATCGACATAGACAATCATATATTGCTTTGTAGGCAATCACACGATGGCTGGACCGGGCCAAGAAGCCCCTCGATGCCATGAATAATGGTTGAAACATGCCCAAGACTTAGTGTCGGGGTCGAGATATCACGATAAATTGTCATAGTTTACAGATAGCATGTTTTACTAAATCTGACTTTTGCATACGCTTTATGCTTGGAATGTGGGCCTAGTTCATTGCTCGATTACCCCTTAGTCGAAAGCAAGCGGCAACCCGCATAGATGTTGCCTTTGCACCCCTGCCTCCACTCCTCCCAATTGTCTACATTCCAAGTAAATGGAAGACGGGTGGGGGAAGGGCGACTCGGAGACAAACGGGGCACCCGTTTTATCATCTAATTACATTACCCTGAACCGCCATTGGGTCCCACCCGGGGATCCCACGTGTGCCCTCATCCAATCTACGTATCTTCCTACACACACGAAATGTAGTAGAATGTGCTTTCTGCGATTATATATTTGGGTTGCGTTGAAAATTCCTGTTCACGTTGACGTTGATACAAAAGCTTGTTAGGACCCTTCAGATTGTTTTTTTATTAATCAACATTTTTTCTGCTTGTCAACCAGCAGTTAAATATTCAAACCCGGAGTAGATGCTTTTAACTGTAATAAATGATTTAAACCTGAATAAATTATTAAAACTGGGAATTAATTATTCAAACCAGGAAGAAGTTATTCAAACCAGGAGTAAATGATTCAAACTCCGGATATGTGGTGTCAAATCTGGATCTGTCGGGTCAATCTAGATCCCGAAATCACAAAAATAGGCACACGTTTTTGGTTTTTAAAGCAACCTCTATTGTCCCATTTACATTTTGCATTTCAAGGTATTATAGGTTCCCACGAGGTCCATGTGATCTTACCAGTGCTAGACAGGGGGTTTTCTCATTCCATTTCGGCATGTCAAATAGAGACAACGCTTAGCAAGGCTCGTAATAAACGTAAGAAATTCTTATTCTTGACAAATATCTCCTTGAAAATGTGCAATGCGCACGTTGTAGATTAAGATAATCCACAAGGAAGGCAACATATGCCGTGGAATTAAACCTATAATCATGTTACAAGCCTTTTGATAGTGACAGGGCAATACAATTGGAAAGGTAATTCATGTATTGTGACACCTTGATTGGATGAAGGGCCATATTTATCACGTTCCATGCATCGGGAAGGACAAATGGACGCATGTCACAACGTGGAATCGCTTTTCGGCGAACGGCTTACCATAACTACCATGATGACGTAACGGGAAGCATATAGGAGTCAACCACGCCGTATTGACCTGTAAGATCCTGATTGAATCCATCGTATAAGTATTTGACTATGATCATCTCCAATAGACCTCTAGGATCCCAATTGGATCCCCAGGATCCGAACTGATTCATAGAAGCCCGATTTACACCTTGGATTCAGAGCGGATTCTTCACAATTCGATCAGGATTGACCCTTCTGATCCATATTTGTGCCCTCAGACCCGGATTTGACCTCTTAGATCCATATTTTACCCCTTAGATCCAAATTGACCCTTCTGATCCAGATTTGACCTCTTAAATCTAGATTGAACCATCAGATCTAGATTGACCCCTCAGATCCAGATTTGACACTCACATCCAGATTTGACCTCTCGGATCCAGATTGAACCCGCAGATCCAGATTGAACCCGCAGATCCAGATTTGACCTCTCAGATCCAGATTTGACCCTTCAGATCCAGATTGAACCCGCAGATCCAGATTTGACATCTCAGATCCAGAGTTGACCCTTTCAGATATAGATGTGACCTCTTAAGTCCAGATTTTGACCCTTCAGATCCAGATGTGACCCTTCAGATCCGGATTGACCCATCAGATTTAGATTGACCCCTCAGATCGAGATTGACCCCTCAGATCGAGATTGACCCCTCAGATCGAGATTGACCCCTAAGGTCCAGATTTGACGCCCCAGATCCAGATGTGACCTCTGAAATCCAAATTTGACCCCTCAGATCCAGGTTTGACCCCACATATCCGGATTTGACCTATGAGATCCAGATTGACCCTTTAGATCTAGATTTGATCTCTTAGGTCCATATTATACCCCTCAGATCCAAATTGACCCTTCAGATCCAACTTTGACCTCTTAGGTCCATTTTATACCCCCTCAGATCCAAATTAACCCTTCGGATCCAGATTTGACCTCTTAAATCCAGATTGAACTATCAAATCCCGATTGACCCCTTAGACCCGGATTGACCTTTCAGATCCAGATTTGACCTCTTAAATCCAGATTGAACCATCAAATCCAGATTGACCCCTCAGATCCAGATTGACCTTTCAGATCCAGATTGACTCTTTATGTCGAGATTTGACCCTCAGACCCAGATGTGACCCCTCAGATCCGGATTTGACCCCTTGTATCCAGATTGACCGTTCCTATCCCGGAGACACATGCCCAGATCGACACAACCCACCGTCACACCCCTCTCTTTCCTCCCCGTCAATGCTCACTCACACAAGCAGGTTTGAGCAGTCCCCACAGTAACCTTTTCTCAGAATTATTGGCCCCATCTGCCAATGATTAAGGACAGAATAAAAATATTGCGACCTTGAGCTTTGACCTACATACCCCGCTAATGAACTTGACCGAGCCATGTCGGTGACACGCAGACGCACACACACACACACACACACCTGTAGACAAACAGACAAATTGAGATATGTCGGAAACATCCGTCATAACAACTCAGACCGACATATAAAATTTAGATAATAACAGAACACACCGAGATTAGACTTTAAAATCTTACATTTTCGTTTTGAAAAAACGGAACCAACCGACATTTTGCAACGACGAATTGAGTTTTGGGCGGACATAATGCAACGATATGTGCCGGGCGGACATTTTGCAACGACGAATTGAGTTTTGGGCGGACATAATGCAACGATATTTGCCGGGCGGACATTTTGCAACGACGAATTGAGTTTTGGGCGGACATAATGCAACGATATTTTCGGGGCGGATATTTTGCAACGACGAATTGCTTTTTGGGCGGACATAATGCAACGATATTTGCCTGGCGGACATTTTGCAACGGGCGGACATTTTGCAACGTAACAATTGCTTGGTCTCGAACCGGCTACCTTACGCATGCCAGCCCGAATGCTTAACCAATGCACCACCGCGTCTTGCACGAAAGACAATGTTTGGAACTTTGACTATATGAACAAAGGAATCATTCTTTCACAGATGTCGCTACTTGTCTTTTAATAACTCGCTAGATGGCGCCACTTGTATCATAATCAATCGCCAGATGTCGCTGCCCTATTTCGGCACATGCCATTTCGAGGAAATTTCCATTTGTCACTCGTGCCGTCTTCATGACTTCGGACGTGTTATACGTGAATCCAGACATGACATAGACAACACAAAAACAACTTTAGTCGAATAATATAAATATATAGCAAATAATTCTTTAGGAATATTGTACTAGTTTCAAGGAATATTATACTAGGTTTAGGGAATATTATACTATTTTTTAAGGAATATTTTACTAGCTTTTTAAGCAATTCTCGACAAGTTTTACAGGAATATTGTACTACTTTTAAGGAATATTATACCAGTTTTTAAGGAATATTATAATAGATTTGTAAGGAAGTTTAGTCTAGTTTTACAGGAATATTGTACTAGTTTTTTAAGCTTTTTAAGAAATTCTAGACTAGTTTTAAGGAATTGTACTACTTTTAAGGAATATTACACTAGGTTTTTAAGGAATTCTAGACAAGTTTTACAGGAATATTGTACTACTTTTAAGGAATATTATACTAGTTTTTAAGGAATATTATACTAGATTTTTAAGGAATTTTAGACTAGTTTTACAGGAATATTGTACTAGTTTTTTAAGTTTTAAGGAATATTATACTAGCTTTTAAGGAATATTATACTAGCTTTTTAAAGAATTCTAGACTAGTTTTACAGGAATCTTGTACTACTTTTAAGGAATATTATACTAGGTTTTACTAGTTTTTTAACGAATTCTAGACTACCGTACTTTTAAGGAATATTATAAGTACTTACTACGTTTTTAAGGAATATTATACTACTGCTTAAGAAATATTATACTAGCTTTTTAAGGAATTATAGACTAGTTTTACAGGAATATTGTACTAGTGTTTTAAGCTTTTTAAGGAATTATAGTTTAAGGAAGATTATACTACATTTTTAAGGAATTTTAGACTAGTTTTACAGGAATATTGTACTAGTTTTTTAAGCTTTTTAAGAAATTCTAGACTAGTTTTAAGGAATATTATACTAGCTTTTAAGGAATATTATACTAGCTTTTTAAAGAATTCTAGACTAGTTTTACAGGAATCTTGTACTACTTTTAAGGAATATTATACTAGGTTTTACTAGTTTTTTAACGAATTCTAGACTACCGTACATTTAAGGAATATTATAAGTGGAATATTGTACTAGTTTTTTAAGCTTTTTAAGGAATTCTAGTTTAATGAATATTATACTAGGTTTTAAGCAATATTGTACTAGTTTTAAGGAATACTAGTTTTTAAGGAATTACTCGCGACTATTCAACACGGCATCGAGTGTATATAGCACGTTCTCACACCTTGACACGAGGTGAGCGCGCGACAGTATTCGCCATGCTCCCAGCTTCCAAGGCGTCACTTTTGCATTCAAAGATGGCGACCGACAACAACATTGCATCAATCGCTAAGTCACTATGTGTTGCCGATTAACGGAACATTATAAACCTGTAAGCAGCCCAAAATGACATAATTGACAGTTTTTTTTACAGGCGATTTTTCAATTTTGGTGGGGGGTTGTAAAGTTGGTCCAAAGAGACAATGGACGATGGTGGGTTGCTTATAATTTCAGCAACTCAAATTACGTTTAAACATTTTCCTCGCAAAGAAGCATTACCAGTTGCAATTTCTTTCGAAAAAACCCGATGCAACATAAAAATACAATTTTGTTCATAGGACTTCCTCTTTAGATAGCCCAATAGAAACTGCATGTGCAAGACTTTTAGACCGCCCCTCCTCCCTCCCCTCCCCCACATACCCCGAGCCATCCAAATCCAAAGAAAAATACCAGTAGTTTTTTTTGAAACTTTGCAAACAGAACGCTACATAAATAGCATTGATGTATTACTTTTATTTATTCAGGTGTAACCGTAATTTACCGCTACATTTAGAAATATTATTGGCCAGGCCAGATCCTGATTAGTGGTCAGAACCTACATAAAAAATGATTGTTCAATGAAAATGCAAACTGTTTAGATGGCTTCACATTTATTATATAAGAGAAAAAAGGGAATACCAACAAACTAAAATTGGAATACACAAACAATTTATTTTATCTTCCTTTATTCGTTTTAGTATGCAGATAACATTTGCGACATATGACGGATAGAATCACTATATTATCGCGCGCATTTCATGCTGTAACATATTTTTGATGTCAATAAAGAATTATATATTATCTCACAAGTAGCATTACAAGTAGTAGGTGTTTAATCGGTACTTGACGCCTGGAGCAGTATTCATAATCCCCTCGTAAGTTACGCACAAAAAGTGCTTCTTCGTCTTAGCCTCACCAGCTCGTTGTGGTGGTGTTCATGATTAGGAAATCTTCTTCAATATAATTCTAACACATTCTTAATTCAGAAAATCCACTTCTTGCGTGACCACCTGTATGTGTTTTGAATCCGATAATCGGTCGATATCTTCCACTTAGCGCTAAGTCTAGTGGCGTAGCCTAAGTGGTGATTATGCATACGGCCCCTGGCCTCCAACCCACACGTATACATTCATTGCACGTATAAATACGAAATTCAAAGAAACAAACAGAATAAACGAGGCAAACAGAGATACCATCGAATTAATTGAAGAAATACCTTCCATCGAAAGGCATCGTAAACGTATCTAGCCAAGTTCTATACAATAGTGTCCATGAAGTTGCTCACTAGGTTAAACAAAATCAGCCGTTGGATTTCCATCCCATGTTTGGGGGATGTATTTCTCTTGAAAGTCTTTAAATAACATGCATTTCAATATAAAATGTCAATAAGTATCCACCTCGTCTATGCCGCACTTCGCATATTAGACGCCCACTTTCTCTTCCATGTTCAAACCAACATGTCGGTCAATTTCATGGAGTAATGTATGCTTTTCACATCTGAATCGACCCAAAACTTTACATAATTACAGTTTAAAATACGAAAAGAATACACAAAAGACCTCTGTGCCTGACGCTTTAGTCGTGCTATGCATATGAACACATTCATGATTATTTTTTTAGTTATATATCTCACATGAAGTCAACCCAGCGGGAAGGAACTGACTGTTTGCTACCCCGGGTAATGAACAAAATAATATGGCCTTGACCTGTTCAAGAAAAAGACGTACCTAGGACTTTTATTCTGCTTCAAGGAAAACAAAAAAAATCTTCCTTCAATTTCCCTTGGTAATCAAATAGGCCGTATCTTACACACGGTCACCCTTATGAAGTCAACGGGCAGGTGATTGTATCGTCCCTCTGGATAGCGTCGACACGGCTCCGGGGCCTGAAGGGGGACTTCCCCAACGACCCTCGGTACCAGTCGTCCGTGTCCGTGTCCGTGTCTGTGTCTGTGTCGATGTGGTGGCCTCTACTGCCCCGACCGACCCGTATCGGGGACAGGGTAGTAAGTCGAGCAGCGTCTGGCGAAAGACCCGATTCTTGAACACGTAGATAATGAAGTTCATACCCGAGTTGGCGTAGAGGCCGATGAGGCTCAGGTAATACAAGACGCCAACCCAGGGCTGGCGTGGGATGACGACCATCAAGGTGGTCGCCAGCAGGAATGGGCAGTAACAGGCCATGGCCACTCCGTATATCAACAGCAAAGTGTGCGTCGCTTTAGACTCGAGCTTCGAGGGCTTCGACGCCTTCGGTTGCGCTCCTCCAGGCTGCGACGCCGTTATGTAGATTATATCGGAAGCGATCTGAATTTCGTGTTTGCGAGCCACGCGGTAGATCCTATAGTACGTCAGGAACAGGATCGCCACGCATGCCCAGAAGGGGAATACGAAGAAGACGACTGTGTAGTTCCTAGGGTAGTACCTGAGGGACACGCACGTGGCTCGGTAGGCCTCCCGGGGCCACGCGAAGGCCACGACGCTCATGCCGACGGCCAGGACCCAGTCGGTCGCGATCATGGTTGCTAGGCGACGCGGGGTGATGAGCACGTGGTAGCGCAGCGGATGCATGATGGCGACGTAACGCTCGATGGCGATGGACACCAGATGGAAGATAGACGTCCATAACGGGATCAACTGCATCGTCATGGCAACCATGCAGATGGCGAAATTCATGGCTCCGCCCGTGACTGTGTTAGTGAGCGTCCTCAGTAGAGGGGTGAGCCCGGTCAGTATGTCCACGGACACCAGGCTGATCACCAACGCGTTGTTCTTCGTCTGCAGTTTCCGGTTCCTGATGAAGGCCGCGAGGGACATGAAGTTGGCGATCAGGATCCACGCCGTCAGGAAGTAGTAAGCGTAGGTGGCGACCTCGCTGAGCCAACTGCTGTAATACGTCTCGAAATAAGTCAACTCCTCCACGCTTTCCCTTTGTTCCATCATCCAAAAGGAGTTGGTATTTGTGCCATTGTTAGTCGGAAGGGTAACGTCTTCCATTGTAGTGAAGTCTCGGGTATTCAACCGCTGATAAAGATGTACCATATATTATACCGCCACCTCTTCGGTGATTGGTTCCAGGCTAGCCTTCCCTTGCAGGTTACTTCCTATGCGCAAGCTGCTAATATATCAGCGCGATCTCTTAGCGATGGATGTAAGTGGAACTGAGCGGCGAGTGGTTCTGTTACGATACAATGTATTATAAACTATTTACGTCGTGCCTACCGCGGGACACGGATAATTTTTGCTGTTAAAACTGCAATATTAAAGCGAGTGGAAATCGAACAACGAGTTCTTGATCTGCGGCGGCCGTGGCAGGTCAACCAGCACTATGTACCATCAGTAACTGTTCGCATACATTAATGGGTGAGAATATCTGCACCGGTCGATCGGTCTTCTCATTGGTGGACAATCGCTCGCAATCTGGCTTATGCATGCCCCAGGGCCTTCACCACGTCATGGCTGCATGATATATAGCGGACAAGCACTTCAGCCTTCCCCTCAGTAAGTTCTATATCTTACTTAAATAGCCCTTTCCTGGTGTCGCTAGTGTACGTCGGTTTCCTCCGCGCTTGCTGTGTCTTCTCACCCTCGAAACCTATCGCCGTGGTATAGTCCTCGGCTAACACCCGTGGCTTTAATAGGCCCGATGGTTGCCTCTACTCGCGGGCGAACCCTCCCTTTAACCGCAGGCTTAATTATGCCTTCACGGCAGGCAGCCGCCTTACGCCTATGACCAATCAGGTCCATGCCCCATTGCTTGGTGGGCGTGCTGGATGCTTTATTCGGTGCCAGCTACAACATACTCTTAGAATTCCTGACATCCCCCCTACTCCTCGGACCTCGAACGCACCCCCCCCCCACCCCCCACCACCCATCCCCTCACTCACTCCACCTGCTGCCATGCCACATCCGACTTGGCGTTCCAGGCTCAGCGAGAGTGATAGCCGCTTGCAATACGATTTGGTCACCTAAGAAATACACAGCACACGGGGTTGAGTGACATGTGAAGGGGACAGTTATAGACAGCGGAACGGTATGCGCGAATGTGCGGCTAGAACGAGCGGTAATCAGTTACAGAAGATCTATGAGGGACAATAAATGACAACGATTGCTGAATCGCGTTGTACCGACATAGAAGTCATCAAATAATACACACTACTTAAAAACCATGTATAATAAGTATTATGTTAAGGTATTCTTATCACGCAATGTGCGTGCAGTAACTGATGATTAACATAGATCTACTACACAAATACCAAACTAAATAGTAATGCAAATAGCAATACAAATAAAAAAAAACGTGTAAGACATGAAACTGACAGTTGTATTGCCGTGTTGTGCAACCTCTTCATCACCCACCACCTCAATAGAGAGCCCAGACAGGTGTTGTGCAACCCTCCACCAACCACCCCGATAGAGAACCCAGATGGTAGTTGTGCAACCCACCCACACCACCCCGATAGAGAACCCAGATGGGAGTTGTGCAACCAACACCCCAACACCCCGATAGAGAACCCAGACATGTGTGGTGCACCCCCCCCCCCCCCCACAACACCCCAATAGAGAACCCAGACATGTGTTGTGCACCATCCCCCCCCACCACGTCGATAGAGAACCCAGACAGGTGTTGTGCAACCCTGCCCCCACCACCCCGATAGAGACCCCAGACAGGTGTTGGGCTACCCCCCCCCTCACCTCCCCGATTGAGATCCCAGACAGGTGTTGTGCAACCCTCCCACGCCACCTCAATAGAGAACCCAGACAGGTGTTGTGCTACCCCCACCACCTCCCCGATAGAGAGCCCAGACATGTGTTGTGTAATCCTCCCCCACCACCCCGATAGAGAACCCAGACATGTGTTGTGCAACCCTTCCCCCACCACCCCGATAGAGAACCCAGATATATGTTGTGCAACGCCCCTCACCACCCCGATAGAGAACCCAGATGGGAGTTGTGCAACCCACCCCCAACACCCCGATAGAGAACCCAGACAGGTGTTGTGCAACCCTCCCACACCACCCGGATAGAGAACCCAGATGGGAGTTGTGCAACCCACCCCCCACTACCCCGATAGAGAACCCAGGCATGTTTTGTGCAACCCCCACCACCCCAATAGAGAATCCAGACAGGTATTTTGCTACCCCCCCCCCCCCCTCCCGCCACCACCCCGATAGAGAGCCCAGACAGGTGTTGTGCAACCCTCCCCCAACACCCCGATAGAGAACCCAGACATGTGTTGTGCAACCCTCCCCCGCCACCCCGATAGAGAACCCAGACAGGTGTTGTGCAACCCTCCCCCCACCACCCCGATAGAGAACCCAGACATGTGTCGTGCCACCCTCCAACACCACCCCGAAAGAGAGCCCAGGCATGAGTTGTGCAACCCTCCCACCACCACCCACACCCCGATTGAGAACCCATACAGGCGTTGTGGAACCCACTCCCCCTCCCCACCACACTAATAGAGAGTCGAGACAGGTGTCGTGCAACCCAAAGCACACCCCAATAGAGAACCCAGACAGACGTTGTGCAACCCCACCCCACCACTCCAATATAGAGCTCAGACATGTGGCGTGCAACCCCCCCCCCCCTGCCGCCACGATACAGAACCCAGAAAGATGTTGTAAAACCCCTTCACCCCCCACCCCGATAGAGAGCCAAGACATGTGTTGTGCAACCCCCCCCCCCCACCACCCCGCTAGAGAACCCAGTCATGTGTTGTGCAACGCCCCCCACCACTCCGATAGAGAGCCCAGACAGGTATTGTGCAACCCTCCCCCACCACCCCGAAAGAGAGCCCAGGCATGTGTTGTACAACCCTTCCACCACCACCCACACCCCGATTGAGAACCCATACAGGTGTTGTGGAACCCCCCCCCCCTTCCCCACCACACTAATAGAGAGTCGAGACAGGTGTCGTGCAACCCCAAACACACCCCAATAGAGAATCCAGGCAGATGTTGTGCAACCCCACTCCACCCCTCCAATATAGAGCTCAGACATGTGTTGCGCAACCATCCCCCCACCACCACGATAGAGAACCTAGAAAGATGTTTTTGCCCCCACCCTCCACCACCCCGATCGAGAACCCAGACAGATATTGTGCAGACCACCCCACCACTCCAATATAGAGCTCAGACATGTGTTGCGCAAACCCTCGCCCCACCACCCCGATAGAGAACCCCGACAGATGTTGTGCATCCCCCCCACCACCCCAATAGAGAACCCCGACAGATGTTGTGCAACCCTGCTCCCCCCCCCCCGATAGAGAGCCCAGACAGATGTTGTCCAACCCACACACCACTCCGATAGGGAACCCAGACATGTGTTGCGCCAACCCCCCCCCCCCCCCTTCCTCCCCACCACCGCGATAGAGAACCCATACAAGTGTTGTTCACCCCTCCCCACCACGACCCGATAAAGAACCCAGACATGTGTAAATCTGCTTGGGTCGCTCTTCGGTTGCTTAGAAGAAAATGATCTGATTCAGCGTTTCCTTGGTAACGCAGCGCACGTGACACGCCTGTTGTCCCTCCGTTATATTTGATATATGGACACTGATGGACTGTCATGGGCATGGCTGCACTTCAACAACGGACCAACCGAATGAAATCCTGTGAAAGTAACCTGCACAGTGGTGCCCCCTGTGGGTTATAATTGCCTTAACATAGGGAATCATACCGTTAGCACAAGTTCCTGTACCCAGTACCCCATAGATATATTATGTGACCAGTGGTGAATGTACCAAGTAATTCATTCTGTAAGCACAGGGGAGTTTACCAAGGGGTTCATTCTGTAAGCACTGGGGAGTTTACCAAGTAATTCATTCTGTAAGCACTGGGGAGTTTACCAAGGGATTCATTCTGTAAGCACTGGGGAGTTTACCAAGTAATTCATTCTGTAAGCACTGGGGAGTTTACCAAGGGATTCATTCAGTGAACATTGGTGAGAGAGTACCCAGTGATTCAATGTGAGAACTGGTCAATATAGAGTAGGGGGAAGGTTAGAATCATTCTCCTACGACATCACGATTAAAAATAACGTCATTCGTCATGAAACATAGAGTCTGTTGACAGTTATCAACGGTGCTACCTAGGAACATAACGTCTGTAGAGTTAAAACATATACTCAATATGGCGGTCAGTGTTGCTTATTTTGTTATATAGCGCTGGCTCTGTGGCTGTAGACAGGTGCTGTCAGATGTTTGCCCCTTATACAGCCAAAAAATAGAGGCTAAGCGGATGGTAGTACTTGTCTCTGAAACTGAAAACAAAGTGACATGCTGCATTGTTTGTCCGATTTGTTTTGCCGACATAACGCACGTGGAAGATCTTTTTCACCGCGTGGTTGGATAAAAGAAACAGCTATGTAAGTGAATGATTGACAGCCTGGATCGGCCTATTGCTTCGCGCTATCGCTGATGCGTCAGCTCTTATTGCGCGATGCCACTGTCAGGTTGCGTACGCGCGTATACCGCTGCCGGCTGGCCATTACTCTTTTTACTCGTGGTTTATTAATACATACCATGTTTTCAACGCTACTCTGTCAGGCGTTTGCTGTTTGCTCAACACATAGCCGCGAGCCTGCTTTGTCGGTCGAGGGGAGCTTCATATAATGATTTCTCTACATGTTGTCCAGTACAGAGAGGACATCACCAGGGTCATTATGGTCTCGCTATATGTGGCTTAGCGTGGCCGTCGTGCTCACGTGGCATACCCGACTTGACGGAAATAGATTCAACGCGTTTGCGACAACGTGACTGCATTGGCGGATTTCACGAACGCAGTTTAGCCGACTACGAGGATTGGTTTTAAAATTGCATTGTGTATCGTGTTTTCCTGTGTGATGTTTCTTTCTTTTAGACTAATTAACCTTCTCGTTGAGTGATTTAATGGCTATGTGAAACAAGCGTAAACCTGAGCGTTGGTCTTAGCTTGAACGTCACACGAAAGCGTTGATATTGTATGATATATTTTCTACTTTAAACATACAAGAACACCAGATCGTTTATTTTTCGAGTTTGACAATTAATGGAAGAATATTTTTTTAGAAATCTTGAACGAAACCAATCAAAATAACGGCTGTACAATATGAATCTTGATTTGGTTTGGGCGGGAAACATCTGGTCGGATAGATTTAAAGAATTGACCGATAGACCAATATAATTGCTTTTGATCGTGAATATAATCTTTTGGTAATGTTATTGGATCGGGGTTTCACTTAAAACAGCAAAATATTAAATTGTTGTGTACATTCGCTCACCCCATACATATAATTACATCGCGTGCAAATTTTTAGAAGGGAAAGTGATAAAAACAGGTTTCAGTGCATCTCTGGATGGGTCTCTCACCAACCGTTGTTTCTTTTATCTGACCCTGAATTTACAGGGCAAAACATCTTGTCTCGCACCCATGGGAAACTTATATCCGATAAAGTCAACCAATGCAAAAATCTCATGTTTTTGTTTCCATTTCAACCAAAAATAAATCTCACATTAAGCTAAAAACCATTGCCCCCTGGTAGTCAAACGATTCTTCCTTAACGACGTGTGGAGTGACCAGGCTAGTGTTGACATTATGTAACTATAAACTGGAGCGCAGTGTAGTTTCTTCCAACTAGTTCTAACTGTAGCGATAGATCGAGTGGGCGTCCAGCCCAGTATGGAATACAGGTACAATTTGCCGTCACAGCTGTGGAGTATATAGACGGCCGGCTCAGCTCCATACTGTGCGCTGAATTAAGGACCAAATGGATGGTGAAGTTACAGATGGGAGTGCGACCTTTGATGCACGTAATTGACAACGGGTGAGGTGTGGTGATGGTGGGGATATGCGATGTATTAAATGTAGACATGTAGAAGTATTTACCAAAATGTCACCGTCGTGTGATTGGGAAGAACGAATGGCCACTGGGAATCTTTGGAGGAGGCCAATGAATTAGGCATGGTCGTATTTCACACGTTAGAATCCACCTGTGATGAGAGGGGTAAATGCCTCCCCACACAATGCAGGGGGGATTCGCGGTATTCCCCTGTGATATGGCTCCCAATTGAAGGGCCCATGAGGGGGGGTAGCCATGTCGCGTGTCGATTTTAAGAAAAGGTCCATGTCGCGTGTTGATTTTAAGAAAAGGTCCATGTCGCGTGTCGATTTTAAGAAAAGTTTTATGTCGCGTGTCGCTAAGTCTTATGTCGCATGTCGATTCTAAGACAACCCCAATGTCGCGTTGTCGATTTTTAAAAATCGCCGTGTCGCCGTGTCGAAAAAGCCCCTCTGGGGCCCTAATTGACGCTGATAAACAAATATGTCAGACGTGGCTTGGGGGGGGGGGCGACAGAAGAGAGAGGGGGGGGGGATATGATCGATGTAATTGATGAACAGAAGGCGGTGCCCCAATATCATCCCTTTACTGCCCCCTTATTATGACCCCCCCCCCCCATCCTGAGGCCCCGGTCGGTAGTCAGCCGTCACTGTACACGCACCCCTCCTTTGACGGAGTCCCTATCGGAGCGAGTTGAAGGCTGTCATTAAGTGACTTTGAACCCATAGGATATGCTGCCCAAGCCGACATTGTCATTATGTAGGCTACAGATCTTATCATTAGGGGTCTGGAAGGGGTAAATGGCGACACGCGACATTCGGCATTCACCCCCAAATGCGACGCTGAGAATCGGAAAAAAAGTGACATTGACGCAGAACCAGAGCGTGTGAAGTTCATACATAACAGTGGTTTGAGCAGGTTTAAAACATGTGATGTCCTTCATAAAGAGTTTACTAAGGGTATAGAGCACTCTCTTCCCTTCGCCCATCGCACACTGGGAGCTTAGCGGCACGGCGATCGGGTTCGAGTCCCGTTGTAGTCAATATCTATGTGACTGCGGGATAAAGATCCCATGTTCTTCTTCATAAAAGAGTACAACCTCCGTTGCATTGTCAAGGAGGGCTCCAGAAGACATGGAAGGTGTCACTAAATGTATAGAATGAAATTGTCATTAGAGCCAAACAAACCAGACAAGATATTTTGAATCTTCGCAACGTGAAATTTATATTGAAGCATTTCCAATTTTTGGCCCCGATCCCCTCCCGAAGCTGGCCCGCGCACTCGCAATCGCACTAGCGCGAATGCAATATTTTCACGCGGTCATTTTAAAATCCGCCCGGAAGAGGCGTTTCGCCTGCAAAATCCGCACGGAAGGGGTATATATTCTAAATATAACTTTCAACTACATAACTCTAACAGTAGAGTGCGGACAGATTCCGAAGAGATTAGCGCCGCATATTCATTTTGTACATTCTCCCGAGGCTTATCTCACATTTGTCCATTTTTGTCTAGGCTCTATACCAAGTTCTTACTACCTGGCTATCTGCCCTCGCCTTCATTTAGATTCTTCCCTTCCCAACTGTCATAAGCATAGCCTCTGCAGCTGACAAAAAAACAATGTATTTGAGGCGAACATTGTATACCATTGGCTAGGATTATGTTATATTAGGTAATCTTTGGGATTAGGTTATATTAGGTAATCTTTGGTCCCAGTTTGATTATCCCGGTGTGACCACTACATAATGAATCGTTAACAGCGTAGCACTAGCTGGTGAAAAAAAAATTGAGGGTTTACCCCCCCCCCCCTCCCTCCCCCCACCACCCCCCGCCTCCTTTTTATGATCGAGACAGCATTGGTCCAGGTCGTGCGTTCGTGATACTTCAAAAATAAAACGCGACAAAGCGACACGGAACGTCGTGGAAAATCAATATTCGACACTGAGACACTGAAACTGGACCCCACCGCCACCCTCCAGAGCTCTATAACTCAATCAGACACAACGGCGCGGTGTTGACGTTCGGTACGTGACGTCACGCTACTGGCTGTCACCCGCAGTCATGGCGGGAGATGTCCGCGGCGGCAGACACTTTTGCTTTGTCTCACAGCTCAGTTCTCATTCAGTTCTCGTAACTTACTTGCACCAGATCATAAATCTTAACGTATCTCGAGTCAATTTTTCTCTCGTAGCATTGGTCACCAGATTTTGTGTTTTGTATTTTGGTGACGGCCTCTTTGTGTAGCACACGTGTTCACGACATGTAGGATGAAAAATCGGGCTGTGTGTATGGCATCTAAGGGGCGCACCATTTCATATCAGGGGGGGGGGGCTAGAAAATCAATTACCACGCATTTTTTTTTTTTTCACAAATTTATTGACATTTTATTTAGTTTTGAATTATGAAAGCAAGTTATTTTTTTGTTGCATCTGAAAAGCAAACATTTTTTCCCCCAAATAGTCACAACAAACTATTTTTTTCAAATATTGTTTAGCCCCCCCCCCCCCGAGATGAAATGGTGCGCCCCTCAACACATGAATAACAGTTGGCGGAATTCACTGCCGTCATCCATGCACCACAGTTTTGGCACACAACACGATTAGCTGGACCTACATACTATGGCGTCCTTATATGGGGTTGGAAACTCTTTTTTGGTGACGTAGTGGTTTGGTTGTGACCACGTGGTCCTGTCACGTGGACACATCGTGAAGACTTTCATGACACTTACACAACACGTCTTTAACACATCGTGACGACTTTCATGACACTTACAAAACACATCTTCAACACATCGTGACGACTTCCATGACACTTACAAAACACATCTTCAACACATCGTGACGACATTCATGGCGGACGCCCAGCATGTTGATAACATACATATTAATACAAGAACATTCGAATAAGTGGCAATTTTTGTCTATTCCAAAGGTATTCCGTGGTTTGTAATTCTGAGACTGGAGAAACATTAAACTGATAACTGTGTCCGATGCCTAATTAATGATTGGTTGGTTGTATATTCAGGACGCTTTAATCACTGTTGGTCGTATGGCGTCACTGAGGCAAGGAAGGAAATGAGTGGAGCCATGTCCCCCGGGGCAACCCCTACTCTTTGCGAAGAAAGACATGGGATCTTTATCCTGCGACCACGCAGACATGGCCGCAGCAGCGCTCGAACCACCGATCCACGTGCCGTTAGGCTTTCAGGTGGCCAGAGCGCTCAATGCTCTAACCCACTGAGCTATGGCGCCGGCCCCTTAATTAATGATGTGCTGTCATTGTTGCAATGGCTGTCGATGTTGCCTTGCTTTGGGAGGATACTGGTGTATTTAGCTACCGATGAAAAAGAAAAGGATATGCGTTTAAACCAAAGACATAGATTCAATTATTTATTACATAATACTTGTAAACACGTCATCAGACATCTGTCTTCCGTTTGCCGCTCACTTATGCCTTGTGGAAGCCACAAAAGTTAAAACTACCACAAACGTGAAAACGCTTTTAGTCACGAAGGTAAAAATGACCACAAACGTAAAGACAAGCTGGGTCACTAACGTAAACATTCACTAACTTTAAAAAAAGTCACCACACACATCAACATTGCAGGGTCCACAAACATTTAAAAAAAACAGCCACAAACGTAAAAAAAACGCGTTAGCTCACAAAAGTTAAAACTACTTCGCCACAGCGTCAAGTATATGAAATAATTCCCTTCTATTCAAAAGAAAGAAAGAACGTCTAGTTAAGCGACGACAACTTAGATTTACATCAACCATGTTTCACCCATGTCCCGATTACTAAACATTCTTTAAATCCAGAAACTTATGTTGTAAGGTGTGGGATTATTTCGCCTTGGAATGTTCACCCTTCGATCAGTCCAAGCATCTTTCTCGGTCATATGGCGGAAGGACAAGTGGATCATTATGTATATCTCGCCTGGGCAATGAGATCTACACGGTGTTAACAAACGCATACCCAGAGTATGGACATGATGATAAGGGGGGTGAAGCACAAGGAACAATGCGGGGTGAGGCGAACGAATCATACCCGGAGATTGGCCAGGGTGACAGGGTGGATGAAGCACAAGGAACAACCCTGGGTGAGGCGAACGAATCATACCCGGAGATTGGCCAGGGTGACAGGGTGGATGAAGCACAAGGAACAACCCTGGGTGAGGCGAACGAATCATACCCGGAGAATGGCCAGGGTGACAGGGTAGATGAAGCACAAGGAACAACCCGGGGTGAGGCGAATGTGTCATACCCGGAGAATGGCCAGGGTGACAGGGTGGATGAAGCACAAGGAACAACCCGGGGTGAGGCGAACGAATCATACCCGGAGAATGGCCAGGGTGACAGGGTGGATGAAGCACAAGGAACAACCCTGGGTGCGGCGAACGAATCATACCCGGAGATTGGCCAGGGTGACAGGGTGGATGAAGCACAAGGAACAACCCTGGGTGAGGCGAACGAATCATACCCGGAGATTGGCCAGGGTGACAGGGTGGATGAAGCACAAGGAACAACCCTGGGTGAGGCGAACGAATCATACCCGGAGAATGGCCAGGGTGACAGGGTGGATGAAGCACAAGGAACAACCCTGGGTGAGGCGAACGAATCATACCCGGAGAATGGCCAGGGTGACAGGGTGGATGAAGCACAAGGAACAACCCTGGGTGAGGCGAACGAATCATACCCGGAGATTGGCCAGGGTGACAGGGTGGATGAAGCACAAGGAACAACCCTGGGTGAGGCGAACGAATCATACCCGGAGAATGGCCAGGGTGACAGGGTGGATGAAGCACAAGAAACAACCCTGGGTGCGGCGAACGAATCATACCCGGTGATTGGCCAGGGTGACAGGGTGGATGAAGCACAAGGAACAACCCTGGGTGAGGCGAACGAATCATACCCGGAGAATGGCCAGGGTGACAGGGTGGATGAAGCACAATGAACGACCCGGGGATGAGACGAATCCTCAGATACCATCATCAATCCTCAAAAGAGACCTATCAGATCTACCAAACGAAGTATTGGAGCAGATATTCGAAAATACGTTTTCTGTTTCTGTTGGTTATTGTGGGTTTCTCTTTTAGTCGCATTTGAATCAAGCGGGCGTTTTAGCGAACTTGTAGAAAATGTCCTACGGCGGCAGGTAATACTACGCATTCAACCTTCAATCTTGTCACGCGTCTCTGGCATTAACATTGTCCAAGAAAACACGCTAGATATATCAGTAAACTCACTGTGTCGCTGTGCGGACAAAGGGTAGGGCTTAGCCCCTGCTCTAAATGATCTGTTTAAAACATTACCTAGATGGTATCATGGACGAGTAGTGCTTACAGCCATCGACGACCTCAATAATTATGCCGTGTACAACTTTTATCCGCTCAATGAGTGGTGAACACGAGGGGCCGATTCATAGACGCACGTTCTGTATAAAGTTGCTTAGGATTTGTTGCGTATGTTTATATAATCTTGGTCAGGCTTTGTGGAACCTCTTCTAAATCAGGTTAACTTTGCTGAATATATTCTACACATGGTTGCTTGATGTTTGCTGAATATGTTTTAAATAAAGTTACTGCACAAGGAAGCAGCGCAGATAAAAGGTACAATAATTCCTTTTTGACTATCAGAATAGACGTTGGTCGTTATTATACTTAGCCACATTGTTGTTCTGACGAGCTCTTATTTATATGCTGTGTGGCTGTTCCTACACTGCGGATAAAAACATTGAGTGTTGAAGCTCGTTGAGACTGTCAGAGGAGACAGCCTTTATGAAGATATTTTGTTTAACCACAAGTTGTCCTCACAAACATTTCTCTCTGTTTTGTGTTCATATCGTCGTAGTACGGGTGGGTGATTTATAAATCTAGTCCCATTTTGCAATTATGCCTCATTGCGTGTTTAGTTTGTTTTGACTTTCAGAGGAGACAGCCCTTGGCAATATATGGTGTGCAATCACATCGTTATCCTTAGGAAAGCTACTCTCTGTTTTATGTTGCAATTCTTCACTGGGACTAAGTAAATCTCACTATTTTACAGAAAGCTCAAGGTATTGAAAGATAACTATCTTTGTTATGTTTACGTTAAATGTATGCAGAGATGCCAGTGAACGTTATAAATATAGGTATGATGAAGCACAGAAACAAGTGACGTTGTTTTGTTATTTATTTTCGATCACGAACATTCGTGAAAATAATGCTGGGAAATTAATGCCCAACTAAGCAATTAAGATACCTTCGTTTCATAGAATTGTTTAACTATTCTCAGTTATCATGATATTAAATCGGCAACGGTCTTGCCGGCACAAAACAAATCAAACCACTCGCCAAACTCATTTTCAGACTGAAGCATGTGCCGGCATTCAAGTCAACATGTAAACTGATGTGTCGGTGCGTAGGACATACCCGCGGCCGCGCATGGTTGAAGCGGGAGACAATATCGATAATGGCAGCTACCCTATACCTATCAATACAAGGCACGCTCAAACACACATCCGCTCACGAAAGTGCACGATGGATGTAATGAGGCTTGATTGCTCCAAAACCGGAACCCCCTCATTACTTTATGCCCATTATGAGCATTACACAGTTTCCACTTTCGCAAAGGCGTATGATCAGTAGCCCAGAACAGGCAGCTTTATACGTTATTAATATGACAATAGCGCGAGTTTGCGGGGCGTTAGGCAATTTTATTGGCCCTACATCCAAGCTGTAGCAGCTGGCCAATATGACAATAGCGCGAGTTTGCGGGGCGTTAGGCAATTTTATTGGCCCTACATCCAAGCTGTAGCAGCTGGCCAATATGACAATAGCGCGAGTGTGCGGGGCGTTAGGCAATTTTATTGGCCCTACATCCAAGCTGTAGCAGCTGGCCAATATGACAATAGCGCGAGTGTGCGGGGCGTTAGGCAATTTTATTGGCCCTACATCCAAGCTGTAGCAGCTGGCCAATATGACAATAGCGCGAGTTAGCGGGGCGTTAGGCAATTTTATTGGCAAGCACATCAAGCTGTAGCGGCCCGCCAATTTTCGTTATCCGCCCGAAGCCGCCTAGAGGCCGAGGGCGGATAAAGAAAATCAAAGGCTGCTACAGCTTGATGAAGGGCCAATAACATGCCTAACGCCAGGCAAAACTCGCGCTATTGTTATATTAATAACCTATAAAGGTGCCTGTTCTGTTACTATTATTACGAGTTGCATCTAAATTTAAGACGTTGACTTGTCTCTGTTTCTTTGGTTGAATTTCCGCATGCAACGATCAAAGTAAAACATTTTTGGACTGACAGTCCGCAAATCGCAAGCATTTCCACATATAGTTGGCCAGTCGCCCGTTTGATACCATATATCGTTGCCAAGAAACGTGGCACGTGCAACTAGGCAACTAGGTAGGTATGCGGGCAATTTAAAGCTATAACTACAATTATTTTGGGCGTCATGTTTCAATGTTCTATGCAACGTCGCTATGGCAACGATTGTCGATTTGCATGGGCAGCAGGGCGGTTTGGGTCAGAATACAGCATTTATCGGCCTTCAGATTTATTTGCTATTGTACTAGTTAACATGACCACCAACTTTAATATCCATGTATTCCTTTTTATCATTCGTGACTCAGTTATAGCTGATGTTTGACGTTTGTGAAAAATAACTTTTTACGTTTCTGAACTAAATCCGATCTTTTTACGTTTCTGACAATTTTAGTTTGATGTTTGTGGCCAAGCAATTTTTATTTTTGTGATCCGCTTGTTTTCACATTTGTGATTTTTCATGTTTGTGATCCATGGTGCTTTTACGTTTGAGACCGTTTTTAAGTTTGTGGTCGTTTTTACGTTTGTGGTTTCCACATGCCCCCACTCCTTTAAAACATAGACAAGTAAGCAATTCCACATCTCTGGCCTGTACTGTAGTAAACTTAATACACCATACAATCTTTATTAAGGTATACAATATATATCATACACGTACCTCGCCTGTTTTGCTTCACCCACACTGCTTCGCGGCATGCTTCAGTATACCACCTAGTCCTAGTCCTGCACGTCGGCACCCTTCACAACACAGCCAATGAAATGATCCAGTTGCCACGGCGTGTGAGTGGCAATTGGATCATTTCGTGACTTCAATTAAATTTAAGGTCGCACTTGCTTAAGCTCAAAATTTGAGGCGCCATATTTTATCACAAATGGGAGAACTACGGCATATGGCCCTGGATAATTATAGCGAATTATCATAGATACTGGCGGATATGTATGGCGAGGGGGTGGGGGATCGGGATTATGAGGATCGCTCAATCCGCGCATTATTGATCGAGGCTGCCTGTTTTGAATGCAAACTTAATGCCGTGTGGGCTCCCCTCCCCCCCCCCCTCCCTTTTTTTTCAAGCGTCGATCTGGATCCGGGCCTATACCATGTATATTACCAAGGTGGCTTATGATTAACAAGCCACGTGCCCGCATGGCTGCAAGATTCTTAGGCCATGCAGGTATATAGATGTCGGATAGGCTGATTGATAAGTCAGTTGCCATGATATTATCAACATGGTGCAATAACACTCTAATGTTTTTTTGTTTTTGTTTACCGCAAAACTAAAGTACACCGGAATATAGAAAAAAAACACATTCAATATATGAATAAATAAAAACGTTATTGTAATTCGTCTAGTCTGGGCGGTATACCCAATTTCTGTAATTTTCACATTAATTTCAGGAATTGATGAAATTTGATACTTATATATCACAATATATAGAAATATTAATTATACTATACAATATTTATCGTAGCTTATTTAAATTAAATTATATTTTTTAATCTGATTTATTGTTAATGCTATTTCGATGCTATTTTAGCTATAACATTTGCAAAATATGTTCAGCTACATATTACAATATGTGAAACTCCCAAAGATAAAGATATATTCATCATGTATTTAAATAGCTTCATCATGTATTTAAATTGTATTTATTATGCTTTGCATATTTTTTATATGATATAGATTGCTAATAATGCCATTACATTTAATTGTTATATATGGTAAGTATTCAGAGAACCAAAAAAAATTATACTGCTAATGATACACTCCAAGTGTAAAGTAGTCGACTTTAGGTCGAAGCTATAATTCGGCAAGTCAGGGGGTCTAGCGACAACGACAGCTCTTGCAAGGTCACGCGACTAAGTAAGAAATCTCGTGACCAGTAATATAATAAATGTGTATCTCCTTTATACCGGCGGTGTTAATGCGCCGTCCGTTTCTTAAGCATATTGAGGAGGGTACTTCACGCCGCCCAGGCTATTGCAAGTTTGCCTGTCTGTTAGCGTTACTACGCCGTCCAAATGACCAATTATCCCCCCGACGAATTTGCAACCCTCTGCAATTTTATGTGATGATGAATCGGCCACCTGGCCTAATCGATTTAGAGTTATTTAAAACCTTAACCACGAAGGTTTTATTCTAAACTGTAAACTCTAAACTTGGACACCGGTTCACCGACTGTCACGACGGCGCATCCGAGTGCGACGATAAGGGGTCTCTGACCTGAGGAAATGGAGGTTAAAAAAATACTTCGCTTATAGTCACGTTGCCCCGTACTACCATCGTCAGCATTTTTACTCCTTAACTTTATACCCCCTTCCCCAATTACGCAGCACGTGCAAGTGATTATATTAGAAATATAAATGAGCATCAAAGCCATAAAAGAAAACAATGAAGTCACGAGATACTGACTGGTGAGGCAGTATATATAGCGAGAAGGAAGACAGAGAGACAGACACAGACCGGGACCACCACCAAGACGAAGAACACCACAGCCCAAGACAGCAATCCCAGAGGACTGCTGCTAAGCCGCCGGGGCTAGATTCGAGACGGAATGATTGTATTAAGTTGATATTCGCTGATGGAATAAAGTACCCATCGAAATGCACCCGAAGTGTCGCGTTGTCGCGCGAACCTGTAAAACCCTGCGCTGCAGGTGAACCTGGAAAACACGAATCTTGAGAAGTAACTCCAGACGGCTTATGACATCCCGAGGAGTGAACTTTTCACTAGGTGATCGTTGCAACCAAAATAAACTCTTTCTACTCGAATGTCGACATAGGTGTTTGTGGCAAGTGAAATGTTAATCGATGTGTTAAACGATAGACAGATGCGAGGAAACGGCCATTTAAACCGGATTTGACCCGCCGTCGACTTAATGATTTGATACACAACGCACAGTATTACGAGTTGATGGTCTATTTGATGGTAAACTTGAATCTAACTTCAACTAATAGTAATAGTACTAATAGTAATAGCGCGAGTTTTGCATGGCGTTAGGCATTTTATTAGCGATTCAACAATATGTAGCAGCCCTTCCTTTTGATTATCGGAGATTCAATGAAAACTGGCCGGGTACAACAGTTTGATGTCAGGTCAATCAAATTGCCTAACTCCCCGCTTACTCTATATTATAGTACAAATGTCCACAACCACACACAAATTAAAAATTCATTTATTAATTAGTCAAAGATAGTAATCCTGAAACCTGCAAAATATGGCATCACCAAACATATATCTATGTTGGTTATATATATATATATGGTTTGATAACCTCAGATGTCTTCAAATAGGCGAGTGTTAGCAGAACTACACGACTGTTATTATACCGATCCTGTGGTACATATATCCAACCTGATACTCCTGACTACACTTGTCATAGGGGTCAGCATGGGTGTTTCCCCGGGCGGGGGGAGGGGCACAGGGTTGCACGTGACCCCCCTTTACGAATCTATGACATATCTGCCCTTCCCCCCTTTCGTAATTTCATAATCTCCTACAACCGTACACTAATTGCCTGTGTATATTTGACGGTGACGTTGATGAGAACTTTTCCTTTCGGATAAACAGGGTGCGTCGACCGTGCTTTACTATGCATGCAAGCGTTCATGAACTTGCTTCATGGCAACTATATGATTTTTTAGTTTGATTATTTTTGGCGAAGTCGCAAGAATGAAGCGCCTACATTGATGTACACATACATGAAACGCCTTATGTAACGTTCCTTTATTCAGGCGGTGGTGGAGGTGAAACTTCCTGTGGACGTACTGGAAGACAGAGAAGAAGGGAATCAGATTCAAGCATCTCGATAGTAACGCTGCCTTTAGATGGTAATGACAGCAGGTAAAAGATTACGCAGCGTATCTTATTTGCAACGAATCGCGTTATATATATATATGAGGTCGTTGGATAAGCTGATAGTTAACTTATATATCAAATGAATATATATATATTATAATAACAAATCATAATTTTTTTTATTTGCATGCATATCATTTCTACATTTCTCAAGACAAGGAATATATCTTCACCATCATGGTCTTAGATTTTTGTATAATATTAATAGATGTTTTTCCTGGTGTCGTGTATCATATCATTATAATTAAGGACCAATTGGGAACCAATTGCCAGATTTTGGCAAACATATTAAGAAACCGATGCCTATGAACAACGCAACAGTGAATAACGTTCATTTTTGTGACTTTTAATTTGGATCCCTTGTTTCTCAAGCTCGTAAGTGACACCGGATACTTGAGACTCTATTTTTTCGATGATTCCTTTCCGTAGCTTAAGTCCTGCGTGCGGTTCCGGGCCGACGTAAGTGACACCAAATACCTGAGACTATCTACCGTTTGTCCCATTGTCTCCACAAACTTACGTCCCGTGTGTTACGTTGCAAAATGTCCGCCCGTTGCAAAATGTCCGCCAGGCAAATATCGTTGCATTATGTCCGCCCAAAAAGCAATTCGTCGTTGCAAAATGTCCGCCAGGAAAATATCGTTGCATTATGTCCGCCCAAAAACCAATTCGTCGTTGCAAAATGTCCGCCCGGAAAATATCGTTGCATTATGTCCGCCCAAAACTCCATTCGTCGTTGCAAAATGTCCGCCCGGAAAATATCGTTGCATTATGTCCGCCCAAAACTCAATTCGTCGTTGCAAAATGTCCGCCCGGCAAATATCGTTGCATTATGTCCGCCCAAAACTCAATTCGTCGTTGCATTATGTCCGCCCACTGCAGGATGTCTTTGTCGCATGATCAGCTCTATATACCTATCATTTCTTACTATATCATGAGCCGCCCATTTAGCTCAGTATCTTAAGTAGCGCGCTTGACATGAGCGCTCTGGAACTGAGAGCCTAACGGTACGCGAGTCGCGAGCCCTTGGTAAGTGGGGGGGGGGGGGGATGGGGTAAGCCCTACCCGGGCGACTCTCAGCATAATGGCGGCATTGCGGCGACACCCCACTCCAATTTCTCTTTCTCTCTCTCCATCCCCGTGTCCCCACGTACCCCGCTCCCCACCTCCTTGTTCTAAAAATTTCAACATTTGATGATATTTGCAGTTTTAATCATTAAGTTTTAATAGAGACTTCTGTTGGTTTGCTATTATTAAATTGTAATTTAGTAATAGCAATAGTGAAGGAGGGACAGATGTGAACTTCAGCTTCATAATATGCCGAGACCCGGTGGCGGGGGGTGGGGGGGGGGGAGGTACATATAAGTGTAATATAACCTTATTTAAGTTTCCCCATACTTGTTACATTATGATTATGCGATGATTTTTGTTTCACTGTTTGGTTTTACCACCAAAATCCGCTCGATCGGGGCGTTTTACTACCAAAATCCGCTCTGTCGGGGCGCTTTACCGCTAAAGTCAGCTCGTACGGGGTATTTTTTCCCGGCAACCCGCTCCATGAACGTACATCTTCAGAGCCACCCCTCTCCCCTCCCCCCTGGTCGCAAGTTTAAAACATCCGCTCTATAGGGGTATCTGTTTCGTCCTAAATGTTCGCTCTCCTATGCATCAAGGAGTACCCGCGGAACCTCCCACCCACTACATGGGTATAATAATGCCCCCCCACCCGCCCCCACCCTCAGGGCCGACACAATGTGTTCAAATATACACTGTAGTCACAGCGAGATGTCGGAACCTTGCAGTGTCGAGCCGTGGGAAAGATTACAAAGCCGCTTGGATACGATATATATATTTTATCATTCCTTTGAAGTCTCGTTGCATGTGCGCATACTCAAAACACGTGCTCCTTACGTCATCACGATAGTTTCTGTTATGGTAAGCCGTTCGCCGATGAGCGATCTCCACGTTCTGATATGAGTCCATTTGTAAGTGTATTTCCTGAAGGCATGGACCGCCATAAATATAGCCATTTATGGCATCGAATACGTGAATTAACGTTCCCTTACCATTGCCCCGTCGCAATCAAAAGGCTTGTAACGTGATTATAGGCCTAGGTCTAATTCCACGACATAGGTTGCCTTTCTTGTGGATTATCCTAATCATACAACGTACGAAATTGCGCGTTTACAAGGAGAAGTACGTCAATAATAACAGTTCACTACTCTTATTACGAGCTCTGGCACGTTTTGCATCCATGTGACATGCCGAAGTAGAAATGGGACCCATATTCCCAACAATTGAAGGCGTTTTTTCGGATTGAAACTAAAAAGTATAGCACTCGAAGATCATATAGACATCGTGGGAACATGTAATGGGGGGGGGGGGGGGATTGGCGAGGGGGGGCGGGTGTGGGGTCGTGTTCGAAAATCACAAAAAAAACTATTTCTTTATTCCCAGGTCGCAATGAATAAAATGGAAAACTCCCCGCATAGAAGGGAAGGACCGGATACATGATGTAACATGTATAGCACGAACAGTCATGTTCGAATAGCCTTTGCTTTAGAAATCAAGAAACATGTGTTTTTTAACCGTGATTTCGAGAGTTATAATCCCATTCGAGTGGTGGCGTTTTGTTATTACTAGTACATATTCCTTGGAACTACCTGTCAAGTAATGTGTTCGCGAGCTTTCTCTACTTGTAACCTGTCGTGAGCACTTGATTTGATGATGACCTTTTGAATAAACCTTACCGACGGCTCTATTGTTTTCACATCTACTACACACGGCAGCCCATACACTAATACTCAAAGGCGCGTAGGTTTTTTTTGTGCTGAAAGAGCGCGCGGGCATTTGTTCACATTCGACGACGACCTTTATTGGATTGGCATCCTTCCCTGTAACAGAAAGCTTATTCACCGCCAAGGTAAGTTGAAACAGTATAATACTATAGCAATTCTTTCTTCATTTGGGAAAATATTTATCTGCATATGGTGTATTATTAATGGAAGTGGATATCGCCGAAATTACCGTTGACCCATGGTCCATGATTTATAACGGATCATTATACTACATTGTCTTGATTACTATCATTGCGTTTTGTGATTTGTGTTGTCAATATCAGGGTGGCCTTTCGATATTCAAATCTGTGGCTAATGTATTTCCCGAAAGTGGTTAACTAAGTTTAGTGGGGAATTAGAAATATTGACGTAATGTTATGGTCTTATATTGGTTATGACGACAAAAAGCTTAAATTTTATTTGTTGTCAAAGCTAGCAACACCTAAGCCAGTTTATAATTTTAAGTTCGAATGTGACAAGTTAATTTCCATTGCGGTCGATTGGGATTAATAAATTCACGTGGTTTTACCATATGGTAATGTGCTAACTCTTTTGTAACACCATAAACAGGACTGAGTATAATGTTTTTGTTAAAATGAGATATTGTGTAAACAAGTTAGTGCCCCCCTCCCACTGGACACGCCCATGATATGTACTATAGCCTCGAGAGACCTCCGTTTCTCCCTTGTGTCTCGATTCCAGCCTATATTTCCCACGGGGCTTTAAGAAAAAAAAAATACGTGCATTTTGAAATTCTGAATTCTCTGGAGATACACTGGGATTAAATATCACATTTTTATATGGAATAATATTTTAGTTATAAAATTCTTCCAAACAATTCAAAAGATTTATCACTTGTATATGTGTTTACAAGTCTTTACAGAGCACCAACGTGCGCTCCGGGCGCCATATTTGTTTTTTGGCGGGTGCTGGTTCTCCGAGTTATATTTCTGTTTAATAAATGTGTTATGAAGTTAACTTACTCTTCATGTCAAGGAAAACCATAGGCCACCATTGTCCATGGGAAAGCATGCGTAAAACATATGTGATATAATTGAAGAATATGTTGCTTTAAAGGATGATGCTACCAAAGGACAAACTGTCGATGATAACTGTGATCATGCTGATTGCGTTATGGGCAATTATCTCCCCTGTGAAGACTGTGCAACGCGCACACAGATGTGGACCCAGAGCCGTTACTGCTGCTCGTCACGACACCCTAGTAGGTATCTATAGGCCAGATAGATATGGAAGAATACCCCCCCTGGGCTCACGCTAGCCATTGGTAATTTATTCACTTCCCGTAAAGCGATATCTGGCTTGAGCAAAGGGTGTTTCATTATACAATTTACAAGCTGACCCAGGATAATCCTAACATATCGAATAACTTATAATGGGCCAATGTTGCCTACTCCATTTAATTTCAAGTAATTGTCAATAAGCATTTAAAGGCGTGGAAAGCTATCCTCCGGTCGGAGGCCTGTAGATAGGTTAAACAGAGCGGTTGCCTCGTAAAATATATTTTTGTCGCAATTAACTGACCGACACAGGATAATATTAAATCGGAAATATTCCAGTAATACTTATAACAATATACTAAACGAAGAGCGTGATACTTAGATTATTTCAACTGAAGGATGCAACGAAAATGAGTTTTTCTCCTACAGAACTTCTAACTTCCCAAAACATGGGGCGCGAGACAACTTTAACCAAAGAACAGCAATCTGCCCGGCGAATGCTGAGGAGGTGGAGGTCCAGCGATCATGTGACCGTCGACAACGTGGAGAATCCCGATACTCATGAGCACGAGAAACGGATTTTGATCAACGGGAAGATACTCATCAAAGAAGGGGAAATTGGGATTAATGTCAAACATTGCTTCCATAAATGTAAAGGCGGTGGACATGTTCGCTTGTGCCAACGACTGAAGGAAACATTCCATGGAGTCTTCCTGCGGTCTACCAACAACAATTTAAAGAATTTACCCATAAAACAAGCAATAGCCCCTGTATTCGACAACAGGGCCCCTTTGAAACCAATCAAGGCCGAATTCGTACACCACAGACATCAGATTGACCTCGTCGATTTTCGACGCATGCCAGCTGTCACGAAGCAGGGGCGCTTTCATTATGTTTTGGCCGTGTTAGACTGTTTCAGTCGTTATTTATGGTTAAGGCCGCTTAAAAGCAAAACCAGCAGAGAAGTTACGCAACAGCTAAATGAAACTTATGAGAATGAAGGGAAGCCAGTCATTATTCAATCAAACAGAGGAGGAGAATTTAAAAAGGACTTTACAACATTTTGTAAAAAACATCACATCCAGCACATCAGGTCATCCCCATATCATCCTCAGTCGCAAGGAAAGATTGAAGCCTCACATAAAGTCTGGAAACGAAAGTTGAAATACGACATGAGTCGCGGGAAGCGCAACTGGGCTAAGCGCCTGGGCCGTTATGCCATGTTAAGGAATGAAGAATATCACACCACCATTGGTGCTACGCCCTTTGAGATTTACCACGGAAGAAAAACAACCAGCCTTAGGTCTAGAGCGCCATCAAACGCCACAAATCAGTGCAAACTTGCACACAACCTAGCAAGAGTGAAGAATCGTTCAGCAATACAGGACGAAAAAATGATCAAGAAACACCTGAGTCGATATCCACCTAGCATCTACATGGAAGGTGACCGCGTTCTCATAAAGTTAAAGCGTGGCATTCGCAAGGGAAAGATCAGTACGACCAGGCCAAACGAACATCGATACCTCGTAATCTATGATGATGGAGCGAGAAAGTGGCATGATGTTTCGGACTTGGCAGCCCAGACTCGAGCGATGGACCTCTCCAGAAGGGTGAGACCACGAAACAGAATTGTGTCCATGTGCCAGTGTAAATATTCTGCGTGTTCACGAGTTGCTTCAAGATGGTGCGCGCATGGCTTCTCGGCGCGCTGCTGCCGACGGAGTGCGAAAAGATGCGTGCTCCGTCATCATAGATCAGTGCACATTTCACAATTTGTGGCCAACAAATATCTAAGTGAATTCGCTGCGAGCGAAGTGCAGCCTGTAGAAAATTATTCGACAGCAAACGACGACCTTGTCAGAAACGCTCTGCTACACGGATTATTACCAGAGGGAGAAATTCCACGAGATGGCAGTTGCATGTTTCATGCCATTGCTCAGAGCCTCAATAGGCGTCAGAGAAGCCAGTTGTCTCAGCAGGACGTCAGGGATGATGTAGTGCAATGGCTTCAGCGAAATCCGACTCTTCCTGACGGGGAATCTCTCGCTAATTTTGTTCATAATACTGACTGGGATGCATACATCTCTGGAATAAGCGAGAACGACTGGGGGGATCACCTGTGTCTGCTAGCCGCTTCAAATGTCTATGACGTTCCAATTGCGGTGGTATCCAGTAGTCAGCCAGATATCCGATGGATAAGACCATTTTGCCAGGATTCATCCCACAAAAGTGCCATTTTTCTTGGACATGAACACGAGGTTCATTATCTACGTCTTGAAAGCATTGTGAGTGGCGACTTTGTATCTCTATACCACGCCGAGAACCGCTTTATAGTAGAAGCCTCTTATATAAAGCTGATAACGATAAGATTAACACTGCATCTTATAGACAAATAGATATTATAGTCGCCACTGAGCAAAGATACAAGAAAATATTTCTTTGCCAAGTGCGACAAACATGCGCTTCTGAGACAATCTATTAGCTTGCCTAACCATAAAAAAGCAGTCAACCTGACCGAGTCAATTGTGATGATGGAAAGGAGAAGAATATAAGATATATGTGTTATCTTCTTCATGAAGGAGTAAGGGCTAAACTTACAATCTGTTGTGAGTATTTAAATCCTTGGCTCGGTTTTAACTTTCAATTGCTGAGTACAGTACAAACTTCCTATTTTATGTTTCTATTGTTTATTGGTTTGACCAGTTGTATGTTTTGTCTCTCCCATGCCACACAGGAGGAATTGCCTTTAGAATCACGGGTGTCATCGGCGGAACGCGAAGAAAACGTCTCTGATGGGTTATCGGTAAGTAGATCCATGAAAATGATAAGTATTCCTGTGAGGCAATTAACGAATTCTGACTCTGACTCTGAGGCCTTTACGACCGGAAAAGAGTCACAGTTACGCATGCAAGTTTCAAATAAAGTGGCCAATCTATATTTATCCAAACAGTTATACCTCGTTTCAGGCAATTTGTGATACGTAATAGGTTAAAGGGATACATGTTATCGATTGTCGACGATACGAAGTTACGGCCTTTTCAGCACATTGACAGAATGCTTTGTATGCTTGGTCTTAAATGTTAATGCGACGAAATAAAAACTTACATTTAAGGTTCACCACGCTGGTCTCAACGTGCATTCCCCTGGAGAACCGATCGCCGATAACGAGGATGATACTTTGCCACTGAACGCCGATGACAACTGTCATGCTTCTACGAACAGGCCTGTTTTGACAGTAAGTTTGCCGTTATCTTTTCAGCATAGTTAAAAGCGCATATCTGCAGCTGCGTTTGGTTGATTCTCGCATTTACCTTTGCCGTCAGAATACAGTATATATTTCACCCTATATTAAAGAAGTTTGGCAGAACAATGTTTTACAACGATATTTGTATAAATCGACTGTTTGAAAGTAGTTGAAGACACTGTTGTAATTGGTACGGGTTTTCAGATCAATCTCCTCCCACGCGAGTTGCGGGAGCGTATTTTGCTTGAGGCTGTTTTGGCTGAAGGGGATACAGCTTATCTGCAGCTTGCCCTGACGTGCAGGGAATGGCGAGATATTGTGTCCTCAAAGAGTTTCATGAAAACCCATCATACCCATTGGCTTCGAAGTAAGTGTGTTTTAATTCGGCTGCATAGAGGACAATTACGACACTTCGGAAGTACTCGTCAGATAAATTTAGGATTATTAAGAGCATTACTATTATTTCTACAATAACGTGTCGGATCTTGAGATAAGCAGTTATGTGACGAAAGCTCACAAGCACAGGAACCATGAAGTCCAATCGAAGATCACTACGACATAAGTTGAAAACGTGGAAAAACGGTGAAAACTTGAGATCGCGCTGACTAGGTATTGCGGTACATTTCTGTATCAGCAGGTCTTATTTGATCTAAATCTGATGTTCCCTGTATTCGCCGATCTGTAAAATATTACGTTTGCATAGTAGTACTCTCTTGCTTCCTACTTAACGTCGTCGTGACGCCACGTGACGCACACGACGCTCCTTAAGGTAAAATCATGTGACGAATAAAAGCAGCATATGATGTAAATATATATAAAGATAATAATCCTAGACTGAAGAAGACCTAGCTCACATCGGGGCCAATCGATATTTCCTAACTGGGAGTAGATGACTTATTCACTTGTACTTCGACAATCATTTGTTATTGGATTACATTTTTCGTTTATAGGCGTAAGCAGGCACAGATACGATCGCCTGGCACCGAAATATCGTCAGGAATTTTTAATTCGTGAATGTTTGACATGCGGGAAGCAGTTTAAGGAAGAAGGGCCTGGATATTGGGGCGGCGACGGACAAGCCGGACGCTTTCTCGGTTTTCAGGAAGATCAGTCCTGTCCGGGTTACTGCTGCCCAATGTGCCAGAGGGCGGATCAAGGGTGATTTTTGTTTATGTATATTTGTACAAACTGCATCGAAAACGAAAGCGGAATAAGTACACCAATGCCGTATAAACTGGTTTTATTTGTTATTATGTACGTATATTATTTCTACCGTGCCGTTGTCGGGTAGTTCTGGACTACTTACCAACGTAATTGCGAGTAAATTTAGCTGCTTCGAAATTCGTTTAAGTAAACTACTTCCTTATTAAAGGGCTTGTTTAATTTGTACTTTTTTATATTATGTAATTCTTTTCCGCGTCGAGTGACTTTTATTCAAATGACCGAGTACTTAATCAATATCGCTAAGGAATAACAATTATTTATTTTCATTGTTGCTGTCCCAAGTGCCGCAAGAGGGAATTGTTATTTCTTGCCTGTGCCTAATTGGCCCCCCTAGTTTTGTCATCGAACAGTAACAGTCGAGTGACTTTTATTCAAATGACCGAGTACTTAATGAATATCGCTAAGGAATAACACTTATTTATTTTCATTGTTGCTATCCCAAGTGCCACAAGAGGGAATTGTTATTTCTTGCTTTTGCCTAATTGGCCCCAGTAGTTTTGTCATCGAACAGTAATGACCATATTCAGTTTTGTTTATGCCTGTATTGATAATCTGAACCGTTATTGCTAGTCTCGATTTGTTATCCCGTTAATCGTGTTTATATGAAACGCTCGACTATACCATACATGTATTAAAGTATTTTATGAGGTGCGTGTTTTTTATGGTATAATGGATATATGACGTGCAGTGTACAAATGGGTTTAATGTTCTTTTAAATGTTCATGAATTGGATTAGGATCACTTGGTTTTGGGAAAAGAAGTTATGTTTTGCGGTGGCAACATCAAAATAACAGTTCCTTCCGCGGATAGTGTTAATTCGTCGCTCCTCAGCATAGATATCACTTTGTGGTTGCAAAACATAAGACCATGAACTAGTCGAATAGATAGGAGTTACCCGGCAGACATGGATATGCTCTCCACTTCTTTCACCATTTGTCGCGATATGAGTATTTTTGATTAAACCTTGCAAACACAACCAACGAGAGAGCTTGAGGGACCGTCAATGGCGGCATTGCTCCAATTTAGCACTTTAGCCCTCTTGCCCTAAATTGACGCGATAATTTGTTTGAGTGCAATACGCCCGTTTGAAACCCAACAGACTCAAAAAGAAAACTTCTTAAGCTGAACGATAATGACTTCAATTGGCCTTCCAAAATAATGGATTTATTACAGACAATAAATCGGCATCGTATGGGACACCACTTATAAATGTGCATAACTTTTCCCGGCGAATATTCATCAACACATACCTTTTTAAAAATACCACAAATTAAAGGAACTTGTGGACCAGTGTGGTTGGGGATTGAGGCAACAGTCGGTTTTACGTGATTGACCGATCCGAAGTATTGACCGACGCCGAAGCATGGCATTTATAAGCCTTTTCAACGTGCTCTATGTCCGACGAACAAGTCCAACAAACAAACCAGTGCAAGGGCGGATCCAAGGAGGGGGTCCTGACCGCACCCGGTTTGAGGAAGAACGCCGTTTTTCAATGCCAAAGTTAGGCCGTCTGAGGCGTGGATCCCCCCCCCCCCTCCCACCCTTTTGAGGAATAATCTGAGGCGGCGTGGAGCCCCCTTCTTCCCCGGTCGCACGTTCGTCTCACCGTCGTCCAAAAAATATGGGAACCCCCTGTCGCAAGTTCCAATAGATCCTCCCCCCACCCCTTTTTTTCAAATTCCTGGATCCGCCCCTGCAGCATGTTACTTTTCTTGTCAGCATCTGAAGTAAATACTTTCCAATTGTGCCTACCGTTAGCAAAGATTATCCATTTCATGCTCACGAATATCACCACGTGTAAGCGTCGCTTAGTGTATGGATCGATCTATTCAGCCGGCTCGATCAAAATAGGCCATCGTCAATTTCTCGATTCACCAATACTTATTGACTCTGTTATGCTGCCTAGGGCACCTACCCAAACAATCGACATAGACAATCATATATTGCTTTGTAGGCACACTATGGCTGGACCGGCCCAAGAAGCCCCTCGATGCCATGAATAATGGTTGAAACATGCCCAAGACTTAGTTTCGGGGTCGAGATATCACGATACATTGTCATAGTTTACAGACGGCATGTTTTACTAAATCTGACTTTTGCATACGCTTCATGCTTGGAATGTGGGCCTAGTTCATTGCTCGATTACCCCTTAGTCGAAAGCATGCGGCGACCCGCATAGATGTTGCCTTTGCACCCCTGCCTCCACTCCTCCCAATTGTCTACATTCCAAGTAAATGGAAGACGGGTGGGGGAAGGGCGACTCGGAGACAAACGGGGCACCCGTTTTATCATCTAATTACATTACCCTGAACCGCCATTGGGTCCCCCCCGGGGATCCCACGTGTGCCCTCATCCAATCTACGTATTTTCCTACACACACGAAATGTAATAGAATGTGCTTTCTGCGATTATATATTTGGGTTGCGTTGAAAATTCCTGTTCACGTTGACGTTGATACGAAAGCTTGTTAGGGCCCTTCAGATTGTTTTTTTATTAATCAACATTTTTTCCGCTTGTCAACCAGCAGTTAAATATTCAAACCTGGAGTAGATGCTTTTAACTGTAATAAATGATTTAAACCTAAATAAATTATTAAAACTAAGAATTAATTATTCAAACCAGGAATAAGTTATTCAAACCAGGAATAAATGATTCAAACTCCGGATATGTGGTGTCAAATCTGGATCTGTCGGGTCAATCTGGATCCCGAAATCACAAAAAAAGGCACACGTTTTTGGTTTTTTAAGCAACCTCTATAATCCCATTTACATTTTGCATTTCATGGTATTATAGGTTCCCACAAGGTCCATGTGGTCTTACGAGTGCTAGACAGGGGGGTTTCTCTTTCCATTTCGGCAAGTCAAATGGAGACAACGCTTAGCAAGGCTCGTAATAAACGTAAGAAATTCTTATTCTTGACAACTATCTCCTTGAAAATGTGCAATGCGCACGTTGTAGATTAAGATAATCCACAAGGAAGGCAACATATGCCGTGGAATTAAACCTATAATCATGTTACAAGCCTTTTGATAGTGACATAGTAATACAATTGGAAAGGTAATTCATGTATTGTGACACCTTGATTGGATGAAAGGGCATATTTATCGCGGTCCATGCATCGGGAAGAACAAATGGGCGCATGTCACAACGTGGAATCGCTTTTCGGCGAACGGCTTACCATAAGTACCATGTTGACGTAACGGGAAGCATATAGGAGTCAACCACGCCGTATTGACCTGTAAGATCCTGATTTAATCCATCGTATCAGTATTTGACTATGATCATCTCCAATAGACCTCTAGGATCCCAATTGGATCCCCAGGATCCGAACTGATTCATAGAAGCCCGATTTACACCTTAGAGCCAGAGCGGATTCTTCACAATTCGAGTAGGATTGACCCTTCCTATCCATATTTGTGCCCTCAGACCCGGATTTGACCTCTTAGATCCATATTTTACCCCTTAGATCCAAATTGACCCTTCTGATCTAGATTTGACCTCTTAAATCCAGATTGAACCATCAGATCTAGATTGACCCCTCAGATCCAGATTTGACCCTCAGATCCAGATTTGACCTCTCAGATCCAGATTTGACCCTTCATATCCAGATTGAACCCGCAGATCCAGATTTGACATCTCAGATCCAGAGTTGACCCTTCAGATATAGATGTGACCTCTTAAGTCCAGATTTTGACCCTTCAGATCCAGATGTGACCCTTCTGATCCAGATTGACCTATCAGATCTAGATTGACCTCTCAGATCGAGATTGACCCCTAAGGTCCAGATTTGACGCCCCAGATCCAGATGTGACCTCTGAAATCCAGATTTGACCCCTCAGATCCAGAATTGACCCCACATATCCGGATTTGACCTATGAGATCCAGATTTGATCTCTTAGGTCCATATTATACCCCTCAGATCCAAATTGACCTTTCAGATCCAGCTTTGACCTCTTAGGTCCATTTTATACCCCCTCAGATTCAAATTGACCCTTCGGATCCAGATTTGACCTCTTAAATCCAGATTGAACCATCAAATCCAGATTGACCCCTCAGATCCGGATTGAACTTTCAGATCCAGATTTGACCTCTTAAATCCAGATTGAACCATCCAATCCCGATTGACCCCTCAGATCCAGATTGACCGTTCAGATCCAGATTGACTCTTTATATCGAGATTTGACCCTCAGACCCAGATGTGACCCCTCAGATCCAGATTTGACCCCTTGTATCCAGATTGACCGTTCCTATCCCGGAGACACATGCCCAGATCGACACAACCCACGGTCACACCCCTCTCTTTCCTCCCCGTCAATGCTCACTCACACAAGCAGGTTTGAGCAGTCCCCACAGTAACCTTTTCTCAGAATTACTGGCCCCATCTGCCAATGATTAAGGACAGAATAAAAATATTGTGACCTTGAGCTTTGACCTACATACCCCGCTAATGAACTTGACCGAGCCATGTCGGTGACACGCAGACGCACACACACACACACCTGTAGACAAACAGACAAATTGAGATATGTCGGAAACATCGTAAATTTTCCGTCATAACAACTCATACCGACATATGAAATTTAGATAATAGAACACACCGAGATTAGACTTTAAAATCTTACATTTTCGTTTTGAAAAAACGGAACCAACCGACATACGGGCGGACATTTTGCAACGACGAATTGAGTTTTGGGCGGACATAATGCAACGATATTTGCCGGGCGGACATTTTGCAACGACGAATTGAGTTTTGGGCGGACATAATGCAACGATATTTGCCGGGCGGACATTTTGCAACGACGAATTGAGTTTTGGGCGGACATAATGCAACGATATTTGCCTGGCGGACATTTTGCAACGGGCGGACATTTTGCAACGTAACAATCTGGTCGGTGGCAGATTGCCATCCAGCCAACCCCGCTTGATGGAGAGACACGTGGTAAGTGTTTGCCCTAATGCGGGTAAATTCCGCGTTTGCAGGCCGTGTTAACGGGGAAGTCGCCTATAACTGAGTTTTTTGGTTTCTGTTCCAATGATGGGGCTTCTCGTTAATCTTACCTACTGAGCTCCCTTCCTTGTCGAGCTGAGCGAATGTGGCGCCGCCCTACCGGCTGGAGGCTTATTCAAGACGTTCGATGGGATACAATTTGTCAACATCTGGATCCTAATTGGGCGTCAGGGTTTGTGTTATCTCAGACTTACTTTAAATTTGACCGAGTTCGGGAAGTCACCCCTTCCCATAACCAGATGTACATGGTAATCACGGAGAGATTGTGCAACTGATGTTGATAGATGTACATGTTCGCTATACCCCAAAACACCATTCGTATCCGCTCATACAGCATGTGTAATTCATCAGGGCAATTTTTTTGATGCATTCGTGTCGGACGGTATCCATTTTGGACGACATAGACTACATCGCGTGGCTACATTTTTTTTTAAACACCGTCTTTACACTTCTTCAACACCATCTTCACACTTCATTAAACTTCTTCAACACCATCTTCACACTTCATTAAACTTCTTCAACACCATCTTCACACTTCCTTAAACTTCTTCAACACCATCTTCACATTTTATTAAACTTATTCTTTTTTAACTTCCATAACATAACTTCACGTACTTAATCTCTCTCTCTGTCAATTACTGGTCCGTAGCTGGTCAATAATCGGTTTGTAGTTGGCCCGTAGCTGGTCAATGGCTGGTCCGTAGCTGGTCCGTAGCTGGTTTGCATGTGGTCTATAACTGGCCCCTTGCTGGTCCGTAGTTGGTCTGTAAGCGGCTTGTAGCAGGTCCATGGCTGGTCTATAGCTAGTATGTAGCTGGTCTATAGCTGGTACGTACCTTCATCCCTGCGGACCTGCAAGTAGCCCCCAGCAAGCACATATATCTGGCATGACACGTAGGGCACGTTGTTGGTGCTGTGGTTATTGACATCTACCCTCGCCTTGCCCTGTGCCGTCTAGCATCCGCAAGCAGCGTGTTTACTCCCAAGAACTGTTTGCCCCAGGAAAGTTAAAAGGTTGGCGCTGTGCGAAGCATCATGTAGTGCATACATTATTGGCTGGTGTTAGAGTGTTGCACCTGCGGGTGGTGGGGAGATTAGAGCCAAACACGTCTGATGAACAAAAGGCGTCTGATGGAAAAAGGCAACGCCACTTTTGTCCGGAGAGAGAAGTGACGACCTGGCGCCTTGTTCGATAGACGTGGAGTTGCCTGACACAAGCGCCTGACGAAAGATTGGACAGATTGGAACGACTTCTTCTTGTTTCTTATTTTTAATTGCCTACAGGCAGAGGCAAGGCCGAGAAAGATGCCACAGCCCAGGTAGACGTATGCAAGATACAGGATCTAGACTGCTAATATTTAAATTTCCTAAGGGTACATTGAGAAAAACTACATAACTTCGTCAATTCTGGACTCATATATTCATTTTGCACGGCAGAGTTAATATAATTTAGGAAGCCAGACATATCATGAGTGAACAATACGACATCTCTTGCATACTTCGTTTTGATCTCCAAAGTCAGACATATGTTGTGATTTCCTCTATACGCTTTTTTTCCTTTATTGTGGTATTGCTTGGGGTTTAAAACATGTATTATCCTGTGACTATGTCCCATAACCATCTAGCATTTAGTCTACTGATTTTGATTATTTTTCTTTTTATAACTCCATGCCTGTACAATCCCGGCGTCCGCATTGAAAAGTTTAAGTCTGACCAGATATCAACATCAACTGTAGCTGAGATCCAAAGAATACATACAGTCACAATTGTCAGAAAGATAATTAATGGCAATTAGCGTCTCCTCGCTCATTACACAGGGGCGGTTGCAAGGGGGGCCCTCCCGGGACCGCCCCCCCCCCTTTCAGGGCAGAAATGTATACAATTTAACAGGAAAAACCGAATGAAAACCAAAACCGCCCCCCCCCCTATCCAGCATTTCCGGATCCAACCCTGAGACCGCCCCCTCCCCCCCCCCCCCGCTATCCAGATTGTCTGGATCCGCTCTTGTTACGAGTGGCAAAGCTAACTATAGCAAAGTAGAAATACTAACAAAATATTGTCCATAGAATGAGAGGTTTGGTTGAACGTTGTTGGTGTGAAAAAACAGTTGCATTATGTGGTTGGACCGTGTCTGAGTGAACGTCTGATTTACAAGGCGAAGACATGAGACACGGGGTCTTTGGTTGCTTGACTGTATATTCACGTTTTGGTCATATCTTGTCAAAGGGAGGAAGGGAGAGTGGAGCCATGTCCCCAGGGGGTAACCCCTTACTCTTGCGAAGAAGGACATGGGATCTGTATCCTGCGACCACACATACATGGAGAGAGCTATGAGAACTGTTTACGGGGATCGGCCGAGTAAGGGACCGAGATATTTATGTGCAGTCCAACATGTGGATTTATGTCACCGAGTCTAATCTCAACTCAACAGAACTGTAACTTAGTGCAGCTAGTGGGCCTGAGATCATCTCTTTAATTAAAAGTTAATGGTTGACATGGTCCTGACTTTGGCGGTGACTCTCCCCTCCTTGACCACGTGGTTCTTATTCAGGTCGGACTTTACGGCCTTTGATGAAGATGACCTCCTCCTCGGCGGCTGAGAACCATGCCGTTACCATGGAGCAGGGGAGGGGGTGGGGTAGTTCCCGTAGATCCCCATTAATTAAGAGCCGTACGCCGGCGGTTTACCGCTTCCCCCGCCCATCGTACCTCCGGTGGACTATTCATCACAGGCGTTTTGGCGGAGGCCGGCGCTGTCATCCGGGCCTGCATCAAGGCCAGCCCAGGCGGTTGTGGCCGGACAGCGGTCCGCTAAGTCCGGCTGTTAGTCGGGATTAGCCGGTCTTTGCCGCTTCAAAGAAACAAATCCCTTAGCTTTTTGATACCAAAGGCATCTGGGTTGTAATATCGATCCCCGAGCTCCGAGTGAGCTACAGAGTCCGCCCGCAATTTTATAGTGAGATGATAATAAGGAAATACCTTTCCCACACTGAGAGTGATCATTCCCCTTCAATAACTGTTACGCACTGGGCACCGCGAGGACATGTTGCTTCGCGCGTGCATCTGCCATTCATTTTCCATTGCAAATGGAAGATAGAAAAAGCAAGATGACTTATTTTCGTTTACTTGCTACAAATGGGTAATGGAAAATGTGACGTGTCTTCCTATATCATGTACGTGTATGACAGTTGTAATGTTACAGTAATCTTTCCTTCGCCCACTTCCCATGGCAAACGCGACCGAAAACTTTAAAACAACCCATTTCCTCTTTCTCATTTTAATATAGGGGCTCGAAGGGAAACCTGACAATCCAGGATTTTGAAAAGCGGGGGTGGGGGCGTCTGCAGTTAGACAATCTATTGAAAAGACTTTCTCGTGCGATCGGGGAATCCATTCGAGAATATCACAACTTGGCGAAGAGGGAGCGCGAGGGTCAGGGTGGGTGGGGGGCACCTACGATTGCGTATAGTTTATAGTTTTGACAAAGGGCATTCTCGTTACTCTACTGGAACTTAACACTTAACCTTAATATCTTAAACATCCTCTTGTTTGCGTGCTTGATGGGACGACCACTAAACGACCCCCCTCCCCTGGCATCCAGTGCTGTTACCCACTGACAATCGTAAAATATGCTGCCATCGGTAGACTGACTGGAAAGGCTAAAATTCGTTCATGATGTAAGCATTTTTCGTTGTCGTGTAGACTACGCGTCTCGTGCATATGCGGCAAAACTACTCTCGTTTCCGAAGTCTGGTTGCGAGAAAGCTAAATCAAGAAAACTAAATTGTTGGACACTGCTTAAAGAGAGGAACCTTCGAGCATTTCATCTGCACACGGCATGATGTGACAGGGCGTCAAGTTTCAGACCCCGTCATCCATTTGACAACAATAAAAGGAAGCACGTCAACCTCTTGTTGGGTTTTTCTCTGTTTCTCATTTGCAATGAAAAATGAGGGGCCGGCTCGATAGCTCAGGGGGCTAGATCGCTCGCTCTGGCCAGCTGAGACCCTAACGGGATGTGGATCGGTGGTTTGCGCCCCGCTATGGCCATATCTGTGTGGTCGTAGGATAAAGATCCCATGTCCTTCTTCGCAAAGAGTAGGGGGTTACCCCTGGGACATGGCTCCACTCTCCCTTCCCTCTCCTATTGACGCGATATGACCAAAAGCGGTTAAAGCGCCCTGAATATACAACCAACCGACAACCAACTGATGAAAAATGAATGGCAGGTAAATGCACGAACGAATAAAACCAGACACAACCAGCAGAATGACAATGGAACTGGCTGCTACCATCGGGACTTCGGGGCTCCAATACCTCAAGGGATTATACGACGTATTGACATGCTATCCGTGCGCGGCGGACCATTCATCGGGCGGCCTTTCCCAGGTTTCGCTACTAAGGATAGGACGGTTACTGCAGCGGTGGATCCCCTTTCCCCCAGCGACGCCAAACTCCCGCGCTATCATGAGAGCAACAAGCGCGTTGTGCGTGATCTGGCTGCCACCTCTTTCCTTCTCCCTCGGCAACGGAGACTCCATATATACGAATGGTCTTAGAAACGCCCTTGACCCCGGGATGACCCTACGGGATGTACATTGTTGTCCATATACCCAGTGAGATATATCACCTTGACCTTTGGCGATATTCCCCCTAGATTAATTGTCTAGTTGTCTATGTCAATGGGGATGGCCTAGTTTGTTGGTTACCCATGCACACGATAATTTGCCCATGTCTCGTAATCCCCATTACGCCAGGGTAACTGTGCCACTGAAGGGCAATGCACTCTCATCGTGTTGCTTTGGCATTAACAGAGGCCTGGGAAAAGGGCGGGGAGGGGTCCTGTGTCTAGCGTCGATTTTTCAAAATTCGCAGTGTCGAATATCGATTTTTCACAATCTACCGTGTCGCTGGTGATTATTCCTGTCTGTTTTTCAACATTGTAAGAACCACGTTTATTTTTGTATTTAATCACACACGGCATAGTGGGACCGCCCGTCCCCCCCATGCTACACCGTAGTATTCTTGGAATGATAAAAGTTTCCGATGTCCCTCATCCGTGATATTAAATATTAATATCTCATAATATGACGCTACATGATTAAACGATCCCAAAGATACGAATTAAACAGCGAGGAATATACATTGCGATTGAAATATAAGTTGTGATTACATGTGTCGTCTTTACTAACTCATTAATAAATGATCATGAACATTGTGAATACAAACCACAAGTAGGATACTGGTATGATCGTTTGATCACAGCGAACCTGTGGATGTTATGGATACTGCATTCGACAACCGCACTTACCACCTATTGCCAATGGCCATAGACCAGCTGCCCAACCAAACTTGGTCAAAACATGAATGTAGGTCATGACCCCTAGGTCAACAGATGAATGTGGGGCATGACCCCTGGGCCATGGTAGTTATAACCGACGTCCTCAAGCTGTCGTTTACGTTATCCTGTCAGTTACCCGTGGCAACGGGACGCGTGTTACCGAGTGATAACCGCCACTGCAGTTGTATTCCCGACAGGGATAAAACCTTTCTTTTCCACACGCGCAAATTATCCCCTTCGCGGGAGATGAAATTAACGCATGCACAAATTTGGTCGTTAAATATCGTTTATTTCTACTGTGGGTGTGTGTTATTATTTGGTCAGCATGACGTCGTTCAACAGCGGAAAAACTAACTATCAATAACCACAAATATAGTTATCACGTACAGTGGCATTCATTCCTAAAGTGGCCAAGGAGCAGAAAACGGTCCAGGCCAATATATTATTCATGTCTCGCTATCTTTAGGGACCACAGATAGCTCCTCTCATCCTGGCTCATTAATTTAATTAAATCTGGGTATTATTATCGCAGCGTACCTTTATGGAAGTAAACGGAAGATATACAGAACACAAGACCGTCTTTTTCGAATACAATTGCATTTGCTAGTCTGGGATGACAAAACAATTTAATCGAACTGTTTTTATGCAAAGGCCCGGTCTCGAATGCACCGTTCCAGGCTGGCAATCATTCATTGACGTCACTGTTGCTAATACCCAATCACGGGGCGAAAAAGGTCTTCCACGGGCTTTATATATGACGAACAAAGCAGCATGTCACTTTCCTGTCAGTTTCAGAGATGACTTCTCACGTTTACCTACCATTAGCCATGATTGTCAATTTCCTACTTAGGATTAACAAAACAGGACCTATGCGTCGATGGGGCTTAGCTCGGACCGATGCATTATAGCTGACGCCCAAAATTATAAACCATGACAAGATCTCGACAACTGAGCGAAGATTATGTGCGTGTACTGCTAAGCAGGTAGGTGCAGGTATCGCAAAATGTTCGCTTGACACATCTCAGGGGCGGATTCAGTTGGGGGGCTCTTGGGGTTAATGCCTCCTTTTCACCCCGCTTATTGCGAAGATACTCTATTTCTATGACGCCAACTTTATGCCATCTAAGATGTGGACCATTTTTTGCTGTCCTGGAACCAATGAGTCACAATGAAATTGAAATGGTGACATATGTCTGCTCCATACAACCATTTATCTTACCATCAATGTGGACGTTTGGGTCAACGATCAGAGAAGTGCCGACCTTAATGTTGCAAATACCCCTTACAGCTAGCTATAAGCAGTCCGGTCTGCCTACGTGTGCATACCTGCTGGATTTACAGCTAATCACAAGTCAATAGACCGATCACGGCTGTTAATCATTCATTGACGTCTCTGTTGCTTTTATCCAATCATATGGCGAAAAAAAATCTTCCACTTTGAGAAATGAAAACTTGTTACTTGCAACTACCCTCAGCTATGATTGTCAATTTCATACACATTAAACCGGGGTGTCCAACCTGATCTAATCGCGGTCTGCACCGAAAGCTTTCATCTTAAAATTGAATTGGCGAGTGTTAACGCTTCGTTTCGGCCGACTGGTAAGGACAAAAAGGTTAAGTCAACCCGCCCCGATCAATGTCGAGCAGCGCGCCATTTTGTTGGAGTAAGTGGCGTATATTTTGAACCTTCATCCGGTACCGCCTTATGTTATAGCTGGGAGTCATCTCGTTGAGGGAACTTTTCACAGTGGATGTAGCCTTCAGGGGAAGCGCGTGAAACGAGAGATCAGGGCCGCGATTTACTGATGAATTGCGGCAGTTCCAAGCTGCGCAGTGGGGGCCGGGGCGATAGCTCAGTGGGCTAGAGCGCTCGTATTAAGTGCTCTGGCCACCTGAGAGCCTATCGGCAAGTGGCTCGGTAGTTCGAACCCTGCTGTGGTCATGGCTGTGTGATCGAAGGATAAAGATCCAATGTCTTTCTTCGTAAAGAGTAGAGGGTTCCCCTCTGGGACATGGGCCTAACCCTCCCTTCCTTCTCCCGTTGACGCGATATAAACAAAAGTGGTTCAAACGTCTTGAATAACCAACCAACCAACCAAGCCGCGCAGTAGACCATGATTTTAGCGTTTCATGGACACATATCATCCACACATATTGATTTATCTCTTGCAACGATTGTCTCCGAAAAACATCTGTATTGGAGTTATAATCGTATCTATTTATATTAGTGATGATCACGCGCTCTTGTTTTGCTCACACAGTAGGCGTCATTTCCGGTTTGCATATAATTATACTATCGACTCCTGATTGGTCAATAGCGGACACACCTCCAAAATGGGCTGCCACCTCGTTATGCGGCGAAATCGTGGCTGGCGGTCACTTATGCAATTTATTGTGAGCTGCAGATAACACGGCAAATGTAATTTGGAGGGTAAAAACTTGGGTATTATGTGAATCGTTACAGCAGCGTTAGAGGACAGGCTGGTGGCTTCCTTTAACGAAAAAGGACTCAAGCGTTTGCGGGGCTTAGCGTGGAACGGTGTATAGGGCTGTACAGTTCTCGCGGATTCTTTTTCCGGTTTAGGGCTTTTGGGGACCAACAAAAAACACGTGCTCTTGGAACGAGTGCGCATCACGCTGGTACCTTGCTACAGCTGCGTGACGCGCTCTCATTGTAGTCAACGTTTGAGTGTTAGGAACAGGCCAACTGCGCGGTTTGTGCGTGAAGAATCGAGTACGTGTGAAACGGCTTTTTTTTGGCTTTGGTCCAGGCATTGCTAACTATGAAAATATAATATAGTTAAAGATAAGACATTTATCTCTTCACAATGCATGGGGTCCGTTCGATGAGACTGTTGGAAGCGTTGTATTTTAAGGCAATTCGTCGATGTTTACAATTCTGAACAAACGGAACACCATTTGCCCCGCTTGGTCAGTCCATATAAGGAGCGTTGTTACGTAACCATAGATACCTCGAGCAGACATACGAGTCGTGGTGATTATCACGTCACACGACATGGAAAACCCCGCCCAAAACAGTAGTTCGCCTGACACTGACAGTCACTCATGAGACAACCGCATTCGGGTTGATCAAATGTCTAACGGCTCATATCGTTACATAAATCAACTCGGATGGTTATAATTCTGATATGCACAGAACTTGAGTGGTTAGTTGTGCATCCAAGGACAGCTTTAGCCGATCTTGTATGTGAAGCGAGTGAAAACAAACAAGGTAGGTAGTACAGCAGCAAGTACATGCCGCTCATACTACGCATTGACGTAGAGCATAAGTATGCCTGTCTTGTGGGGTCTCGATAAGATCCCGTAGTGATTTACAGCCTTATATTCTTGCCCTTCTCGTGACTCAAATTATCGGCAAAACTGGGAGTCGATTCTCAACGACCGACCCGCGAGTCGACTTCTCCCCTATGAGTCCCCTTGGCAACGGCCGCCACGTTAACTAGCATGATATTGCATTCCTATAGTTACGTGCAACGTCGAAACGAATGTGTGTTTCTAAGTAGTTCTCTTCCCTTTTTTGAAAAGAAAACAGCGTTTCATTTCTCACTGGAACAAAACGTGGACACCTGACAGCGCATGGCTGATTGATTCCAAGCACCCTTATTCTCTCATGGGTGAACGTTTGTCATACTTCACTTTCATCGCTGATTATCACCTGCTAAGGTTTAGCCATCCACATGGGCTTCGGTTGCTGTTCTATTTATTGTAAATCCGTCTACGGCAAGATGTGGTTTTTGGGGTTGGGGACTTGGCCTTCCCCGTCTTCAATGGTCCTCATGTTGGAGGATGTACTAAATTGATTTGGGAACGCCGCCCTCTCTTGTCTCCTATCGGCAGAAGAGGTCGGGTTGAGAAGTGGCTGTTGGTCTTTTTGCCAATTACACTTGGGAGATCTCTGGCGTGACCTGTGAGTTTGTTACAATGACGTACTACAGAGAGTAGGGTCATGTAAGACCCATGTACCAACTCCATACATGTTAAAGCAATGTTTTGAGTACCAGTCGTCAATTAATGCAATTTGTTCCGCATCTTACGTGTTATTTGATTTGAAGACGCCCCGACTTTTAGGAATTAAATGTAGAATTCAGTTTCAAGTTAAAAACTAATTGTTTTTTCCAGTAAAGCGCCTTGTTGTACTTAAATTGTACTTTAATTGGTGCCACGCCAAAACAACTTAACCTCATATTAATCTTCTGTGTTTCCACGCTGGTATTATCGAGCTATAACGCCCCAATTTGTAGAAGGGAATACTTTTCCGACATGTTTTCGCACATGCCGATTTAAATTCTAAAGTCACAATTGAATACAAACGTGTGTGCTTTTACATGGAGACTCAGATCCTCTCTGCTGAAGAAAAGCGCTCTACCATGAGAACAATACACGCTCTCGACAACAGATGCATACGAACTGCATCAGAGCTCACCTGTCAATCTTGTGACATCATCGGGGAATTTCTAAATACCGCTCAGATGCAATGCTCATAGATTTAACACGCCGGGCCTTACTTTTTCTAATTCGACTAAAGCGTTTTCAGTGATATCGTGGAATTAAAACATTAAAATACCAAAAAAACTAAATCGTATTTGTTTGTCTTTCCTAAACAGTTGTTAACTCTAAGTTAAACAAAATTGTGGTGCGAACATTTTAAGTTGTACGTTACCCGGTTAAAAACTGTAAGGCATAGTGTTTGACTCAGCAAAAAGATATAATAACCAACCCTATTGGACCAAGGGCTAGATCACATCATTAGTTGGCTCTCATTCGTTTCTATATTTGTTCAAGTGAGCATCATTGTTCGGCACTCATTTGTTTGTACTTTTGTTCAAGTGAGCAGCCGGCTTACGTTGTTGATTTTCCTGTGATAGTAGATTTACCAATCATGACATGCCACGTGTTTCAAGCTGCGACTGTGGAAATAAATACGCTGGCAAACACGGAAAAGGTTAAGTGATAATTGGGGCAATATTATACCTACAGTGGTCGTTAGGGATTGTGTAATCCGCACGATTGCGCTTTAGGCGTCAAATGTCGACACCGCTTTGTATCCGCTCATACAGCATGTGTAATTCATCACGGCAATTTGTTTGGTGCATTCGTGTCGGACGGTATCCATTTTGTACGAAATGGGCGACATCGCGTCGTTACATTGCTTTTATTTTTTAAACTGTGGTTGCATTTGGCTTTTGGCGCGTTTCCGTAACTCGGGACGTAGCCTACCTAAACTGGGTACTTAAGGATCAGGTAGCCAAGTAAATGCCAAGTAATGCTTGTCTGACGCCTCAGTTTTTTTTCATCCCATGGGGTCATTAGACGGCAGGGTGTATGGCCAGCTTAGCTTCGCCAGATATTGTAAGAAGTGTATTCCATTAGGATTCGTTAAGATGGAATCAGTAGAAATGAACCTGCTGTCGGCGGAGGTCAAAACACTGATTCCGTACATAGAGACAGACGGCGCATGTCGGTCGGCCACATAAAGCGAGTTGAAGATAAATAACATTGTTACAGTCGTCTGGGCCCTTTAAATCTACCCGCCAGAAGCTCACATGTATCTGGAAAGACGTACTTGAGAGCTATGACATGGCAGTCCCAAAGAGCGTGAATAAAACATCAGTTATTGTGCGGTTTGTGAACAAGGAAGATTACTAAGAAGAAACACTAACGCAGGGCGGATCCTCGGAACACTGCGACCGGGTGAGCCACCAATTTGCTGACGATCGGGAGGGGGGGGGGGGGGCAGTCCACACCGCTTCAGATGGCCTTAAATGTGCATTCTTCCATTCCCCTTCGATCCGCTCTTGCTAACCAGAAGTAGGAAACAAACGCTACAAAAATAGTTTTTGAAATTTCCCCGTTTTTAAATGTCAGAGGGTTTTACTTCGAAGTTAACTGTTATACCTATCACACTAGACTTTGCGCCATATTATATATATTGTCACTGTTGCTTGGGTGTTACGTTGATTACTTTAGCCTGGACGCAATGTCAACGTCTTATTTATTTCATATTATTCTTGCCATCTTGTAAACGTCAATTCTTTTTGCAATTTTATCAATAAACTTACATATTATTATCTAGTGAAACTTTTATACACATACTACAGGTATACTCATGTAGGCCAAGGTATTTTCTGCCGTCTGCCTGTTGAAGTGGAACAGCCTGCTTCGTCCTATAACACTATTGTTCTGTAATGGAGTCCTGAAGTCTGGTGCAAATACAACAAGATAAATGACCTTGCTGTGACCTCTGCAGTGCAGTGACAGCCGATCACTGGGCTGGTTTCATTAGTCGCGTGGCTTGCTGCTGATGTTAATCCATAAACATAGAAGTACCTGCGACAGACTATACGTTTTGAGTTGTTGGTGGGTATTTCTGTATTTTCGTGCCCACAGGGGCTACCCTAGTACAAGATCGCCAGAAAAATACACTGCTAAGGTCGTGATCAGTTGCACCGTTTAGAGTCTACGTCTGATGGACAGATTCATTGTTACAGTCGAGATTCATACGAATCATGCACTTTTACTGCACAACTCCAGATTGTCAAAATTGGAACTACACCTTGCAAATTGCTTGGAACGCCCTAGCGTACCATATAACAACCAGCAATGATAACTTCCCCATAGTCGCTATTGGTTATATGATTTTTGTATATGCAGATGCACTGCTAACAAGACAACGTCAAACATGTGCTCAGCAATATCCAAGCAGACCAAGCCAGGTTCACTCGCCTGGAAAAATAATCGAAAACGTGTGACAACAGGTGAGCGAACAATAAATGTAAATTTAATACTAATTCTGCGCTACAACTCATCAGATGTGTTTCTAAGTTGACAAAGCATGTTCCACATCGGTTTGTCGACTTATCGTGTCTTATTTAAAACGGATGAAAGTGATGCTGATCAATGTTATAAAATGTGAGACCTCGCGAATGAGAAGTTAGGCGTAAGTTCTAGCGATATACACCGATGTTAATCCAGGAAGACATTGACGCCAGTGAATCCTCTTTAGGTATGTTCGGTTCTGTTCATTGCTCTGCGTGCGGATTCGGCATACCATATTGTATGCTGTCTTCCTCTACTACAAAGGCCAAAGAGGTAACCGTTTTGCAAGGGGAAGCCTTTGTAACTGTTACGCCTTAGTGATGCCAGCCGCAGATATAAATCCACACTGTTCCATTTGGTTTCTAAGGTATCACATGTACCGAGATCCCATTCAGTCTCCATCATTGCATTTCCCATTTACTGATATATTCATATCTACAAAAATAGGGAGAAGGTAACATCAAGGGACATTTCAGGCCAATGTGGCCACTATTCACCCAGCCTCCGTCATACATATCATGAAACAGTCTCTTAACGTTTTCTCTCGCTTTCATGTTCGACTTCTCTTCTTCTCCAAGTGAAGATTTGTCCTACGACAGCGACCCATCTCCCAAACCTTTTACCGCTCGATGCCACCCCCACCCCCCCCTTCCCCCAACCCATTTCTCCCATTCACACCGCCGCCCGCGTGATAACCAAGACATCCGCCATAAGTACCTACATTCGTGAGACAGCCATTAGGTGGTGTAATGCACATGTCTCACGTTGGACTTATATGGGCTACATTTTGATGAGATGAAAAGTTCACGTATCTAATGCAGACCCGCTGTTCGTTTTGAACACATTACGCCACCTCGCTTGGTTTATCTTTGCATGCATTTATGCATATCTGTATCCGATTCTTATATCGATCTTCGGGTTTTAGTAATAATGCATCCGGGACTTCTTTCCCTCGGCTTTATAGCGTTTGACTTCCGGTGCTAATAGACGTGTGTCATTGCGACACAATTCATGGCATATCAGGGGTCCATAAAGAGGAGGGGGCGTCGGGAAATACCCCCTCTGAGTCACGAATCCCCAAGAATTAGAGAGAACAATATCGTATCTCCAAGATTAAGACATTTAAAGCCCGGCGCGAAAAAACATGCCTTAAATGGTGATATCGCGAACATTTCCATAGGCACGTGATGTCGGAGAAAGGGGAAAAGATTAGTGCATCTTGCAATAAAGAACTTCGTCCGAATCCGATTCAGTGCGTCGTGAATCAAACCAACTCCACGAAAATCCCGCTAAGGGTCGTTCGACTTAGGTGTATACAAATAAAACTCCGCCACTTACGAATATTTACTGCCGTCGGCCTATTGTGTCCATGAGCATGGAGATGCCCTCGCCTTGCGCCTGCACCTCTCGTATACGATGGACCTATTTCTTATCTGGATACCAGGAAAACGGGCGAAGGACAGAATGGTGGGGGGATTAAACGGATTAAAGTTAATCAGGTTTTGGCACTTCCCGTACTCTGAGTCTTTGTGGCCGGGTGGGTCTTTTTGCCGCCAGATCAATGAAGTCTTAAACACAATTTAAAGCCGCGCGAGTTGTCCATAGGCGAGCGGTCTTCCCTCGCTACAGGATGCTTGACTCAAGTTTAGTTTGGCGAATGCATTCTAGCACGGCGGGACGTATGGCCAGCTAAGATTATCCAGCTAATGTAAAAAGTATATTCCATTAGGGATCGTTAAGATTGAGTCAGTAGAAGTCCAGGGTGAGCACAGCCGGCACGTGCCCCCCCCCCCTCTTTCAGACTCTAAAGTATATCTGTGCCCCCTCCCTCTTTTCAAATGATGTGTCCCTCCTCCCCCGGTCGTCAACAAAAATAACGGATCCCTAGGTCGCAAATTTATTGTAGCTCCCTTTTCAAGGATTCCTGCACACGCCCCTGCATAAAGCTCTACGAGAGATCGCAATACTCACATTTCCCGACTCTTCGTCTCAACACCAAACTTCTTCAATACCGTCTTTGCACTTCTTCAACACCATCTTCACACTTCATTAAACTTCTTCTTTCATAACTTCCATAACATAAGTTCACGTACTTAATATCTCTCTCGGTCAATGGCTGGTCCGTAGCGGGTCAGTAAGCGGTTTGTAGCGGTCCGTAGCTGGTCTATAACTGGTCCCTTGCTGGTTTTCGTTGGTCTATAGTTGGTCCTTCGTTGGTCTGTAAGCGGCTTGTAGCTGTTCCGTAGCTGGTCTATAGCTGGTCTGTAGCTGGTCTATAGCTGGTACGTACATTGCCCCCTGCGTAGCAAGAACACGTAGCTGGCAGGACACGTAGGTCGTTTTCGGTGCTCCGATTATCGACCCTCGCCTTGCAACAAAAGGCAGCGCCATTTTTTGCCTGACATAGACACGTGACAAAAGATGGCAAGGCCGAGAAAGATCCCACAGCCCAGGTAGACGTATGCAAGATACAGGATATAGACTGTTAATGTTTAAATTTCCTGGAGGTACAATGAGAGAAACTCGTACAACAAAAACGTCGTCAATTCCGGACTCATATATTCATTTTGAACGGCAGTGTTAATATAATTTAGGAAGCCAGACATATCATGAGTGAACGATACGACATCGTTGCTAACTTTTTGATCTCTAGATTCAGACATATGTTGTAATTCCAACCCATACGTTTTTTTCCTTTATTGTGGTATTGCTTGAGATTTAAAACATGTATTATCCTTTGACTATGTCCCATAACCATCTAGCATTTAGTCTACTTATTTTGATCATTGATCTTCTTTATGCACATGGAAAGCCTCACCGCCACTTAGCTCCATGCCTGTACGATCCCGGCGTCGGCACTGAAAGCTTTAAGTCTGCCACTAGACATCAACATCCACTGTAGCTGAAGATCCAATGATCTTGAATAGACACAGTCACACATGTCGCAAAGATAATTAAGAATACTTTATGTTAGTTGTCTTCTCCTGGATCAATACGGTTGGCAAAGGGTCGAGGGATTTATGTGCAGTCCAACATGTTGGTTTATGTCACCGAGTCTAATCTCAACTCAACAGAACTGTAACTTGGTGCAGCTAGTGGGCCTAAGATCATCTCTAACGTGACATGCTCACGTGACCAGGCACTCGGCTGCACTTTAATTAATAGTGAATGGTTGACATGGCCCGGAAACTGGCGGTGACCCCCCCCCCCCCTCTCCTTGACGACGTGGTTCTTATTCAGATCGGACTTTACGGCCTTTGATGAAGTTGACCTCTTCCGCGGCGGCTATGAAGCAGGGAAGGGTGTCGGGTAGTCCCCGTAGATGCCCATTAAGAGCCGTACGCCGGCGGTTTACCGCTTCCCCCGACCTCCGGTGGGCGATTCATCACAGACGTTTTGGCGGAGGCCGGCGCTGTCATCCGGGCCTGCATCAAGGCCAGCCCAGGTGGCAGTGGCCAGAGCGCGGTCAGCTAAGTCCGGCTGTTAGTCGAGATTACCCGGTCTTTGCCGCTTCAAGGAGACAAATACGTTAGCTTTCCGATACCAAAGGCATCTGGGTTGTAATATCGGTCTCCGAGTGAGAGCTACCGCCCGGAATTTTGGCTTAGAGAGAGACGATAATAAGGAATACTTTTCCCACACTGCGGGCGATCATTCTGCTTCAGTAAATGTTACGCAATTGTCATTTCAAATGGAAGATAGATTAAGCGAGATGGAAAATGGGACGTGTATTCCTATACCCTTCACGTGTATCACATATGTAATGCAATGTTTCCGTTGCCCGTTTCCCACGGCAAAACGCAACTGAAAACTTTAAAACAACCCATTTCCTGTTTCTCATTTGAATATGGTGATTACCATGGCGTTATCTCACTAGCTCGAAGGGGAAACCTGATAATCCAGGATTTTGAAAAGTGATGGTAGGGGCGTCTGCAGTTCGACAATCTATTGACGAAGGCTTTTTCATGCGATCGGGGGATCCATTCGAGAATATCACCACCGGGCTACTGAAAATTAATACACTTAACCTTACCATTTTATACATTTTTTGACATCCTCTTGTTTGCATGCTTGATGGGTTGACCCCTAAACGAGCCCCCTCCCTAACGTATCCAGCGTTGTTACCCACTGACAATCGTAAAATATGCTGCCATCAGTAGAATGACTGGAAAGGCTATGATTCGTTCTTGATGTAAGTATTTATCGTTGTTGTGTATACTACGCGTTGTAACATGATATGTGGCGCCGCCTAACGCTAGTTTTATAACGCGCCATCTAGCGGGAGATTCAAAAACTACGTCATGTGACTTATAGCTGTTGTGATGCCGGAGTCAGAAGCCGGTAGAACAAATAATCGAATAATATAATAGTCTCTTGTTTCGTAACCCAAATCACGTGTATATGCGGCAAAACTACTTTTTCTGAAGTCTGGTTGTGAGAAAACTAACTTGTGAGAAACTGCTTGAAGAGAGGTCCCTCCGGGAATTTCATCTGATGACTTTGCGCACGGCATGATGTGACAGTGCGTCAAGTTTCAGATGACGCAGCAGAGGGTTCACATGCGAAATGTAAAGGAGATGACTTTGTTTTTCACTTGTGTTTTGTAATGCGAAAAGGGCGAAGAAAATGAAATTGTACCTCGTTAGTGATTTGACAGCAATAACAAATGAGGGGCTTGCTCGGTAGCTCAGGGGGCTAGAGCGCTCGCTCTGGCCAGCTGAGTCCTTAACGGGATGTGGATCGGTGGTTTGCGCCCCGCTATGGCCATATCTGTGCGGTCGTAGAATAAAGATCCCATGTCCTTCTTCGCAAGGAGTAGGGGGTTACCCCGGGGACATAGCTCCACTCTCCCTTCCTTCTCCCATTGACGCGATATGACCAAAGCGGGTTAAAGCGCCCTGAATATACAACCAACCGACAACCAACCGAGGAAAAATGAATGGCAGGTAAATACACGAACGAATAAAACCAGACACAACTTGCAGAATGGTGCTCGGTCTGGCTGCTACCATCGGGACTTCGGGGCCCCAAGACCTCAAGTGATTGACATGCTCTCCGTGCGCGGCCGACCCAACGGTGCCGGAACTTTCCCGTTTCCCCCAGCGACGCCAAACCGCCGCGCTATCATGAGAGCAACAAGCGTCTTGTGCGTGATCTGGCTGCCATCTCTTTCCTTCTCCCTCGGCAACCGAGACTCCATGTATACGAATGGCCTTAGAAACGCCTTTGACTCAGGGATGACCCTACGGGGTGTACATTGTTGTCCATTTACCCAGTGGGATATATCACCTTGACCTTTTGGCGATATTCCCCTTAGATTCATTGTCTAGTTGTCTCTGTCAATGGGGATGGCCTAGTTTGTTGGTTACCCGTACGCACGATGATCTGCCCATGTCTCGTAATCCCCATTACACCAGGGTAACTGTGCCACTGAAGGGCAATGCACTGTCATCGTGTTGCTTTGGCATTATCAGTGGCCTGGGAAAAGGGCGGGGAGGGGTCCTGTGTCTAGCGTCGATTTTTCAAAATTCTCAGTGTCGAATGTCGATTTTTCACGATCTACCGTGTCGAATGTCGATTTTTCACGATCTACCGTGTCGCTCTTTGGCTAAGTTCAGTGGCATTTTTTACCAAAATCGCCACTTACCCCTTCCATACCCCTATTAGCCCCTGTCTTCTCGAGCTGTTCTCCCCGTCGTTCCTTCCTTCATGTAGGCGCCCTGGCTCGGATGGTCAATCAATCTGAGCTACATATCTACAGGTCCTGCTGCCACCTGCGCCTTTCACCGCGCTCCATTTCATTGTCATGTGGGGTTTATTACCGCTTGCCTCGGTGTGCGCAAACACGGTTCAAAACACGTGTCATGTCCTTCCGGTTCGCTGTGTCGGGTCGCCTTCTCGCTGGCTCCAGTTATTTATTGCTGTCGCCGTTGAGCGATTCGTTCGGCGGTCACCCCCCCGCCCCTCCCACCCCTCCCCGTCAGCCTGAATATCACAAATTCCCAGCGAGACGGGTGGTTCAAGTGTTGCCTGGGACCCATCCTGATGAGATTAATTCGATAGTATTTTTGTCGATTTTTGTATTGATCGTACTTTGCATGACACAAAAATGGTGATTATTCCTGTCTGCTTTTCAACATTGTAAGAACCACGTTTATTTTTGTATTTAATCACACACGGCATAGTGGGACCGCCCGTCGCCCCCATGCTACAACGTAGTATTCTTGGAATGATTAAAGTTTTCGATGTCGCTCACCCGTGATATCAAATATTAATATTTCATAATAGGGCCCTAGATGATGAAACGATCCCAAAGACACGAATTAAACAGCGAGGTATATAAGTTGCGATTGCAATATAAGTTGTGATTACATGTGTCGTCTAAACTAACTGATTAATAAAGGATCATGAACATTGTGAATACAAACCACAAGTAGGAGAATGGTATGACCGTTTGGTCACAGCGGACCTGTGTAAGTTATGGATACTGCATTCGACAACCGCATTTACCACCTATTGCCAATGACCATAGACCAGCTGCTCACCTAACCTTGGTCAAGACATGAATGAAGGTCATGACCCCTGGGTCAACAGATAAATGTGGGGCATGACCCCTGGCCCATGGCAGTTATAACCGACGTTCTCAAACTGCTTTCGCTCACGGCTGTCGGTCACTTCTATTAACTTTATTGTAAGCTACAGAGAAGAAAATTTTGCAATCTGGAGGGTAAAGACCTGTGTATTATATGAATCGGCAAAGCAGCGGGGCGAAACTGGGAGTCGATTCTCAACGATCGACTGGCGAGTCGAATTTTCCTCTGGGAGTCCCCTTGACAACGGCCACCACGTTAAATAACGTGCTATTGCATTCCTGTACCTACGTGCAGCGCCGAAGCGAATGTGTGTTTTTAAGTTGTTCTCTTTCTTTTTTTGAAAAGAAAACAGCGTTCTACTTCCCACTGTAACAAAACGTGGATACCTGACAGCGCATGGCTGATTGATTCCAAGCACCCTTATTCTCTCATTGGGGAACGTGTGTTATGCTTTGCTTTCATCGCTGATTATCACCTGCTAAGATTTGGCCGTCCACATGGACTTCGGTTGCTGTTCTATTTAATGTAATTCCGTCTACGGCAAGACGTGTTTTTTGGGGCTGGGGACTGGGGCTTCCCCCCCTTCAATGGTCCTTATGTTGGAGGATGTACTTAATTGATTTGGTAATGCAGCCCTCTGTTCTCAGAATTTTACTTCGGCAGATGAGGTCCGGCTGAGCAGTGGCGGCTGGTATTTTTGCCAATTACACGTGGGGAGGTGCCTTGCGTGACCTGTGAGTTTGTTACAATTACGAACTACAGAGAGTAGGGTCACGTAAGACCCATGTGCCAACTCCATACATGTCGAAAGAATGTTTTGCGTATCAGTCGTCAAATAATGCACTTAGTTCCGCATCTTGCGTGTTATTTGATTTGAAGACGCCGCGATTTTTAGAAATTAAATGTAGAATTCAGTTTCAAGTTAAAATCTAATTTGTCTTTCCAGTAACACGCCTTATTGTACTTAAACGGTTGGTGCGACGCCAAAACAACTTTGGCTCATATTAATCTTCTGCGTTTCCTCGCTGATATTATCGAGCTATAACGCCCCAAATAAGAAGGGAATTGTTTTCGCACATGCTGATTTGAATTCTGGGAAAGTGACGTCAAAATTTAATACAAACGCGGGGGTTTTGACATTGGGATTCAGATTCTCTCTGCTCAAGAAAAGCACTCTACCATGAGAACAATATACGCCCTCGACAACAGATGCCTACGCTCGGCTTCAGAGCGCACCTGTCAATCTTGTGACATCACTCGGGAATTTCTAAATAATGCCCAGATGCAATGCTCCTAGAACTAAACCCGCCGGACCTTATTTTGCTATGTTGACTAAAGCGTTTATAGTGATATCGTGGAATAAATACTTTAAAATCCCATTAAAACAAAATCTTATTCGTTTGTCTTTCCTAAACAGCCTTTAAACTCGTGGCACGAACACTTTACCTCGGTTGAAAATTGTAAGGCATAATGTTTGACCCATAAAAAAGTTATAATAATCAACGCTATTCTACCAGGAGGCAGATCACATCATTAGTTGGCATTCATTTGTTTGTAGTTTTGGTCAAGTGAAGATCATTAGTTGGCATTCATTTGTTTGTAGTTTTGGTCAAGTGAAGATCATTGGTTGGCATTCATTTGTTTGTAGTTTTGGTCAAGTGAAGATCATTGGTTGGCATTCATTTGTTTGTAGTTTTGGTCAAGTGAAGATCATTGGTTGGCATTCATTTGTTTGTAGTTTTGGTCAAGTGAAGATCATTGGTTGGCATTCATTTGTTTGTAGTTTTGGTCAAGTGAAGATCATTGGTTGGCATTCATTTGTTTGTAGTTTTGGTCAAGTGAAGATCATTGGTTGGCATTCATTTGTTTGTAGTTTTGGTCAAGTGAAGATCATTGGTTGGCATTCATTTGTTTGTAGTTTTGGTCAAGTGAAGATCATTGGTTGGCATTCATTTGTTTGTAGTTTTGGTCAAGTGAAGATCATTGGTTGGCATTCATTTGTTTGTAGTTTTGGTCAAGTGAAGATCATTGATTGGCATTCATTTGTTTGTAGTTTTGGTCAAGTGAAGATCATTGGTTGGCATTCATTTGTTTGTAGTTTTGGTCAAGTGAAGATCATTGGTTGGCATTCATTTGTTTGTAGTTTTGGTCAAGTGAAGATCATTGGTTGGCATTCATTTGTTTGTAGTTTTGGTCAAGTGAAGATCATTGGTTGGCATTCATTTGTTTGTAGTTTTGGTCAAGTGAAGATCATTGGTTGGCATTCATTTGTTTGTAGTTTTGGTCAAGTGAAGATCATTGGTTGGCATTCATTTGTTTGTAGTTTTGGTCAAGTGAAGATCATTGGTTGGCATTCATTTGTTTGTAGTTTTGGTCAAGTGAAGATCATTGGTTGGCATTCATTTGTTTGTAGTTTTGGTCAGAGGAACATCATTGGTTGGCACTCATTCGTTCGATTTTTTGTGCAAGTGAGCAGTTGCCTTACGTTGTTGATTTTCCTGGGATAGCAGAATTACCAATCAAGACATGACACGTGTTTCAAGCCGCGACTATGGAAATAAATACGCTGGCAAACACAAAAAAAAGCTAAGCGATAATTGGGGAAATATTATACCAGCAGTGAAATACCAGTAAAGAAACAAGAGCCGAAATCAGCCGGAGGCTGAGGCTTATTGACAGAAGTGATTTTGTTACAGACGATCAGGAGAATTCATTTGCTAAATTATCATCCCATTTGGTCTAAATAGGGCCTACAGCGGTCAATGTAGCTTGAAATAACTCATACAAACGGGCATTTTAGCCCACAATCGCACCTGCAAGGGCAACACTGAGGGAATCGAAAGTGCCTTGAGTCCATTTCCCCATTCTCTCATCATTGGCGACCGAGCAAGAGGGGTCCCCTTTGTGCGGCGCCATGGTTTCCTGGGAAAGGGCAATAGGTCATTTGTGAGCACAGGTATGTTCATGTATAGTTCAGCCCTACTAAGTACCGTAACAATCGCGGCTCTAACTTGCTTTCCTGATTTTTGACGAATTTTCCAATTTGGACAGACTCTCTATACTTTACCTTTTGGCCTTGGTTCCGTTGCCATGATAACGTCAACGTGACGTCACATGACGTCACTGACGCTTACAAAAATGAACAATTTAGCTTCAATTTTTTTCACTTTACCTGCTTATGTACCTCTAGTGATTTTAGCTAGTGCCTAAGTAGTTGAAACTTAGACGATCTCGCGATTAAGTCGGGTAACGTAAATTGGACGTCATTTTTGACGCACTCGCTTAAGTACCGCCAAAAAAGTTACGCATACCACCAGTTGTCCCTTGGTATAAGGTTTAATCTAAAACAAACCGGAAGTCGTTATGACGTATAATAGGCGAGTAATAGCATTTACCAAATTATGACGTCATCACGTCATGCTGATGTCATGGCATGACGCACGACAACGTCCAAATACCAAAATACAAACCTTAATATCATCAATCGAAAAGGTTGACTAGTATGGCGGTAGGACCGTCAGCTCTTTAGATATGGCTTAACCTAATTACCGGAAATTGATATTCTTCATCATTACGAATAAATGAAAAACGAGCAGACGGAGAAAGGAATCTGTACCCAAGTTTAAAACGATAATAATGTTTCACTACTAATAGTGATCTGGAGACATATATTCCCTACCATTATCCGCAAAGATCCGAGCTTTAGCTTGTGTTTTTTCTGATTTTTGACGATTTTTTTAATATAGACGGAATCCGTATACTTTATTATTGGGCAAATCTTCGGTTGCTATGGAAACGAAACTGAGATAAGCGTTCGCCGTGGGCCCACCCGGAGACTCTTGTACTCGTCCACATCTCTCACCATGGTAAAGCAAAGTGAGATCGCTCAAACGAAAGTATGTCAAATTGAATGAAATTCTATTTTTCCCATAGGGTTCTATGTTAAACGTTTTCGACTATATACGAACGATTACTTACATAGGTCGCCCGTGGGAGCCCTTGCCAGCGCTAAAAATCCCCGTCTTCCTCTCACGTCATTTGTTGTTTACATACGATATGCTATCCATTGTTTCTACTAGGTACTATCTTTAATCAAAGGAAAAATCCTGGTAGTGTTTGACGAAGGCGCTTGTGAAATATGCGACAAAACATTTTTCCCAGCTTGAGAGATGGAGGGCTTTAACATGGGAAGTCCCATAGACAACTTCCCGCCGCTCTGGAACCGGAAGTAAGATTGGAACGTATTGTTTTTACTATTCAGCTGTACAATCTATACTCGATTTTTGACAATTTTTTGTATGTACCGAATATGACGTCATCGTGACGTCACGTGACGCACTGGAGAGACCTAAGATGCTACAGAGGTTTTTCCTATTCATATTTCTATGACATGTCAGAACCTGATAGCGATAACTTGGTTTTAAATGTGTCTAAAAGCCACAAAACTGACAGAGGTGATGATTTAGTGTGTTTTCCGAAAAACCTATTATCTCATTTTGCTCGAAAATGAGTACGACGCCTCAAAAAGTGAACAATACACGAAAGATGCCCCTTGATAGGCAGCACATTCTGAAACTTACCCGAGATCTCTATCTATAATATTAACGGAGATATAAGCGTTGTTAACTTTTTGTATAAAAATCGCTGTGACCTTAACCTTTGACCTACATATGCCATTAACGAACTTGACCAAGCCATTTCACCAATCTACCTCTTGGTCAAGACCGATGACCGTAGCTGTCGAATTACGACCTGTATCGACCGGACAACCAAGCTGACAAACAAACATACAAATTTACAAACCGAACATAGTAGTATACTGACAGAAGTCTTTAGACTTCTGTCAGTAATAAGTAAAACACGCTCCACAGGTCGTTATGAATTGTGTATTCCGCACAATGGCGTTTTAGGCGTCATCACTTTGTTCATGCCACAGATAAACACGTGGCCACGATCGAGTCACCGGAACAGACCGATGCGTGCCACGGCACGCGAAGTTACCTGTGACCATATATTGAGCGCACTTAGATCTAAAACTCGCGTCGCTTGAGTTATGCCTCAACACTGCTGGGATGTGACTACACTGCCACAATCGCTGGCTCCGTGCCCTGTCCTTGCGTGCATGTTTTCCCCGTCGGGTGCACAGTTTCAACTTGCCGATTGGGTCTATATATAGCTATATAGCAATCTATTCGTTATGTATGTCGTTTGTACGGCGATACGGCCGGTTGCAGCAAGGGTCAATTGCCATAATACCAATTTGCTAGTATGTTATGAAGGCCTTCATTTGGGGTGGTACCGCCTGGCTGCCAAGATTGTGGAGCAACTGGGATGAGTGGGGTCTAGATGGGGTGGTGGTGGTAGTACCGCCTGGCTGCCAAGATTGTAGATCAACTGGGGTGAATGGAGTCTAGATGAGGTGGGGGTAGTGGTACCGCCTTGCTGCCAATATTGTGGAGCAACTGGGGTGTGTGAGGTCTAGATGGGGTGGGGATGGTGGTACCGTAATAGTGGACGTACCTATTAAAGTACATGCTAATTTACAACAACAGGAGAACTTTCTGTGAATGTTTCGCATCTCGAGTCGTTCAATGAAACCATGTGAACATTCATGCATGTAGATCGTAATTTGGTTATGGCATTGCATACATTCCAGAGAGAAATCGCGACAATTTTTATGCTATAAATATCATACCCGCAAAGGATGATATAAGTCAGTGCCCTTCGGTGTGTATGTATGTGGATGCTATTACTTTATGAAGTTCTACATCTTGTTTGAAACTCTCAGTGGATGGTGCTTCCGCCAGGGTATTTTCTGGTCAACGTATCGTTGTATATGAAAAATATAACAACTGCGGATACTCGCCCGTGCTCATTTATGACGTAATAGCTTTTGTATTAATCACGATTTTTACCAGTACCATGGATATTTCGTGACGTTTCCGTGTTGTCATCAGTGCAATGTTATTTTTGTTTAAGGTACATTCAATACTGCACAATGTAGTAGCATTTCAAAAGAATATGTTGGTGAATCATGCAATTTCTCAGTACTCTGCTCAAACTGAAATATCTCAAGTGCACAATGGTGATGTTATGTATCTGTGCTGCCCCTTGCCTTGTTCGTAATTATTATATTATTGATACAAAGTGGTTGTCCTTGGTGACCGTTATTATGATAAAAAAATACTTCTCATTGTTGTGTTTATTTATTGACTTGCAATGGCAGGCAGACGGACCGAGCAGGTGCACTTTGTATTATGTACCAGGTCTATGATGGATCGGTCGTCTACTCGTGGAAGGTGAAATCTGTTGTTGTAGCAAGCTGTTGACCCCACATCGATTAGGCCAGCCGGGGTGGTGGCTGAGAGGGAATATCCGTACGGGTGTTAGATCTAGTCAACATAGATGATTTTTATCACGAAAAAGTCGCTGTGCGTTCAGTCCTACCTCAAACAACTAGGCAAAGGTGTCAACTTTAGGGTGGATGGCCACGTTTATCCAGATAACCTTAAAGATGGAAGGGTCGGGGAACACAGTGAAGATATGTTAAAGATAGAAGAGTTGAGGAAAACAGAATGAGGACACATTAAAGATAGAATGGTCGGGTAGAACAGAGTGAAGATATATTAAAGATAGAAGAGTGGGGGAGCCCAAAGATAATATATATTACAGGTAAAAGAGTCGTGGAGCACAGAGTGAAAATATATTGAAAATAGAAGGGTCGAGGAAACACAGAGGGAAAATACATTAAAGATAGAAGGATCGGAGAAATACAGAGTGAAAATATAATAAATATAGAAGGGTCGGGGAGCACAAATGCAATGATCATAAGGGTTCTAGATCTTGTCTACATAGAATGCGATGATGTTTATTGCAAGAGAGTTGCTGTGTCTTTAGTCCGACTTGAAAGAAGTGTCCAAAAGGGCCACATTATGAGCGGATGGACGCTTGTATCGGGATAACCTTGAAGATAGAAGATTCTTGGGAACAGAGAGTAAAGTTATATTAAAGACAGAAAGATCGAGGAGCACAGAGTTAAGATGTATTACAGAGGTCGAGGGATCACAGTGAAAACATATTCAGACAGGTGAGTCTGAAGAACACCGAGTGAAGATATATTAAAGACAGAAGGGTCGGGGAGCGCAAAGAAAACTTAAATTAAATAAAGAAGGGCCAGGGGAACACAGAGAAAAGACATAGTTAAGATAGAAGGTCAGGGGAACACAAGGAAAAGACATTTTAAAGATAGAAGGGTCGGGGGACTGCAAAAAGATACGGTGAGTTAACTATAACTGATACTACTGCAGCCCAAATGTAGAATCGTCACATATAGAGTGAGTGAGACATCCCTGATATAGCCACACAAACACATTTGGAAATCAGATAAGCCCGAGTGAATGATACCAACCAAAACACAAAAACAACACACGCAATAAAGATCGATGTTTTACATGATGGGAATTCGCATTGATTGTTTTCCATTTGGGAATATCGATATGGACGAATTCGGCAGTGCTATGTTGTACCGCCGCCCTGAGAAATTGACTGGTGGCCTTTGGTGTGTTCGGTTCGCTGTTGTCGTGGTTATCTCACCGGACGTGTGTCCTGACCTTTTCTCGCTCAAACCGTTGTCCCATTGCACCCGCAGGGATAACAATCGAATTCCCAGCCGTGTTGTGCGGGATGGGTTTATTCCGGACATGATCCCGTTGTCACAATGGGATTGTACGCTCGGCGTCACAGCAGTGTGACGATACAGGACGCGGTGGCGGTTCGGCAGGAAGTCAGCGACACATTTGTATTGCGTTGTAGCTAACTAACCTGCACTCCATCAACACCCGATCAGCCATTATTTCAATCTGTTACCTCCGTGTGGCAGACCTGTTCTTTTGTTCGGTCGTCGGTCCGCGTGCCATCGACATTTAAGCCAATCAGACAAAAAATTGAAATTCAGAACGTCGGATCGTATAATCTTCAACCTGGCGACTGGGGCAAAAGGACTTGGCCGCCAGTGGGCGTTAACCACCGCGTCCGAACCGCGTCGCCTCGGCTCCGTCCCCGTGTTGGCATCAGCACTAACACTGGACCACCAGCGTTATTTACAATTTCCTACTTACTATTATTTATTTACCATTTTAGCGACTCAAGTTTCAAATTAATATTTAGGCCTACCACAACTACCAACACGGGGGTCAATATAGGCTATATTTATATATATTAATTTGCAAATTACTTGGATAAAACAGATTGATAAAAGTACCTAGGTCTTTTTCCATAGAAACTGCATTTACAACACCTTTAGAACTCCTGCCCCCCCCCCCCCCCGCCCCCTCCCCCGCTTTGGCATCTACTTTTGAGAGTAAGACTGGTTTGAATTGAAGCCCTTGTTTTTTTCGAAACGTGGTGAAGAGAACGTCACTTGAGTAGCTTTGATGCATTATTTTGATTCATTCACGTCTACCATCACAAGTTCACCACAACATTTAGAAATACTAATGCCTAGGTCATATATTTGGTCATAACCTGTATGAAAAGGGACTTTTAAATTGCACCAAGTAATCTAGCTTCCAACGACAATGTGAATTGTTGGGATTAGAGTAAACCTTCTTGTTTAAAAATAGTTTAACACAATCTAAATTAAACCTGTTTTTTTTAAGGGAACGGAGCGAAAATAAGTAAAATACATGAATATCAAGTTCAAGTTCAAATATTTTTTATTATAGTGACATGCCAACATATATACATGTAGTAATTATCAGGTTGGCCCAGCCCTACGGGCTTACAAGTCACTCTAATTAAGGAAAATCTATTAGCTTTCACAAATTTTATTAACTTGATTTTGTACGGACCTCCTCTTTTCTAAACAGTGTCTGGTGTATTTTGCTAATTGACACGAACAATGGTTAAACATGTAAATTAGTTTTTGGTCTCTAGTGAAACTACTGAAGGTAGGGCATCGACTATGTACATTATACAACCAGTCATTCCGAAATTCGTTATAAAAGTTACATTCAAATACAAAATGAAGCTCATCTTCTATGACGTTATCTTCACAAAATAAACATATACGTTCCTCTCGCGGTGTGTTGTTGAATCGCCCCGTTTCCACTCTCAATGGTAACACTCCCATCCTTAATTGCGCTACGACAGACCGCTCGCCTCCTGGTAGATCTCTTGTAACATAGTCTTCAACGCTGCAATTAAATTTAAACTTGTTATAGAATTGTAGCTTTGGCTTCTTCGCTATAGTTTGTCCCCATTCTCTTTCTTGCACTTGGAACATTCGTAATTTTAATGGGGCCACATCACAAAATAATTTATTTTCGTAGAAATCCTGGTACCCATCTTCAGAGAGAATATTTTCTGGGAGGTTAATGAACCTATTCCACAGCCTGATCATTTCAATCCACCTTAGGTACTTAGGTCTAAGCCATCCCATGTCTCCGTAGGGTGCCTCGTTGGGAGTAAATTTTTGAACCCCGAGAAAGATTCCCATTGCGCGATGATGTACAGTGTCAGGCTTTGAAAAACATTCGTAACCCCATACCCCAGCGGTGTAATTCATAACCGGTAAAACACAACTTTCATGCAATTTGGTGTATGTTTTATATCTCATACAGCCGTTTGCCTTATACACGTTCATCACATACCCTAGGGCTCGACCTGCCGATTCGGCAAGAAATGATGCATTTTCTTTGTATTGACCGAACTGATTAAACATGATTCCCAAAAAATTATAATTACCAACATAAGTGAGCCCGTCATAACCTACGAGGAACTTGAACTCGCTTTGCTTAATACGCGGGGGTCGAACATGCATGACCTTGGTTTTATCTGTATTTAGCATTATCCGCCATTTGCAACACCACCCGAACACGCAATCTAACATTTTCTCTTTTTCAGGGGAACCATTTTGTACATAAACTGTTGATTCTAACCATTGCGTCCGTTCCAGCATGCATAGCTCTGATAGCATTGTAAAATTTACCATCGATACCTTGGAGTAACAATTTGTGGAACAAGAGATTCCTATTCACACTATCAAATGCCTTCCTAAAGTCTAGAAACGCGGCAAACACAGATCGACCTTGTTCTCTTCTGCTTCTTATCACATTATCTAACACAAATATATGGTCAGCACACGATCTTCCCTTCCTAAAGCCATTCTGCTCCTCTGCTATCATTTGATTCTCTTCTAGATAACCTTCTAGTCTCGCATTTGGTACACTGCTATATACTTTGGCCGCGCAACACAGTAAACCTACACCTACATCAGTAAACGTGGATCACTCGTTCTTGATTTGATAATGGGTACCACAATAGCCTTTCTCGATACTGAAGGTATTTTTTCGGCATCGAAACATAGTTGAAACAGTCGCACCAGAACCGTTATTACCGTATCGTTTTTAAATATTTCGTATGGCAGATTATCGACACCGGTTGATTTACCATTTTTACACTTCCCTAGCACCACTCGGACCTCATTTTCTGTGAAATTGCCGTCCAAATATCTGTTCATACTATACAAAGGATGTATGACGAACTCGTTCGTCTGTTGGTTAGGAGTATTCTCACTTAGATCATATAATTTGGCAAATTCGTCCTTAGATTTAGCCCTTACGTCATTCGGATCCAACGTCACTTCCCCATCCTCCTGGTATACCTCTTCTGGAATGACACCTTTCCTTTCCGGCCCCAATTTCTTAATGGCAGCCCAGAAGTCTTCAGGGTTTGATGTTTGAAGGTCATTTATGATTTCCCTTTCATTATATTAATGTTGTCTTTCCAAACATCGGTATTGTTTATCGAACTTATGCCTGACCTGCTTATATCGTTCGTGCAGTTCTCGTCTTGACTTCTCTTCCCTATACATTCGCATTGCTGTAACAGCTGCTTTTAATGTCTCCCACAGTTCCTGCAATTCTGGATTCCAAAACTTCTTGCTTGGTTTCCAACGTTTTTAGTACTTTTTCCCATGTTAATATTGCGATAAGGGATAAATTTGTTCTTTTCGTCGATAGTTACGCTGACTAGCATGTCGTATATTGAGTCTATGTCCTCTTGGGTCTTTCGGTTACTTTCTATTTACTCTATCAGTTGAATTATAGCACGCTGTCTTAGTTCAGAGGACCAGATTTCATTTCTCGTTTGATCAAATTGGTACCTTCTACTTATATTTGATACGTCCTTCACATTAGCTTCACTCGTGTGCCGTTTGGGCCCCGCTTAGCCACCAGTGATACAGGGCTTGTCGTTAGTTCAACCATCCACATACAATGGTCGAGCGCCTTGGAATGCTTCCCTAGACAGTTTTGCAAACTAGCATTGTCTATGGCTTCAATAATGCTCGTGAGTTTGAATTTATCGCACCTGCAGAGTTGGCTATGGGGTATTAGGAAGTAATCAACCACCGATGAGCCCCTTGATGTAATTACTTGTAAAGCCATTGAAATCTTTACATATTCTTCCGTTTAGCATATATCAATGTATATATCAATACAAAAAAGGAACAGGTGATGCAAAGCTGATTTTCTATTCTATTCTGTGGTCGCCTTCTGAACATGTGAATAACGCGGTCGGTTAGGCGGAGATTTCTGTGAGTTTGCCCTCTCATCCTTTCAATACGAATGGGCAGAACATCGAAATTTAGTTAAAGCCATGCGGTGGTTTGGAATCGTAACAGATGTGAGATATCGCTCTGGTTCTAACAGAGACTTACTATACTATAAGAGGAGAGTTTGGATGTAAGTTTGACTCGCTCATCCCATTCTTGCATTGCAATATCAGCGACTCGTTGCTTAAATTCACTGATAAACATATTTACATCGCCTACGCCCTGATTGAGCCACACGTGCCCAAAGCCGTATTTACACAAAAGGTTTTCCAAGTTTGTTTTCCAGTGGCTGCCAAACAAGACAAAATTTCATAGCATGACTTTGTATATCGAGAGGCGTCGCTTTGCACCACACGCAACCAAAACTTGATGCATTTTGTCATGTAGATAGTACTAAGTGACATTCGTCCGCATTCTCCCAAGACGGCACAAGATGAAGTTTGGGGAGGCAAACGCAAGTTACCTTTTACAGAACTGAACATGCAAAGTCTCTATATCGCTTTGATACTCGAAGCCCCATATTTCACTACCGTATAGAATAATAGGAAGGACAATTTTATCGAACAAATCGAAGCAGATATTTCGAGGAATAAAACCACACTGCGACATCACATTTCTCACCAAAAACACACCCTTGTTACCCTGTAAGACTAGTGTCTTCAACGCCCTTGACCAGCTTAATGTTGATGAAAAATCTATACCCAAATACGTATAAAATGAGACGGTTTCAACGCGCTGACCATCGATGTACCACTTCTCGTTTTGCCGCAGACGTCCGCCATTTCTAAATACAACAATTTTACTCTTATTCATGTTAATTTTAAGCCTATAATCCTTGCAATATTTGCCCAGTACGTCTAATTGCCTTTGTAACCTGCCAACATCAGCATACATTAGTACAAATAATACAGGGTGAATTTCATCGAGGTACACGCTATCGCATAAATTACTTCTAAACCGGTTTTTCAATTCATTTATATATAGTGCAAAAAGAAACGGGCTCAGCATACATCCCTGACGGTTTCCAACCTTACATTCAAAATAATCTGACAGACCTTCCTGGATTTTTACACATGACTTAAGAGAGGAATACATCGATCTAAGAACAGATAACACTTTTCCGTGAATACCTTCTTTCAGCACCCTATACCAGAGCGACGAGTGGGGAATCGAATCAAATGCTTTTGCGAAGTCAATAAACGCGAAGTAAAAGCTACCACCTTTTTTGCATAAATATTTTTCCGTTATAGCGTACAACGCAAATATGTGATCGACCGTGGAACGACCTTTGCGGTAAGCCGCCTGACTTTCGTTAATCTTATAATTTGTTTCTGCCCATATCTGGAGCCTATTATGTAAAAGTTTTGTAAAGATTTTACCCAAGATGTTAAGAAGTGATATAGCTCGATAGTTATTTGCATCCCTTTTGGGGCCCTTTTTATGCAGCGGTGTAATCAGTGCCTCCCCCACGCCGTTGGAAACGTTCCAGTATTTAAAATAACATTGACTAAACGACATAAGGGTTCCTTTAGCATTTCTGCACCACCTTTAAACATTTCATATACCAAACCGTCGGGACCAGGAGCTTTGCCATTTGGCAGCTGTTTAATCACATCATCAACTTCAGCTACTTCTATATCAGCGTTCAATACATCTGGCACATTAAAAATACAATCACTACATTCTTGGTCGTGAATCCTTAACGTCTCATTACTTTCATCGTCAAACTCAACGGGGATTTTATCAACAGTAAACAGCGACTCGAAATAACACTTCCACTCATCGTTAGTTTTGTTTCTCTTTCGATTGATCGACTGAATAAAAGACCAAAAATTTTTTGGCTGGTGGTATATCTCCGCTGAATGGCTAAGATTCCTGTTCTTTTTCTTATACTGCTTGGAACGACAAAGATTTTTGAGCAATTTTTTTTTTACTCAGATATAATTCCTTGTCCACGTCAGATCGAGATAACCTGAACCTGTTTAGAGCACGTGACCGCTCCTTCTTTAATGACTCGCAATCACTGTCCCACCAAGTAGGCTGGTCTATATGTCGACTTCTCACTGCTTGGCGCGGACAGACCTTCATGTCAACCGCCGCGCGTTGCACAAGATCGGTTATCGGTTGAGATAACTGCGTAATCAACAACGCTTTTGCCAGTCGAGAACAGGTACGTAAATTCTCCCTCTGAGTCGTCGACAAAACGTCCATTTAAAATATGTATATAATATTTCTTACAAATCTCGAAGATTGGTGTGCCAAAACGATTGACTTTACAGTCACGAGAATTCCTGGGGCGTTCAAAATCGTCGTCTCTGTACCACTCAACGTTCGGGAGGAAATCTACATGATCTTCTTCTATATAAGCAGGAGCCTCACCAGTCCCCCCATTTAAATCTCCCATTACAAGCCGATCTGAGTTCAAGTGCGCGCTCATGGTATCACCTATTATTTCGTCAAACTCCTCAACACCATTTTTAAATAACCGATCCCTGTAGAACGTCGATGTTTCATCTGAGATATATCTGCATGCAACAATTACGTTATTTGGTATTGCTATGTGGAAAAACATTCCGTAGTCACAAGAAACAATCAGTTTTACCATATGTTCGACATCTGCGTGAATGAATACAACGATATCTCCTGTGGTTCTCCCATACTTAGATCTGCGCTGACCATGCATACAATAATAACTATAATTTGGCAGCACGTTCTTTACATCATCATCACAAGGCGTCCAAGTTTCACATAAAGTTATCAGGTGATATTGGTTGAGAAAACGTTCTATGCAACTCTCACTCAGCAGATTTTCCAATCTATGTACATTCCAAGCGACAAATCGAATATTCTGTAGGCTACTTATTACATCAGACACATCGTCAACGGCACCTAGGAGGGTTTGTGACTCACCGGGGATTGCGTAAGTGCAATCAATGGGGGTCGCCGATACATGGGGATTATGGTTACTGGGGGTATGAGGCAAAACGTCTATTGGGTCAGTCCTGGGTGGGGGGGGGGGGGGGGGCAGGGGTTGTAGATCCACACCTTCCGGGGATCTCCTATTCCTCCTCCCATGAGCTGCGGACGGTGTATCCGTCAAGCTTGAAGTAAGCGTAGTCCACGGTGTCATCGCCGAGCTTGAAGAGGTCATCCGGCGACTCGATGATGACCGGTCTGTCCTGGAACGCATCTTACAGGTATCACACGATGCGGCCGTTACGCGTCAGAGCATTACTAACCACGCCGTGTTTTCTTGCGTAGGTGTGCAGTCGCGCCCGGAGTGGGGTGAGGTCCTCGTTTACGCAAACTCTCGCGTAGGCATCGTCGTCTCTAAGTATTTTTTCCCCGCGAAGACCTGGTCTCGTACGCTTCTCGAGATGAAACGGCACAGAATTGGTCATCTTTGGTTAGGGTCGCCATTTTGCAGTTTCCGCGAGCCCGTCCGGTGGCAAACACAAATGTCGCTTGCCTGTACCGGGACGCCACATTCGTGTGTCAGCTTCGTCAGATATTCAACCAGTTGGATGTTGGTTTCCCCTTGCGTCCAGCGCCGAGAGTACTGCTCCTGCTTGTCCATTTCGTATTTCAGTTGTAGTCCCTGCATCTGAAGACTCGACTGGAACTCTTGCGTCTTCAACCTGCTCGGGCTTGCGTGGGTTTCAGCTCCAAAGGCAGCGTCAAAAGCCGCCGTAATCTCCTGGCACATAATGGGGATTATTGCCTCGATGACTTGCCTTGCGACTTGGCCAGCGAGATCAAGCTCGGTTTTACTCGGCAGATTGTCGACTGAGTTCTCAGCCAGGCTGCTGCGCTGTATGAGGTCGACCGCCTGTTGTTGTGATATGGATTTCAGCTGTACACCAGGTGAGCAGCCACGCCGGGGGGTTTGGTCCCCTGGGCTTGCTTGGAAAGTCTGTTGGATTGCGGCTGATATGACTTCTTCAATGTTCAACCTGTTCGCTGTCTTACATGTCTCTTCCTCCAAATCCAGATCTTGGGGCAGGACGTCAAATCTGACGGCCTTGTGAGGTTGGCTCGTCAGTGGGGAAGGGTTGCTGTTGTTGCTTCCCATTCGTTCACGTCTCTTGCTTTTGCCCATGTTGTTAGCGGTATAATCAATCACACTATCGATAGTTCCACGCCGCACGACCGTTCACACCGGTGGTCAGTGCAATATAGCATATAGTATAGCATAGCATACAAAGTAGCATATCCATGTCTGTCATACCTCACGCCAAAAAGACCAAACAATAATACGTCCTGATTAAGCCATCAGCTGAAATTATATTCATTAATATTTCGCAGCCGATAAAATAAATATTCAGTGTTTTTATAGAATCATAGTCAAACGGTCAGCTCTAATTGATATTCGCAAGGGGCAGTGTTCCCATTCCCATTCGATACCCGCAAACCCCCCCATTAAGGCAGGCCCGTGTCGACACCGTTGGTAATGTTTCGCTGCAGTTCGTTCTTGATAAAAAGTGCGTTATTTGATATCACGGCTTCCTCTTGGTCGTGACAAAAATCTCAGATTTTTGTAATATAGTACTTGCCTCGTTTTGTATATTCTCCGTTAATCAAGAGAAGCAAGAATTATGTCAGTATGTTCTACCCACTGATTAGCTCAATTTTCACATTGATGAGGCTTCTGTTAGGACTTAGTTACCTAGTAAGATGGGGGCCGGGCCGGAAGCTCAGTGGGCCAGAGCGCTAGCCCTGAGTGATCTGGCCACCTGAGAGCCTAACGGCACGTGGATCAATGGTTCCAGCCCTGCTGTAGACCATGGCTGTGTGGTCGCAGGATAAAGATCCCATATCCTTCTTCGCAAAGAGTAGGGGGTTACCCTCGTGAACATGACTCCACTCTCCCTTCCTTCTCTCACGGACGCGATATGACCAAAAGTGGTTAAAGCGTCATGAATGTACAACCATCGATGTTCGATGTATTCAATTCATAATATCTGGAATAGCTCTTTAAACTGCGAAGTTTTGCAACGCATTAACAAAAGGTATGATTGCCTGTGTCATGCGTGCAGCGCACCAGCTGATTAAAGAGGGGCCTATGTTTACGTTCGGAAACGCCTCTAACCATGTATTGATGCTTTAAGGCGTCATATTGAATAATGACCGATGTCTAATTAACGGATTTTGATGGCGTAATATAGTAAAATATGCAAGGTACATTTAGACTTAGGGACAGGACTTTATGCATGCCATGAACCGCGAATAATAATATTGGGTGAAGAAAATTAATAGTGTAATCAGCGGGAAACATGGTTTGCCGAGGGGAGACCCACGTTACAATAATCTTATCCCTTACAGTTTTGTATCACGGGATCCCATTTACAGGAGAATAAATGTTGCGACCAAATACGGTTGACCCCTTTGAGAGGGCTGTCTTTACGTGTCGCTCGCTGCGACTAGACAGCGTACCTGGTCGGTGACAGACTGCCATCGAGCCAACCTCGCTTGATGGAGAAACACGTTGTAAGTGTTTGCCCTAATGCAGGTAAATTCCGAGTTTACAGCGGTTTTAACGGCTTCTCGTTACTCTTACCTATTGAGCTCCCTTCCTTGCCGAGCTTAGCGAGTGTGGCTGGTGTCAGCGTGTTGCACATGCGGGTGGTGGGGAGATTAGAGCCAAACACGTCTGGTGAAAAAAAGGCGTCTGATGGAAAGGGGCAGCGCCACTTTTTTCCGGAGAGAAAAGTGACGACCTGGGGCCTTGTTCGATATCTGACGTCGTGGAGTTGCCTGACACAAGGGCCTGACGAAAGATTGGACCGATTGGAACCGCTTCTTTTTGTTCCTTTTTTTTAATTGCTTACAGGCAGTACAGGCAAGGCCGAGCAAGATGCCACAGCTCAGGTAGACGTATGCAAGAAACAGGATCTAGACTGTTAATGTTTAAATTGCCTGAAGGTACAATGTGAGAAACTCGTACAACATAACTTCGTCAATTCTGGACTCATATATTCATTTTGCACGGCAGTGTTAATATAATTTAGGAAGCCAGACATATCATGAGTGAACGATACGACATCTCTTGCATACTTCGTTTTGATCTCTACATTCAGACATATGTTGTAATTCCCTCCATACGTTTTTTCCTTTATTGTGGTATTGCTTGAGATTTAAAACATGTATTATCCTTTGACTATGTCCCATAACCATCCAGCATTTAGTCTACTTATTTTGACCATTGATCTTCTTTATGCACATGGAAAGCCTCATCGCCACTTAACTTCATGCTTGTACAATCCCGGCGTCGGCACTGAAAGCTTTAAGTCTGAACAACAGCCACTAGACATCAACATCAACTGTAGCTGAAGATCCAATGATCTGGAATAGACACAGTCACACATGTCGCAAAGATAATTAAGAATAATTTATTTTAATTGTCTTCTCCTGGATCAATACGGTTGGCAAAGGGTCGAGGGATTTATGTGCAGTCCAACATGTTGGTTTATGTCACCGAGTCTAATCTCAACTCAACAGAACTGTAACTTGGTGCAGCTAGTGGGCCTAAGATCATCTCTAACGTGACATGCTCACGTGACGAGGCACTCGGCTGCACTTTAATTAATAGTGAATGGTTGACATGGGCCGGAAATTGGCAGTGACTCTCCCCTCTCCTTGACGACGTGGTTCTTATTCAGATCGGACTTTACGGCCTTTGATGAAGTTGACCTCTTCCGCGGCGGCTATGAAGCAGGGAAGGGTGTCGGGTAGTCCCCGTAGATGCCCATTAAGAGCCGTACGCCGGCGGTTTACCGCTTCCCCCGACCTCCGGTGGGCGATTCATCACAGACGTTTTGGCGGAGGCCGGCGCTGTCATCCGGGCCTGCATCAAGGCCAGCTCAGGCGGCGGTGGCCAGAGCGCGGTCCGCTAAGCCCGGCTGTTAGTCGGGATTACCGTCTTTGCCGTCTTTGATTAGTCTTTGCCGCCTCAAGGAGACAAATACGTTAGCTTTTCGATACCAAAGGTATCTGGGTTGTAATATCGGTCTCCGAGTGAGAGCTACCGCCCGGAATTTTGGTTTAGAGAGAGACTACAATAAGGAAATACTTTTCCCACACTGAGGGCGATCATTCTGCTTCAGTAAATGTTACGCAATGGGCATGTGGATTCGTCTGTGTATCTGCCATTCATTTGCCATTTCAAATGGAAGATAGATTAAGCGAGATGGAAAATGGGACGTGTAATTCTATATCCTTCACGTGTATCACATATGTAATGCAATGTTTCCGTTGCCCGTTTCCCACAGCAAAACGCAACTGAAAACTTTAAAACAACCCGTTTCCTGTTTCTCATTTGAATATGGTGGTTACCATGGCGTTATCATCCTGGCTAGAAGGGGAAACCTGATAATCCAGGATTTTGAAAAGTGGGGGTAGGGGCGTCTACAGTTCGACAATCTATTGACAAAGGCTGTTTCGTGCGATCGGGGGATCCATTCGAGAATATCACAGCCGGGCTACTGAAAATGTATACACTTAACATTAACATTTTAAACATTTTTGACATCCTCTTGTTTGCATGCTTGATTGGTTGACCCCTAAACGAGCCCCCTCCCCTGGCATCCAGCGTTGTTACCCACTGACAATCGTAAAATATGCTGCCATCAGTAGAATGACTGGAAAGGCTATGATTCGTTCTTGATGTAAGTATTTATCGTTTTCGTGTATACTACGCGTTGTAACATGATATGTGGCGCCGCCTAACGCAAGTTAGATAACGCGCCATCTAGCGGGAGATTCAAAAACTACGTCATGTGACTTATAGCTGTTGTGATGCCGGAGTCAGATGCCGGTAGAATAAATAATCGAATAATATAATAGTCTCTTGTTTCGTAACCCAAATCACGTCTATATGCGGCAAAACTACATTTTCTGAAGTCTGGTTGTGAGAAAACTAACTTGTGAGAAACTGCTTGAAGAGAGGAACCTCCGGGAAATTCATCTGATGACTTTGCGCACGGCATGATGTGACAGTGCGTCAAGTTACAGATGACGCAGCAGAGGGTTCACATGCGAAATGTAAAGGAGATGACTTTGTTTTTCACATGTGTTTTGTAATGCGAAAAGGGCGAAGAAAGTAAAATTGTACCCCGTTAGTGATTTGACAGCAATAACAAATGACGGGCTTGCTCGGTAGCTCAGGTGGCTAGAGCGCTAGCTCTGGTCAGCTGAGACCTTGACGGGATGTGGATCGGTGGTTTGAGCCCCGCTGTGGCCATATCTGTGCGGTCGTAGGATAAAGATCCTATGTCCGTCTTCGCAAAGAGTAGGGGGTTACCCCGGGGACATGGCGCCATTCTCCCTTCCTTCTCCCATTGACGCGACATGAGTAAAGGTGGTTAAAGCGCCCTGAATATACAACCAACCGACAACTAACCAATGAAAAATGAATGGCAGGTAAATACACGAACGAATAAAACCAGACACAACCAGCAGAATGATGCTCGGTCTGGCTGCTACCATCGGGACTTCGCGGCCCCAAGACCTCACGGGATTATACGACGTATTGACATGCTATCCGTGCGCGGCCGACCCAACGGTGCCCGAATTTAAACCACCAAATAGGCCACCGGGAGCGAGTATCGATTCATCGGGCGGCCTTTCTCAGGCTTCATCGCTAAGGATAGGACGGTGACGGCAGCGGGGGATCCCCTTCCCCCCAGCGACGCCAACCCCCCGCGCTATCATGAGAGCAACAAGCGTCTTGTGCGTGATCTGGCTGCCATCTCTTTACTTCTCGTTCGGCAACGGAGACTCCATGTATACGAATGGCCTTAGAAACGCCTTTGTCAGTGTCATTTTTTTTAAATGTGCCTGTGTCGTGTGTCGCCATCTACCCCTTGCAGACCCCTATTAGCCGCTGTCCTCTCGAGCTGTTTTCCCCGTCCTTCCTTCCTTCCGGTAAGCTCCCTGGCTCGGGCGGTAAATCATCCTGAGCTACTGATCAACAGGTTCTGCTATCATTTGCACCTTTTGCCGCGCTCCATTTGATGGTACAGTGGGCTTTATTACCGCTTTGTTGCCGCGGTGCGCAAACACGGTCCAAAACACGTGTCATTTCCTTCCGGTCCGCTGTGTCGGGTCGCCTTCTCGCTGGCTCCAGTTATTATGGCGAAAATAGCCATCATGTCGGTCGGTTCTGTTTGTGTGTCTGTGTGTCTGTCTGTCTGTCTGTCGACACGATAACTGTCGAACACTTGCAGCTATCGTTGTTAAACTTCGCCAACAGATCCCAGAAGTCTAATCTAAGGTCAAGTTCGTTGCCGGGTGAAATCGATCAAACGTCAACGTCACGGAGACGTCATACATTCAAAACACATTTACCTGTCTAACTCGCTTAATATTACAGCTAGAAACACGAAATTAGTGTCTATATTCCCAGCTCCTGAATGTCTTTCCTGTTATCGCTATCAAATGTTACGTAGGAGCAATAGTTTTCACGCTACAGGCTTTTGAAATTTCAAAATCTTCCACACCAATTTTTTTTTTTATCTCAAAGCGATTGTCACGAGACTTTGCAGGGACATTAAAGGTACCACTCAGGTACCGTTTTTCCAAAATTATAGGGATTCCAGCAATAGTGTCCGTTTCCAAGGCGACGAAAGTCCTCATTATGAGCCAATGGAAGTTTTGTCCCCCGATTCCGATAACTTGCCTTACAGGTATCTCCACGCCGCTTGGCAGGGACATTCGGTCCGCCACCTAGATAGACTATGCTAAGCCAAAAATTACGGCGATCGAACGGGTAGTATTCGTTTCCAAGGCGACGGAAAATCCCATTATGAAAGATACAAATTTAACTTTTTTCCATGTTCGCTGCAGTTAAAATGCACATAGCCTCACGCTACTTGCTACAGGCTACCTAGGGGTCGGCCTTATCAATTATGTGCCAGATGAATGCAATCGGACGGTTACTTTTTGTTTCCATAGCAACGCAAAAAGGGTCCAATGGTAAAAGATAGGACATTTTTGAAATTTACCATGAGCCAAAAACATAGAAACCGATAAGCCACGAACTCATCTTTGACACAAAGATTACTTAAGGTTGTATCTTAAAATTGTTAACATTTGAGCAAGCTGGGTCAAGGGTCAAGGCCGTGTCCGTGACTATTGTAAATGTCGAGTGCTCGGTTGTAACTCAAAAACTAAAAGACATCTGAACGCCAAACTTGCCCTGGTGGATAGAGGTGACGTAGCTTATGCCAAATCCAATCTCACCTTGAACAAGACGTGCGCAACGTAACGGTGCCAGAGAGCCTGGAAGTTGGAGGTTCGAACCCGACTTTTTCAATTTTTAAGCTATTGCCTTCCAAAATTTACCACAGACTGCGTCATAAATTAGAACCTTATGTTTATAATTGTACTAAAATCGGACTGCTGGTTATCACGTAACGGGTCATTTCAATTTAAAATTAACGAAATTCACGCTGCCCTCAATTTCGTCCATACATAAAATGGTATAGAACCCTGAAGAATTGTATCGCCTTTCAGGGAAAAATATAGCTAAAATTTCCCGTGTTAACACTTTTGCGTAAATCGACTAAAATACCATTGCAATAGTAAACTGTACGGCGTTTCCGTTCACCTAACGCGACCCCCCTCTCGCCGCCCTCACCCCGGCCTTCTCCATGCCCGCCAATACACACACGCATTTTGCATTTGATGCGCTTCCCTGGCGTACACTCCTGCCCTTATCCACACCCACCCTCTACCTTACACCCCTACCCTGTGTATTGCTCACCGGACCGCTGCCGTTCTGCTGTTTGCTGCATGGTGCTCTTAACGTGAACCGAGAGCAGACTTCCCCCCCCCCCTCGCGCGGGCCCCAACTGAGGTCGAGGTGACAGCGATTGCATCAGCATGGAAAGCTACGAAACGCTGTAATTCCCTTAATAATCGGCCAAGAAGGTCCCGGTTTGATTTATAATGTGCAGCGAGACGACCCCCATGTCATGTCATGTCATGCGTCATGCGTCATCAGACGTCCATTTGAGCCATAAACTCTCAGCCGCCAGGGTGATGTGCCTTGTTAATTGCTGTCGCCGTTGAGCGATTCGTTCGGCGGTCATCCACCTCGTCCGCCTGAATATCACAAATGCCCAGCGAGGCGGGTGGTTCAAGTGTTGCCTGGGATCCATCCTGACAAGATTGATTCGATAGTATTTTCGTCGATTTTCGTATTGATCGTATTTTGCATGACACAAAAATGGTGATTATTCGTGTCTGTTTTTTAACATTTTAAGAACCACGTTTATTTTGTATTTATTCACACACGGCACAGTGGAACCGCCTCTTGCCCCCGTGCTACAGGGTAGTATTCTTGGAATGATCAAAGTTATCGATGTCGCTCACCCGTGATATAAAATATTAATATTTCATAATATGACCCTACATGATGAAACAATCTCAAAGACACCAATTATACAGCGAGGCATATAAATTGAGATTGCAATATAAGTTGTGATTACATTTGTCGTCTTTACTAACTGATTAATAAAGGATCATGAACATTGTGAATACAAACCACAAGTAGGAGACTGGTATGATCGTTTGATCACAGCGGACCTGTGTAAGTTATGGATACTGCATTCGACAACCGCATTTACCACGTATTGCCAATGACCCTAGACCAGCTGCTCACCTAACCTTGGCCAAGACATGAATGTGGGTCATGACCCCTGGGTCAACAGATCAATGTAGGGCATGACCCCTGGGCCATGGCAGTTATAACAGACCTCCTCAAGCTGCTGTCGCTCACGTGATCCTGTCAGTTACCGGTCGCAACGGGGACGCGTTTTACCGAGCGATGACCGCCACTCCAGTTGTATTCCCGACAGGGAAAAACCTTTCATTTCTACTCGCGCATATTATTCCCTTGGCCAGAGATGGAATTAACGCATGCGCAAGTTTGGTCGTTAAATTCGTTTGTTTCTACTGTGGGTGTGTGTTATTATTTGGTCAGCATGTCGTTCAACAGCGGAAAAACTAACTATCAATAACCACAAATATAGTCACTACAGTGGCATTCATTCCTAAAGTGACCAAAGAGCGGAAAACGGTTCAGGAAAGTCGTTTATGTTCAGAGAGATGGGATGAGGGGGTGAGGGGGTGAGTGGGTGAAGGGCTCGAGGTCCGATGATATGGGTTAAGAGCTCCCCTGGCGGGGAGCGATTGTGTTAGTGCTGGCCGGCCACTGGTCGCTACTTTCAGGCCTATATTTTATTCATGTCTCGCTATCTGCAAGGACCACAGGTGGCTCCCCTATTCCTGGCTCATTAATTTTATTAAATCTGGATATTATTGTCGCTGCGTACCTATATGGAAGTAGAAGAAGATATACAGAACACAAGACCGTCTTGTCGCACTTGTCGAATACAATTGCTTTGGCTAGTTTGGGTTGACAAAGCGATTTAATCGAACTGTTTTTATGTTATTCGCTACGAATTCGTAAAGATAAGCTGGCTCGCCCGCAGCTTGTTTCCTGGCAAGAAACAATGGAATTGGAAAAGGCAAATTTATTTCCCGAGTGAGAAAGACACTACATGACCAGCAAATTGTCAAATAAATTAAATAAAAGTGGCGGAACACTACGCCACTAACTGGCGGAACACTTCACCGGTAATTGGCGGAACGCATCGCCAGTAATTGGCGGAACGCATCGCCAATAAACGTGAATAGACCACGTGACCCTATTATGGGTTGGCGTAAGCAATTGCCATGTGGCACACATCGGCATGTACGTATGCCAAATACATTATCCAAATATATATGGACTGATCACCTTAGAATTGGTAAAAGGGGATATGATGACATTGCGTTGTAAATTTCGCACGTTTAAGTAAAAGCGACATTAAAAATGAATTAAGACCACTCAGAATTAATGTGTTGGCCTAAAATTGACATATCATTTTCAGTCAGCTTGAGTTACCACGTACAAAATTTTCAATTGAGATGATTACTCTTATCGTTAAGCCAGGAAAAGTGAGGGAACATCCGCCACAGCTGATTAGACATAACCAGATGGATGATCAGCATCCCCACCCAAGGGCGTAGCTAGCGTGAATCCTCATGTAACTTACATACACGAGATCTGAGTCTTTGCCGGCCGAGGAAACTCTGCTTTTAACCATTACTGCGGTGTTCAAATAGTAAATTAAATTATTCACATTTTGTTTGTAACAAATAAGTTGTGTAGTTTCTTAGCCCCAGCTCTATTAAACACACATCTTTTCAGATGACATGTGGCTGATTATATGATACATGATTACCTAGGTTAGGCAAATCTACTTCTGATGTTGACATCGGTGTTCATTCAATAAATTAAATTAATCCCATCATGGTTGCAACAAATAAGCAAAGTGTGGTTTCTCAGCCCCGGCTGAGCTAAATACACCTACTCTGCATACTGCTGGTTATATAGGAAATGATTACCGCGGCGGAGCAAAGCCTATTTAATTCATACCGGGACCCCGGCCCATAATTGTAAAGCTTATTATTCATATATTGAATATATATACTATTGTTAAGGGTCTGAAACTATAAAACATATTTTTATAATTGCCTTATTGCATAATCGATATGAATGCGTTGGGCAACTTTTGACCCTCAGCCCCGGCTGAGCAGAGTTATTGCCCGTCACCAAAATACACTTCTCACCATGCCTGCATGTTAGTTACAGGCCACCTCATCCATTGTTGTACGCATGGCTGTCATAACCTTACTGCAATCTGAAACTATACAACATATTGTAATTCATTGAGGCATCATCTCATCATGGATATGGAGGCATTGTGCAACTTTTTGTCCTCATCCCCGGCTGAGCAGGCTTATTGCCTTCCCCAAAACACACTTCTCCCCATGCCTGCATGTTACATACAGGCCACCTCATCCATTGTTGTCCGCACAGCTGTCATAAGCTTACTGCAATCTGAAACTATACAACATATTGTAATTCATTGAGGCATCATCTCATCATGGATATGGAGGCATTGTGCAACTTTTTGTCCTCAGCCCCGGCTGAGCAGGCTTATTGCCTCCCCCAAAACACACTTTTCATCATGCCTGCATGTTACATACAGGCCACTTCATCCATTGTTGCCCACACGGCTGTCATAAGCTTACTGGAATCTGAAAATATGCAACATATTGTAATTCATTGAGACATCATCGCATCATGGATATGGAGGCGTTGGGCAACTTTTGGTCCTCAGCCCCGGCTGAGCAGACCTATTGCCTTTAACTATTTTCAGGTTACCATCTTACAACTATACCGCTTAAAAGTGTCAGATGACTTAACCGTTTTGTCTGCAAGTTATAGATGGAAACGGTGCAAACAAGAAACTAGCACACTCAACTGTCGCCGCTGCTGTCTTGTTGTGCCAGCATAGTCATTTCTTATTTCCTATATTGTAACAAATGCATGATAGGTAAGTTGACGCATGATCATGCTCTGCCCTTCATCGTTTTTCAACATGGGAAGTGGATTCTCAGTTAACAGCCAAGCAAATAGAGTACAAGTCGTGTACTATATTATATAGATCTAAGCGTAATATTTGCAATTCTTCCGGAACCAGTTATAGGCTATATATGTTATATATATATATACCAAAGACTACTCCGAATCCTATATACAGGGGTCTGAATATTTTGATACGTCCAAAGACTACTCCATATGTTCAAATATATATATATAATACAAGGATTCATTAATTTATCCAGAAAAGGGGTCAATAAATTAGTAGCCAGGCTTCTCTGCTTACGGAACAAGTTTTGTTTCGTGGACATATCAGGTTAACGATTGGCGAAACACCGCAATTACTGTAACTCGTGATTCGCTTTATAATCTTTACCCGCTTATATTACATTACGACGTGTCATTGACGGAACTACTGCGGTAAGCTGTAACGGTCACATGAGCTTATGTGTTCCCAATTACAAATGCCGCGTTAACATTCTAAACTACAGCAAAGTTGCAAATCCATTGTCATGCGCAGACTGACTGATTCAAACCAGATAGTACTAGGTATTTAGAATACAAGAGTTCATGTCAATACTTTCTTTGTAAGGTATGAGAGGGGTGTAATGTCCGTAACAGAAGCTCAAACTGATATGCCTTATGCCACGATTATCCTCGTCCTTATTCATGGGGTTTTAACGAAAACACAAACCCATAAATTCAATACAAGCCCTCGACAACGGAGGCACATGTACAACGTTGAAGCTCACATGCCAATCCTTTCGCACGAATGAGTTATTTCCCTATAGCGCTGGCATAAAATGCTCACTGAAATTGACAGGTCGGATAATTGCTTACTTTGCTCATGGAATAATTGCTCAATCCATTGTCAAATTACATGAATAAGACAACGTTAACTGAACAAAATAGTAGCGTGGCACTAATGTGATTACACGTATTATAGAAATGGACGTCACGGTGTCACAGCCATTTAGGCAAAGTTCAATAACAAATGGGGCCCTACACGATTTGCATGAGCAATCCTATCGGACATTGCGCTAGATGTGCTGGCCAATGAAAGTTTTTGTGGTAAATAATAATTAACACCGATTCCATCATGTTGAACGACACGATTTTACATGTTTTCGGACGCCAGAGTAAAAGAGATTAATTAAATTCGTCAATTTCAGTCCTGGGCCAAATCTTATTTTAATATGCCCCGAGATTTTGCCCCCGAGAGAATGTGATACGTTAGAATGTCTGATCGCTCTCTGGTATATATAGAGTAAATATATAGAGGAGTTAAATCGAGGCATCTGGGTGATTCGTCTTGGCTGTAGTAGGTCCAGTACACCCTAATGACAAAGTATAGGACAACAGTAGCAATGAACATATAGATACGTGGACTATGAGTAGGAAAATAGTAACCAAAAGTAAGCCAAATATAGTACTCAAGACAGCATATGTAGCAACATTATTCATGCTCATTATGGATAACCAAAGGACAAAAAATTACATTACAGGTACATATTGAGAAATTATTATTGTCTTGATTTTAAAGATATGAGGCCAAAACGAAACGCCTCTGACCATTGACTTTTGCAATAACACAAGCAATTCACTGCAATTTGAATGGTTATTGACCGCAGCTGCTATTAAGTCACCAGTCATGCCGTCGCAGTCCATATGCTGGGGTCGTTCTATCAGACGCATCACGCATTTAGACTTCTTTCTCTAAGACTGACTCGGCCTCGGTGTAGGTAGAGGGTTGAGCGCTTATTTCTCGTGGTGACATACTGAAAAACTCAATGCTATCGTTTTTCTTTAACGGAATTCAACTACAATGGTAAGTTTGAGTAGGCCCTAGCCTACTTTTCTTTTGGCATTCTGAACTGCTCATTGAAGTGAGCAAAACTATAAATCATTTGCCGGACAAGAAATATATATCGTTTCAAAAGTATGGCTATGCATTAGCCCTACCGATTTCCAAACCCAGATTTATTTCTAAACCGCTTCTTTAGGTTTCTTCAAATTAAAATGCATGATAGCCGTCGGAATAAATTGCACCTTATAATCCGTTAAACCGAAAACCATGACACGGAAGTTATGTCAATAAATGCTAGGCACAAGTGTGAGTTAAAAGTGTTATGGCTCATAGGCCCAGGGGTGTTGCATGACCTTGACTCATTGTCAAGAAATCTACCATATTGGGAAGTCTTGCCCAAGGCTTTGACAAAAAGGAGACCTGAGAAATAGAATTGTGAATACTTGGGTTAAATATCCCTTGTATCACAATGGCTCCTTATTATATTCTTAAAACAGTGAACCATTAATACAATTTCTAACTGAATATAAGTGTATTTACCTCTAACCTCGTCAGCATCTGTTGTCCGAATGACCGACTGGGTAGACCTTCTTGCCGCCAGCCAGCAGCCGGTCTCTCATTGGCTGACTTCAATAAACAGCGGGTTGCTAGACGCGTCAACGTGGAAGAGTCCATTCTTGTTTCTATACTGGAGGTGGGTTTTATTTCCTTACCGGGCTAAATAACATCTTCGCGAACACATAAACTTAATTCTGAATTTTAGAATTGTTTTTTATGTAAAAGCTCGGTCTCGAATACGCCGTTCCAGGCTGTCAATCATTCATTCACGTCTCTGTTGCTTTTATCCAATCACGTGGCGAAAAAAGGTTTTCCGCGTGAGTCATGTCTGACAAACAAAGCAGCATGTCACTTTCCTGTCAGTTTCACAGTTGATTACTTCTCACTTCTACCTACCATCATATATGATTGTCAATTTCATACACACGATTAAACCAAGTGTTCAACCTAATCTAATCGCGGTCAGCACCGAAAGTTTACATCTTAAAATTAAATTGGCGACTGTTAACGCTTTTTTAAGGCAACCAGCCCCTACCAATGTCGAGCAGTGTGCCATTTTGCCGGAGCAAGTGACGTATATGTTGAAGCTTCATGTGGTGCCGCCTTTCGCCGAGGGAATTTTTCGCAGTGGATCTAGCCTTCAGGGGAAGCGCGTGAAACGTCATTTCCGGTTTGCATATAATTACAGTATCGCCTCCTGATTGGTCAATGGCGGACACACCTCCAAAGCGGGTTGACGCCTTGTTAAGCGGCGAAATCGTGACTGGCTGTCACTTCTATTAGCTTCATTGCAAGCTACAGACAAGACGACAAATTTTGTAATCTGGACGGTAAAGACTTGGGTATTATATGAATCGGCAAATCAGCGTTACAAGGACAGGCTGGTGGCTTCCTTTAACGAAAAAGGACTCGTGAACGGGGATTAGCGTGGAACGGCGTATTTTTGCCCTCTTTTCATGACTAAAATTATGGGGCCAAAACTGGGAGTCGATTCTCAACGACCGACTCGCAAGTCGACTTTTCTCTGGGAGTCCCCTTGATAACGGCCATCACGTTAGTTAGCGTGATATTGCATTCCTGTACCTACGTGCAACGCCGAAGCGAATGTGTGTTTCTAAGTAGTTTTCTTCCCTTTTTTTGAAAAGAAAACAGCGTTTTATTTCCCGCTGGAACAAAACGTGGACACGTGACAGCGCATGGCTGATTAATCCCAAGCCCTCTTATTCTCTCGTGGGTGAACGTTTTGCTATGCCTTGCTTTCATCGCTGATCATCACCTGCTAACATTTGGTCGTCCACATGAACTTCTGTTGCTGTTCTATTTAATGTAAGTCCGTCTACGGCAAGACGAGTTTTTTTGGGGCTGGGGACTGGGGCTTCCCCGTCTTCAATGGTCTTCATGTTGGAGGATGTCCTTAATCGAATTGGGAATGCAGCCCTCTCTTCTCGTCGTCGGCAGATGAGGTTTGGTTGAGCAGTGGCTGCTGGCCTCTTTGCCAATTACACTTGGAGAGGTCCTCCCGCGTGACCTGCGAGTTTGTTACAATTACGAACTACAGCTCGAGAGTAGGGTCACGTAAGACCCATGTGCCAACTCCATACATGTCAAAGCAATGTTTTGAGTACCAGTCGTCAATTAATGCACTTAGTTCTGCATCTTACGTGTTATTTTATTTAAAGACGCCCCGATTTTTAGGAATTAAATGTAGAATTCAGTTTCAAGTCAAAAAATAATTTGTGTTTCCAGTAACACGCTTTAACAGCTTTAGCTCTTATTAATCTTCTTTGTTTCCACGATTAAATTTAGCGAGATATAACGCCTCAAATAGCAGAAGAAAATACTTTGTCCACTTGTTTTTGCACATGCCGATTTAAATTCTGGGAGCAAGGAAAATGACGTCAAATTTGAATACAAACGCGTGTGCTTTTACATTGAGACTCTCTCTGCTCAAGAATAGCACTCCACCATGAGAACAATACACGCCCTCGACAGATGCCTACGCACGGCATCAGAGCTCACCGGTCAATCTTGTGACATCATTGGAAAATTTCTAGTTAACGCTCAGATGCAATGCTCCTAGAATTAAACCCGACGGACCTCACTTTTGCTACTTTAACTAACGCCTTGATAGTGATAATGTAAAATCACATTAAAACAAAATCTTATTTGTTTGTCTTTCCTAAACAGTTTTTAACTCTGAGCTAAACAAGATCGTGGCACGAACAGTTTAAGTTGTACGTGACCTCGGTGGAAAACTGTAAGGCATGATGTTTGACCCATTAAGATGTTATAATAATCAACGCTATTAGACCAGGAGGCAGATCACATCATTAGTTGGCATTCATTTGTAGTTTTGGTCAGGTCAAGTGAACATCATTATTTGACAATCATTCGTGTGTAGCTCTGGTCAGGTGAACATCATTATTTGGCACTCATTCGTTTGCATCATTGTTCAAGTGAACATCATTATTTGATACACATTCTTTATGTTTTTGTCCAAGCGAGCATGATTATTTGACACTCATTCGTTTGTATATTTATTCAAGTGAACATCATTACTTAGCACTCATTCGTTGTATTTTTATTCAAGTGAGCATGATTATTTGCTACTCATTTGTTTGTATTTTTGTGCATGTGAGCAATTAGATTACGTTGTTGATTTTCCTGTGATAGCAGATTTACCAATCATGACATGCCACGTGTTTCAAGACGCGACTATGGAAATAAATACGCTGGCAAACACAAAAAAAAACTAAGCGATAATTGAGGAAATATTTTCCAGCAGTGAAATACCAGTAAAGAAATAAGTGAAACACGCTCCAGGGGGCGTTATGAATTGTGTATTCCGCACGAGGGCGCTTTAGGCGTCATCACTCTGTTCATGCCAAAGATACACACGTGGCCACGATCGAGTCACCGGCACAGACCGGTGTGTGCAGCGGCAAGCGCCGTTACCTGTGACCATACATTGAGCGCACTTAGATCTGAAACTCGCGTCGCTTGAGCTATGCCTCAACACTGCCGGGATGTGACTACACTGCCCCAATCTCTGGCTCCCTGCCCTGTCCTATCCCCGTCGGGTGCACAGTTTTAATTTGCCGATTGGGTCTATATACAGCTGACGTGATTTGCGGGTATCTATTCGTTATGGATGTCGTTTGCATGGCGATACGGCCAGTGGTAGCAAGGGTCAACTGCCATAATACCAATTTTCTATATTATAAAGGCCTTCATTTTGTCAGGGTCTATGCTTTCCCTTTGACATACTATATTGAAGGAATATATTTGCATATTTGTTCCTTTGTCTAGCCTGCTAGAAATGCCGTTAGTTTAGAAGAATAGTTTGCTTCTTTTTGCAAGCGCGTGCTTGACCACACCAGACATCCAACTGTTTGACATACTTGAAACCTTCATATTTTCTTCGAAGTAATGCATCGCACGAAGTCAAAAGCCAACACTAGCTAGGTGGAACTCTGTTGCTCAGCTCAGATCGTTGCTGACGGCTGGGAACAAGTTTCAATATTCTTCAAAAACGGTCAATTCGGTTATAATTTCATGCACACTATCGTTTAAGAATACAATATAAAAAAACAGCCATGCGTATTAATTACAGCAAAATTATCAGTGTACCACTTTGAAAAAGTGATACACAGAAAGCGAACTGTTTATTTACCTGATATCCTGTGTTATTAGGTCTAGTCTGGGTCCCCGACACTGATTTGTAGAAATAAGCGGCGCATATCTCCTATCAATCTGAGCAACCCCACTCTGGCGAATCAGTGTGCGAATGCATTGCGCCGACAACAGAGATATAACAGAGACCCAAGCGGCGAGCCTCAAAGGCAGAGAGTGTCTTTTTGCAATCATCATGCATGACATACAACATATTCAACATTCCAAAATGTTGTTGTGAAGCCATAGTTCTTCTCTTTTTCCAGATTTTGCTAAGATTCGTCTTCTAATTCTTTCGATAGTTTCTTGAAAAGCTTTTTGGTAAGCGCTTTCCTAAATATATTATCTATTCAACCGGTATATTACGCAACCGTGTTTACATAAAGTTACCCTTTTTATCTTTCAGGATTAGCCTTACACGTACATGCCTCGAAACCTACAGCCGTGGTCACGTGATGTCGCTGGCGGTTCTCAACTGGGACATCGTCAGCACACCTGTGAAGACCCACTTCTGGCGCAATGGTCTCGGTGCTAAAGCGCACTTCCTAGAAAACATGGCAACCAACTTCAGTGTCCTTAGCAACTACACCGGCTGCCAGGTGGGTGGTTGTAACGGCAGCACGTATAACGGTAGCGCCTACGCACGTGGCAACGCACTCCTGGGGAACCAATCTCAGCCATGGGGCGCTTTTGGCTACGAATAGGCCTATGGGGATTACTCGTACTACTATGATGAGGATTACATTGCCCGGTACTTCCGGCAACCACCACAGTTGCTCGCCATGATTCTTGGAGTGAGTTCTATGTTGCTCAACGCTCTGTCGCTCATGGCGCTGAGCCAACGCTTCACGGCTCACTTCCGGTTGATCATCAGTGAAGTTCGTGTGCAATTTGTGCGTGTGTTTTACATCACAATCTTCTGGTCCGATCAATTAGGCTACGTAGAATATTAACTTCATTATGTCATATTCCACCTTGCCTTGACCATGTCTGACTGTTGTCTACCGCTGTGCAGTTGTATAATATTTGACCATCTCATCGGTTTTGCACATAACCCATGGATTACATATCTGCGCCATGGTCCTGTCCGTGGCGGTCTCGGATGGATGAGATCGCTTGATGACATATACTATTTTTTCAAGACCAACATGTAGATAGGTTTGCAGGATCAGTTTGCGGGACAATGTATCAACCGCCTTTCAAACGTTTTGCCCATACGCTGGCAGCTCAGTGGAATCTCTTGTTTTCTGCTAACGCATGCCTCACTTTTTCACAGTATTTGGAAGAAGGCGGCGCCGGCGCGGTGCCGGCGCGGTGCCGGCGAGATGCTGTCGGGGCTCCTATTTAAGATCAGACATGTTCTTTTGTTCGGTCGTCGGTCATTGACATTTAAGCCAATCAGACCCAAAATAGAAATTCAGCACGACATATCGCATGATCTTCAAGATGGCGACTGTGGCAAGAGGACTTGGCCGCCGGGCGACGAGTCGCGTCCAGTGGGCGTTGGCCACCGCGTCCAAACCGCATCGCCTCGGTTCCGTCCCCGTGTTGGCATCAGCACTAACCCTGGACCACCAGCATTATTTATCATTTCCTACCTACTATTATTTATTTACAATTTCAGGGATTCAAGTTTCGTATCAAGATTTAGGCCTACCGCAACTACCAACACGGGCGTCAACATAGGCTATATATAGAGATATTAATATGCAAATTATTTTGATAAAAGTACGTAGGTCTTTTTCCATTCACAACACCTTTAGAACACCCCCCCCCCCCACACACACACACACCCGACCCATTCAAATACGATAAACACTTTGGCATCTACTTTGGAGAGTGTGTGACCAGAAGCCTTTGCTTTTTTTGGAAACGTGAAAAGAATGTTATTCGAGTAGTGTTATGTGTTATTTTGATTTATTCAGGTCTACCATCACAAATTCACCACAACATTTAGAAATATTATTGCCTAGGGCATATATTTGGTCAGATCCTGTATGAAAGGGACTTTTAAATTGCACCAAGTGATCTAGCTTCCGACCAGCTTGTTGAGATTAGATAAAACCTTCTTGTTCAGAAATAGTTGAACACAATTTAAATTAATTCTGGCTTGTTCAAAGGAAACGGAGCCAAAATAAGTAACACATGTATACATGAATATATATTTAAAAAGGGAACAGGTGATACAAAGCTGTCAAAACCGAATGCTAAACGTAATGGCGCTAACGGATCGGGATGCATATGAGTGGCACATAAATGCAGTGCAATAACTTTCTAATAGTACGTAATCTTACCACTGTCAGTTTTGTACCAAGGGACCCATTTACAGGAGAACTAGAATTTGTCAAGCATAGCTTAGGAGGGAAGACGAAAATCGGGGGATAGGTGCAACTGATCATGAGCTCATAACTATGAAAAGTCACAGATAAAGTTCAGGGGCCGTGTTCATAATCCCGCTTATAACATAGCTGGAAGATAGCGAGAACGTATGCATCTCCAAAAAGTCTCTAAAGAATACTCTGAAACAAACCGCTATGAATTTGTTACGTCATGTCGCGCTTCTGTATCGTTACGTTGTAGATATAATACCGACACATTATGTTTGCAAACGATTATTCAATTATCACCACGACTATTGTATGAACGTTTGAGGTGAGCATTTACATGTGAATTCGATGTTGCAAACCTCAGAAAATAAATTATTTTTAAACGAACAAACCGCGGATCTCTACCCAATATTACCCAATGTGGACCTGTTTCGTTGTGGTGCGAGATATAAAGATTGAGACGGGCGGATATTGTGTTTCGGTCGAGCCTATGGAAGACCGAGAGCAGGATGGCGTATGAAATATGACTGATCGAGCGGGTTTGGGGACTTCTGAAACCGTGGCATCTACATGCAACGCGGCCCTTATCGTAGTGGATAAGGTCTCTGATGAATACTCTGAAACAAACCGCGGATATCTAGACCCAATATTAACGGAGTTACGCGGGAAAGCATGTTTCGGGACCTTGAGCTTGCTGTGACATTGACCTTGGATACGTGACCTGGACCGATATAGCACAACGCGCCCAAATAATAATTTCATGTTGCACGCAACGTGTTGTTTGTCTGACTTGTCCCCTTTATGGAGAAATTGAGGACACCATGTTCCCGCCAAAATGCTCCCGTAGGGGCCCATGTTAAACTTTGAGAATTTTTCGCAGAAAAACCATTCGGGGCGATTTTCACAATTCACACGATATAAAAGGTACCTATGGGCCCAATATTAGAAATAATTTTAAATTTGTTAAATTTTGATTAAATGAAAAATGAGTAGTAGTATGAGAAATTTTCCGATTTTTTGTCCTATCTTTCAATGGCTAAGCGAAGTTTGAAAAAATTCTGTGACCTTGACCTTTGACCTGCATTGCCCATCTACAAACTTAGCCTGACGGTGGGCCGTGGCATTGTCTGTGCACAAGCCGGAGTCGATATCTCAAACTTTAACAAAAAATGCAAATTTTTCAATTCTCAAGAGGCTATGGCGCGAAAACTTTTCATCCTACGTCAAATCTGATGTCAATAACGAGAAAGATTTTGAGGAGCTGACACTAATTGCGGCTTTCTAGCTGCAATATTAAGAAAGCTAGAGGGGAACATGTATTTAGGACGTATGACGTCAGCGTGACGTTGACCTTTGAGTTATATTGCCCATCTACAAACTTGACCTGTCGATGGATTGTCGGAATGTTTTGGTAACCGAAGAGAACGATATCTTTGGGCACTCGACAGATAATGCTCAGACAGACAGACAGACAGACAAACCGAACACACCGACATACGATTTTCGTCTTAATAAATGTTACGACCAAACCGTTGAGTGGGCTGTCTCTACGTGCCGCTCGCTGCGGCTACTAGACACCGGACATGTGCGGTGGCAGACTGCCATCAAGCCGACCTCGCTTGATGGCGAGACCCACGGTAAGTCTTTGCGAGTAAATTCCGCGTTTACAGCCGTATTCACGGGGAAGTCGCCTATAACAGCGTTTGTGTTTTTTGGTTCTAATGATGGGGCTGCTCGTTAATCTTGCCTACTGAGCTCCCTTCCTTGCCGAGCTGAGCGAATGTGGCGCCACCCAACCGGCTGGAGGCCAATTCAAGGCGTTAGATGGGATGGAACTTATCCACTTCATCGGTCCTAATTGGGCGTCAGTCGTCTGTAGTCGTCGTCAAAGTGATGCTGATAAATGTCATACAATTTGAAACCTCGCGAATGAGAAGTTATAGGTAAGTCATATCGACATACACGGATATTAATTCAGGAAGATATTGACGCCAGTGAATTCTAATTAATTATGTTCGGTTCTGTTCATTGCTCTGAGGATTCCGCATACCATATTGTCTGCTGTCGTCCTCTACTGCAAAGGCCAAACAGGTCACCGTTTTGCAGGGGGAAGCCTTTGTAACTGTTACGCCTTAGTGATGCCAGCTGCAGAGATAAATCAACATTGTTTCATTTGGTTTCTAAGGTATCACATACCGAGATCCCATTAAGGCTGCATCATTGCATTTCCCATTTACTGATATATCCATATCAACAAAAATAGGGAGAAGGTAACATAAAAGGGACATTTCGGGCCAATGTGGCCACTACCCACCCAGCCTCCCTCATACATATAATGGCACAGTCTCTTAACGCTTTCTCTCACCCGCTTTAATGTTTGGCTTTTCTTTTTCTGTAAGTGAAGATTTATCCTACCACAGCAACCCACGCACCACATTTTCCACCAATCGATGCCTCCCCCCCCCCCCACCTTCCCCCAACCCCTTTCCCCCATTCACACCGACGCCCGCGTCATAACCAAAACATCCCCCATAAATGCCTAGATTCGTGAGACAGCCATTAGGCGGTGTAATGCACATGTCTTAAGTTTGACATATAGGGGCAAAATTATAGTGAGGTGAGAAGTTCACATATCTAATGCAGACCCGCCGTTCGTTTAAACGCATCACGCCATCATCTCGCCAAGGCTGATGTCAGGTGAAAAACTACGGGAAAATGAGTGCATCGTCGTTCGAATCCGACTCAGTGCGATCTGAATCACACCATCGCCACAGAAAGCCCGTTAAGGTCGGCCGACGTAAGCGCATATAAATAACATTCGGCCAACTAAGAATATTTATAGCCGTAGGCCTATTGTGCCCATGGACATGCCCTCATCTTCCGCCTGCACCTCCCGCTTACGACGGACTTATTTATCTGGATACCAGGGGAACGGACGGGGTGGTGGGGGGGGGGGGGGGGGGGAGGGGGGATTAAACTTCATCAAGTTTCGGCACTTCCAGTACTCTAAGTCGTTGTGGCCGGGAACGTCCTTCTGCCGCCAGATCAATTAGATCTTAAACACAATGTAAATTCCCAGCGCGTTGTCCTTGGGTGAGTGACCTTCCTTCGCCACAGAATGCTTGACTCAAGCTTTAGTTTGGCGAATGCACTCTAGCTCGTTCTTTAATTAGGACATGCAGCATGTGTAATTCCTCGTGGCAATTTGTTTGGTGCACTTTTGTTTGACGGACTCCATTTCGTACGAAATGGGCTACATCGTGTCGGTAAAGCGGTGATTGCGTTTGCTTTTTGGCGCCACGCTTTTCCGTAACTATGGATGTACCTGAGATGTTTAGGAGTCAGGTAGCGTAGTAATTGCCAAGTGATGTTTTTTTTTAGATATAATAGTTTATTGGTTCAAATAAAGTGCCTACTTTCGAAGAGCAGTGTGACATACAAAGTGCACCGTATAAGAGTATAATGATTACAGTACGCTAATTATAATTAATACAGGGCTATAAAGGAAGTACGTTCACTTAACATTTAAATACTCGTTTCTGAAAGACAAAATTGTGTTATTCTTAACCGCATTTTTTTGTTCTATGCATAAATAGTCATCAATCCTTACTACGAATTCGGGGACCTGAGATAACACACAGTGACACAGTAATATATATAGTATCTACCTGATAAGAAGACGAAATCTGACACCAAATTGTTTCTACCAAATAAAAGTTCTTGGACGTCATTTATATACTAAGCAAGTAAACACTTCTTGGAAAAAAAGCTTTTTTACTTCACATTCAATACCACTATGTATGGCTGTATCTATGATTTCTCAGCTTTTTCATCCCACGGGGTCATTAGACGGCAGGACGTATGGCCAGATTAGCTGACCCAGCTAATGCAAAAAGTATATCACATTAGGATTCGTTAAGATGGAATCAGTAGAAATGAGCCTGCTGTCGGCGACGGGCAGAACACTGATTCTGTATAATTATCGAGACCTACGGCGTCTGTCTGTCGTCCATGTAAAGCGAGTTGAAAATAAATAACATTGTTACAGCCGTCTGGGCCCGTTACCATTCCTCCGTTACCATTCGTCCGTTACCATGCCTCCGTTATCATTCCTCCGTTACCATTCCTCCGTTACCATGCCTCCGTTATCATTCCTCCATTACCATCCCTCCGTTACCATGCCTCCGTTATCATTCCTCCGTTACCATTCCTCCGTTACCATGCCTCCGTTATCATTCCTCCGTTACCATTCCTCCGTTACCATTCCGCCGTTACCGATCCTCCGTTACCATTTCTCAGTTTCCATTCCTCCGTTACCATGCATTTACTCCGTCGCCATTCCTCAGTTACCATTCCTCAGTTACCATGCCTCCGTTACCATGCCTCCCTTACCATGCCTCCCTTACCATGCCTCCCTTACCATTCCTCCGTTACCATTCCGGCGTATATCAACTGTTGTAGGACGTCCATCCTCCAATTTTGATATATTTAATTGTTTGAAAAAAGGTTTGCGCATTATTTACTAAGAGCCCGTCACTAAGACACGATAATATCAACGTATTATATGTCATTTATAATGCCTAAAAGAAAGAGCTAGTGACACGCCTCAGTAAGGGGAGATATGATAAGTTGATGTTGTATGTATAACTTATAAGTCATTGTAATTGGTAATGACATGGCAATTATTTTCTATGTGGTTAAAGCTGCAACTGTTGTCAGAAATGAAAGTTTGGTGTTAACAGCTGGTTTCTGTGCAGGAAGGCTAAAATGCGCAGAGAAATCTCACGTGAAAAATGAAATTTAGTTGGATGAAACATGCCCTAGATGCAGGTACCCGTGACCTGATGATCTGCAGACCCGCTTAATTGCTTACCAACTGAGCCAGGAAGGCTCGTCTCAAATGTTGTCGGACTAATCAGAAAGATTCTGAGCGAGTTGTGAATTTCTCAGTCATTGTTGTGCCCATGTCGCAAAACACACACAAATCGTCATGCAAGTAAAGTATATAATCAAATAATAATAATAACTGTGAATTAACTGTATTAAGCAAAGCACACTTATTTTGATTTCATTTCGCTCACAAGAATCTGAGGACGGTTGAAAATAACGTATTTTTTGTAACGCTGAAAGAGATGCATAATCTTGTGTTGGTTGGTTGGTTGTATATTCAGGACTCTTTAACCACTTTTGGTCATAAAGCGTCAATGGGAACAGGGAGGGAGAGTGGAGGCATGTCCCTGGGATAACCCTCTACTCTTTGCGAAGAAGGACATGGGATCTTTATCTTGCCATCACAAAGACATGGTCACAGGGGGCCTCGAACCACTGATCAACGTGCCGTTAGGCTCTCAGGTGACCAGAGCACTCAAGGCGAGCGATCTAACCCACTGAGATATCGGAATGGCCCCACATAATCTGATGAAATTACGTTGTTGCTTGTTTACGCCGCCCCGTAGCTTGAGGGTGAATAGGATTTCAATGCATTGCTGAATGCCGTAGACATCGTAAAAACCTCCCATGCGCAACAGAACAAATATCCACCCTCTGCGCATGCGTCACGTTGAATGGTTCGACCGGAAGTGGACAACATTGCACTATCCGGTATACGGAAATAGGCAATTAAATGAAAAGAAGTGATCATCCCCAATTAGGACCGCATCACTATGTTGCCATGGAAACTTCAGGTTAATGCGCTGGTGGCTGGTACCGAAAAAAGAACAAAGTAAATTTCGTTTTTATAAAATGCCTTAGTCACTCCGCTGTCGTTATGTGGCGATATCCGCTGACCTTCTATAGTAATTACTTCCGGGATTGCCAATAATATCTGAAACGGAACTTGCGAAATTTACCTGCAATATGCTATACGTACAGCGTGACTGAATGTGTTCGGATGATGGGTGTTCAAATTCAAGCAATTACTTTTCTTAGAATGGAGACAACCTGATATATATTGGTGTAGCGTGATGGGTGTATGTTGCGGTTTCCCCCTAAGGGGGGGGGGGCTGCGTTTTAAGCCGCGGTAAAGTGAAGCATTTCTAGCAAACTGCAGCATTAACACCCCATAGACAAAGTATTAATAAAAGAGTCAAAATATAAAAAAGGGAGTTACATCGCGAATGATTTGACATATGCCAGTCAGTCTCTTGGCTCCCGCCACATACAAATATGTATGATACACTTTCCAATGCGTATCGCGTGCCTCGCTAAGGAGAGCTATAGTGAACATATGTGAACACCACGCCCTGGCTTTTATCCCTGATATTCTGCTTTCAGATATTTGGAGCGCCAAGTGCAACTTACAGACAACCCACATCTAACGGAATATCAAAGGAAACTCGATAAGGCACATGAAGTCATTCGTCTGTTTTCTAAGCTCGTAACCGCCAGGGGGACGCTTGTTTTATGCCCCGAGGCCATTCCCTAAGGGTGGCCATCAAAGAGTAAAATTCGCTTGGAACCATGCAATACACGGAAGCCATGCACTGTATGATCCTGGAAAAAACATCCCTTTAGCCATCTGTCATCCAGCATAGCGTGACTGCTTTGTAAGAGCATAAAGGCAGGGCTAACATGTGTCATTAGATCAGATTGGACAATTCTGGCAGAGATATATACTACGCGTCAATATAAAAAACTAAAATTGTGGTTTTTAGAAATGGAGGGAGAAGTGAAACGTGTTTTGTTGTCACGTACTGCAATTATCTTGGCTTTTTTTTTGTTTCTTCATTAAAAATGGACTGTAGCCTTAGTAAAAGCAAGCGGAAAGAGACACGTTTATCGTCAGAAATATCAGATCAAAATGTAGAGACTTGCCAGTACTGGTCCGCTATAAATTGTTCGACAAATGACTGTATATGTTATACTCTTGGTATCTGAAGAGTGGAGAGATAGTTACCGCCCCCAACTTGAAGAGTGTCTGGTCAGGTACTTTTAAGTATTACTTGGGCTACCCTTCTGAACCCCGGAGTATGCGGTGCTAGGGGAGTGCGGCACGAAGCCAATATAAGTATCGTACAAGACGCAACGTGTTAAGTTCTGGTTAAATATTATACATAAACAGAGTCGATACTCAAACAGTTGTTAAGTCAACCTATTTGCTGTAGGAGAAGCTGGGAATTTTACCTGGGAGACCTATATCTGTAATCTATTGTATAAGTACCATGTATGAGTGACGCAGAGTCACAGCGCTTATATGATGGGAATGGTCCGATAACGTTGACAGCCGTTCAAAGCTTGATCGTTACAAACAGTTATGGTGTCGCTTAAAGTTAGAAGGTTATCGATGCAATAATTACGCCGGTGAAATTCAAAGATACTAAAACGGATTAACGAGCGTAACAGACCGTATGGTGTCATATATATGGGATATTTCCGATATTTATATTTTCATTTAATTTTATTTGTTGTGAGAAAATCCCTAACAAAATGGACCAAGGATTGAGATATTACCCGGTATTGAGCGTGTTTCCTAAACATATTTCCTAGACATATGTCCTAGACATATTTCATAGACATATCTCCTGTACATATTTCCAAGACATATCTCCTGGACATATCTCCTGGACATATTTCATAGACATATCTCCTGGACATATTTCATAGACATATTTCGTAGACATATTTCATAGACATATTTCATAGACATATTTCATAGACATATTTCCTTGACATATTTCCTTTTCCTAGACATATTTCCTAGACATATTTCCTGCACATATTTCCTAGACATATTTCCTAGACATATTTCCTTTTCCTAGACATATTTTCTTTTCCTAGACATATTTCCTAGATATATTTCCTAGACATATTTCCTAGACATAGTTCCTAGACATATTTCCTAGACATATTTCCTAGACATATAGGAACAGCCGAAAGCGACATCCACATAATCTGCTGCGCTGCTCAACGGCCAGTGGAATGGTTTTATATATAAACTGTATTTACTTGTGTCGGTATCATTACGTCCAATGCCCAAGTGTAAGTGTATTCCTTATTCTCCTCCTTTCTTCGCCGCCCGTGCCCCAGCCAAACCGTTGCATAATGGTGGTGGTGTTACGTGGGCGTATCGGGCGTGGGCGTATCGGATTAGCCCTCTGGTACGTGCTGATCCTCACCACTGTGCGCCACTCAAGTTGCGGGGGGGGGGAGAGGGGGGGGGGGGCGGGTGGGGGAAGGCAAGGGGGCGGTTCGTGTTCATATCACACGAAGAATACATGTCAATATTCCCAGGTCACGATGAATATAATGAAGCACTCCCCGCATACAAAGGAAGGGCGTATACATGTTCTAAATTGCCATGTCGCGATGAATATCCTTGATCTTGACGGTCGGCTGATCCCTCATTCCCAGTTCACGAACAATTATTCTCATCAATCCCAGTTTCCGGTGAAATGAAAAGCCCAGTTTTGAGGAACGGGAATATTCCTTGCCCCCTCCCCCTCCCCCCCGCTTCCCCGCCCCCAATTACTTATGAGTTAAATAGTGTAACTATATAATTCAGTGTTCTTTACTTTCATACATATATATACAAGTGAGCACAAAACGTGAAGCACAGGAAAGCGTTCATCTAATACATGGATTCTCATATTCCTCATACACTTTGTCTGAAGGCATCCTTTCTACATATAGTTTCAACGATCTTGGACCCGGCGTGTTCGCTGAGGGATCACATTGATGGTCGACGGATGAAATTTGTCGCAAAACAATGAAGAGGTATCGCAGCACGTCGTAAAATTGCAACCTTTATCTTTAATTTTGCTTTCTGCGACAAATGTCGTTACGACAAATGTCGCGCATTGCTATAAATGTCACCTCTGCAATACATCATCGTTGATTATTCTTCAATTAATTCTGCTGCGAGTTGTGCAGTCACTAGCTAATATGATTTTAGCTCATCACCCCCCCCCCCCTCGCCCCCCGCGATCGATAAATACTGCTTATGTAGCTTTGTCATGTGACAGATTGTGCTCGTGGGGTGAGAGAGACAAACACACACACTTGTTTGTTGCTGGGGAGGTCTTTATTAGCTGTAATGTCGAAGACCAGACATTAGTGCCGACGTGTTGCCGGCGCAATCCCAACACATAATCTGCCTAATTAAATAGATAATAATGCAATAATCCTCAAGTTATCAATACATTACGATATGAAATATACCATATCTATGGACATTAAATAAGTATCATACATATACTGCTAGTGAGAATAACAAATACACAGGTTTATAATAGTTACCTGTAATGTCGAAGACCAGACATTAGTGCCGACGTGTTGCCGGCGCAATCCCAACACATAATCTGCGCGGGATTGCTGGTCTCGCAAACAGACTAGCGGAAATTGACCAATGAAATGCGAGATGAAACAATGGACCAATGAATGGAGAGGAATGATAAACAATATTGACTGCCCCCTAGCGAATATAGGGGTTGGTAGCAATGAAAATGAAGAATGTGAATATGACTAAAATACGGAATAAGAATGTGTTTGTAATTGGAGAATGACGAGTGAAAACTGCTACAGTCATATAGGCCTACGAATAATTACCTAAAACATCCATTGCAGATGTGATTACTTCGCAGAAAACTCATGTCTTTCGATCTCCAAATACATTTCCATGACGACAAAAAATACTTATTAGCAGTGTTCTGCGAGGACGTCGCCTGTCTGTAGGGAGAGTAATTTCTGGCGCCACCGCCAGGGGAAATTATTTCCGCACGAAGGCAGCGCCACCATCTCAGCGGCTACGTCACGAATGTATATTGAGGTTCTGCCAAGAGCTTAAAGAAGCTGAATGGTCCTGGCAGGGAATTTAATAGGAAGGAGAAAAACTGAAAACGAGCCTTGAATGGACTTCTAGAAATACGCTGATAGTTGGCCGTCGGAGCGAGTCAGGTCGTTACTGGCAAGTAATTTCTTAAATATGACGATTATGTTCTTTTCAAATAAGATCGACTGAAGCACAATGCCTAACCGCCCTACCCAACTGTCGCTAGGTAACTGGACGTGGAAGGTTCATGTAAAAACAGGTCAATTAGTCATATGCAAAGCAAAAAGTGCCATCTAACAAAGGTATCATACCTCCAACGGTGGAGTCATACCGATAAACCTCCTGGTGGACTTATAATCACGATACCGGTATGTCATCCGTTGTTTTTTTAAACCAGTCAGTTCCGTTTTCGATGCATAGATGCAAAGATGGTAATGACACTGGTACAGTGAAATTGACGATGCGATGCTATCCTAATAGATGTGTCATAAATTATCTTTTTTTCATTTGAAAGATGTTGGCGTAGGCATGTTATATGTACTGGTACACACCCGTGGCTCTCGATAGAAGATACGATACTGTAAAAATTGAAATAATCTGAGTAGTTACAACTTAGATAAATCGTGTCTTTAGCTACTTGACGTATCATATAACTCAGACAGTTTCTGCAAAACGTCCGTCATATCTTCCCATGCAGCATTTATATATAGTTGTATACGGCGATATTCCTCAGAATAAAAAGAGACGTGTTATTTTACTTCCTATGACATGACATGACATACGGATTTTCAGGCGAATTATACGGCCTTGATGAGATCAAAACAAATCAAATTTCATAATGGTAGTCGTCTGTTTCATAATGCGGGTACACCGAGATCATGTAACTCATCCAACTTTATGGTTAAGATATCTCCTTAAATAAGAGCCCAGCGAAACGTAATTAGACGCATTAGTGCATGGCCCCAATTTACACCGACGGAGCTCCAGGATAAATAGCAGTGCCCATACTAATATTACAAAGTTATCGCTTTTGAGCATATGCCTACTAGAAAATATTAACTCCTGCCCATGTGGGCTATGATCCTGAAAAAGATGGGAATATTTGAACTGTTGCGGGGGGGGGGGGGGGTGGGGGCTGGGGTGCGTGACGAATCAATGGCTAAAACTGCCTGATAATTCCTGGACCTTCAGTCCGCCATCCAAATATTCAAAGGGGATGATGACTTTCCTCCCTCCTCTCCTAGATCTGCGCCTGGTATATTTGTCCCAATTAGGAGACAACATCAGAAAGCAAACACTCATATACTGAGCCCTCAGACAGTTCGAGGACCCTGCCCCATGATAATGATCTCTTTCACGTTAAATGGCTTTAGAATCTTAAAAAAAATGATAAGTCGATGATCTGCAAATTCCAGGTAAATATGGCTTAATATTTAATTGCAAAGAGAGACCAAATGTCTGAGATAGTTACCGAAGCTTTTCGCTGTTGATGAAATGCACGCCGCTGTATGTCACGTGATCAATGATCCCCTACACCAAGAAATCGTTGGCGCCTTCACTCCAACACTCCGCTAAATGTCATAAACCATAGTCAGCCCACCCCGCGAGGCACGCCAGTCCCCTCTGAACAGGTATAACCTAAACCCACAACGTGCCTCCGGAAAGAAATAAACCACATTGTAACTGGACCCCAAAAGAAGAGTAACAGGTAAAGAGCTGGCGGGCCGACTGATCGACCTTGCCATGAAAATAGTTAACAAGTCGATAAGGAGTGCTGACTAATGTCTGTTAGCCCAAAGCTCAGTCAACACTTTGGGTGATGGCGGCACACACTTTCCGCGTCCGCGATCAACTGACTGTCACTGTTTGTGATGTACATACGGGACTCTATGGCGGCAAGGTGAAGTGACAAAAGTCGGTGTGATGGCCGGAAATTACAATCTTTCACCAAGGTCGTGGCGCCCATGCATCACAGCGTAAGCATCTCGCATGGGGAGGCGTCGCCCTGCTGCATATATAGAAGTAACAGGCCCCCAGGAAATATGGTGATGAAATAACATCACTCATCATAAGCAACGTCTGAGACCTGTAATTGCGGACAACCGGTGGCGCCACCTCACAGACGACTACCGGTGGCGCCACCTCACAGATGACTACCGGTGACGTCACTTCACAGACGACTACCGGTGACGTCACCTCACAGACGACTACCGATGACATACCCTCACAGGCGACTACCGGTGACGACACCTCACAGATGACTACCAGTGACGTCACCTCACGGACAACTACCGGTGACGTCACCTCACAGAAAACTACCGGTGACGTCACCTCACAGTCGACTAACGGTGACGTCACTGCACAGACAACTACCGGTGACGTCAGCTCACAGGGGACTACCAGTGACGTCACCTCACGGACAACTACCGGTGACGTCACCTCACAGAAAACTACCGGTGACGTCACCTCACAGATGACTAACGGTGACGTCACTGCACAGACGAGTACCGATGACGTCACCTCACAGACATCGGTAGACTGGGAGTCAATGAACAAGGCAATTTCACGCTGCTAGACTGAAACCAAGTTATTCTGCTATGAAACGCCACACTTTAGCAGCATTCACTTGAGTTACCAGTCACCGCCAAGCAGGATTTGGATGGGCAGTCATGCGTCAAATAAAGTAGGCTACCTTAGTTTTCACATCGGGTCACATCCCGTGAGAACAAAATCATATCTTGAAGACCGTGAATTGCACCGAATTAACACGCAGGGGGCGTACGGCCTTTGACAAACACTAGTAGGTCACGCATATATTTACCATAGATGCAGGATAAACAAAATGACACTATCTTGTTTAATGCTGTGGGCGGGGGGTGGGGGGGCGTCCCAGACAAATATCAGCGGTTATAAACCAGATACACCACACAGGTACGAGACTCCCTGTTCCATCAGGACAACAACAGAGGCCACATAGACGTGTCAGTCAGCGTGCCGCTATAGGGTGTGCAGGTGCGGGGCTTCATCATGGTCACGAGGTCACGCGGGGACGTGACCCACACAGGGACGTGACGCAAGCGAGGGCTTACCGCAGGGCGTTCGTGGGTCCAGCCCCCCCCCCCCCCCCCTGCCCCCCCCCCGACTCCCCCACCCTCTCCCGTCTTGAAAATCAACTCAAGGTCATGGGAAATCGTGACGGGGAGGGGTGGGGGGCGAGCGAGCTAGCGAGTCGGGAAAAAAGGGATAGACAGATATGCAGGCACATATAGAAGTACATGCTCGCTATCACCATGATCCGAGCTAAAAACAATGCTGCGTAAACAGCTTGACAGCAGACCAAGTCATGACCAAGGTCGCAATATTTATCTCCGTAACATCCTTAAGGTGATACGTGATAAGGCCCTATGACTTAGATGGTGTTACAGAATCTCAGAAGGTCGTGCGATAGGGATAATAAAGTGACAGGAAATGAAAAACAAAGTCACGAGTTCCGATGCGACGTCCTTGACCTTTCTAGCTGGCACGCAAATTATGTTCCCGTGACAATCTCAATAAGCTGACCTGTCCCTCCATTAGAACGCACGCCCCGTGCTTACCCTGAGTTCCCATTGATTGACCCCGCCTGTCACTGACCCCGAACCCGCCCTACATGTCACACACTGGTAATAACGGGACACCATCTGATGGCTGAGTGCCACCATTGGTCCTCAGGGACCAGACAACCATCTGCCTTATTGCTTCCGAGATTTATTGTGATAGCTTTGTAGATATCCTTTATGTCGCTGCCGCAATATCGTTCCTTTCGAGGAGAATTGGCGATGACGCGGCGAAGGGCCTATCGTCCATGTTAGAGTACACGAGATGGATTATTGTATTAAACGGCAGTCGTGAGTAATTCGTGAGCTATGCTGAGACAATGGCTCTGACATGGAAGAACGACCCGACGAAGAAAGCATAAACTAATATGCAATTAATTAATTAATTTGTCCTATTGATTGGTCATTAATAATGGTCAAACGTCTCTAAGGGCGGCCACGCCGTCGCCCCCTGGTGGCGGACACAGTGGTCTAGCCAACACTAATTATTTGTAGGATCTCAAGGTCACCCCAGACATTGTCATAGGTAGTCGATATGCGGTTAAATTATTTAAGTCTGGGCCCAGTTCAGAACTTAATTGTAAAGCTAAGGCGCACGAAGGGGTGGGCACACAATCCTGCCCTGTTAATCAAGACCTATTCATTATGTATTGATGCTTCCATGATTATATATTGCAATGGACGACAGAGAATCCACTGAATGTCTGTTGTGCCTGACCTCCACTTGTACAACATGCGATATGAGCGACTATTCTTCGGCTTTAAGGTGGTATATTGAAATAACACATGCAAATTTATGTTGTCGTATGATAATGTTACATCTCAACCCGTAACTCTATGCAGACGACATGCATACGGCATTGGTTTGAGTGCGAGATGGGTTATCTCAACACAAGTCTCCCATATCCTTCGCAAGCCTCTAGGCGAGGATCTGATAGGAGATTTGTGCTTAGATAAACCCACCGCATACGAGAAGCAACGCCATACATGTTCTCGCAGGTACCTTAGCAACATTTCACCCCGAGAGGTGTGGGGGGTGATGGGGGATGAGGGTGGAGAGAGGCACGGTCATAAATATATTCACGCTCCGGTTAGACTGGGATCATGAAAACTAGTATGTTCTACATCCGTGCCTCTGTTTAGGTCATGATGTCTACTTCGAGCCGCGATATCTCAGGTGGCGAGAACGCTCAAAGCGAGCGCTCTGGCCACCTGAAAGCCTAACGGCACGTGGATCGGCGGCTCACGCCTCGCGGTGGCTATGTCTGTGCGGTCGCAGGATAAATATCCCTTGTCCTTCTTCGCAAACCAGCCACCCGTCTAGCGTTCGTAGTAATAAGCGAAAGAAATAACAGTATGACAGTATTTTGTTTTATACGTTAAATAGTAGCAGGCAGAAGGTAGACATTGGGCAGAAATAATAAAGATATTTACATTGACATAAATTGAGACCGGGAGCTACTGAATAACGGGGCTACTGAATAACGGGACATAAATGTTAAAGATATTTAAACACTTTCTGTGCAATTATTGTGCATCCAGTACAGAATACTCAAATTGCGGCTAAAGCACGCTAATAAACGAATATCAGTCCAGTAAAACTAAGGCCCAAGCTCGTTGATTGAGTAAAAAAAAGGGCTGTTTCCCGTCCGTTGTTCGTCATTTAACGTAGTACTACTACCTTCAGTGGATAAAATCAGCCTGAGTTTGTCGCGCGAAGTTGTGGGCGCGAGACAGTTCGGGATTTGTTTGCTTTGATGACATTCCGGGGGATAATGCATTGGGAAAAATCTTACTGTTGGCACCAAGCCAGGTAGCCCGCCGCACCCGAAAGCGATATAATGCGCGGGATAAGTTGATAATCGCCCAGTGGTTGTGTTGACACATGCGATAGCTTTGACACATCTAAGAGCGACGGTTGACTATATAGGTTCAAGGCGGCTGCTGAGGCCAATGCGCTCTTGCATGCCGCGGCATAGTGGGACAGACAGCTTCATTTTATTAGTATAGACTGTGTGGCAGAGCCACTATTTATATTCTGTCATAATGTATTCGTGTTTGGTTTAATGTTTGATCGGTAGGGTATACTCAACGCATTGAGATTTTGAGGGTCGCCATCTAGCGATGGAATGGTAATTCTGGTGTGACGTCGTCGTGTGACGTCGTGTGACGCGTTATCCGGTCTGGGAAATTGAACATTGACGAACAAGAGAGCGAAGTACAAGGGACCAGACAAAATCCTGCCAAATCTCTGCCATCCTGCGTGATGGGAACAGTTTACATACATTTAAAGGTAAATACATGCGTGTGTTTAACGTGTATGATGTTATTTTTGGGAATGATGGTGGTATTTTGTATATTTTTATGTAATTGTGGAAACATTTGCCGGCATTGTGTTAAACGGCGAGATGATAATTTATCGGAGCGTCAATGGTTGAACTGTATGCAAGTTAGGTCTGCAATTGTGTTAACGTGCGACCAGGTAGATGTTTGATATCTGGGAATATATGTATTTATGTGAAAATAAGTGAGACTTTCTTGTGGAAATAGTATTGGTCGCCAATGGAAATTCGCATTAAATTCACCACGTGTTTACAATTGGGGATAAGAGGCGCCAAAGTTTAGTTACCTCCCCTTTAGTGTGAACTGTGTCGTAATGGCGGTGTATATCCTTTGGTGCATAGATTTGACTGGAAAACTGAAGACTGCTGTGTGAACAGATGAAACTTGAAAGCACCCGCCGCTAACCCGGTGGTCAGTATTTGTTGTTTTTGTCCGCCATCTTGGAATTGAGTTCCAAATGTTTTATTTAGTAATGCGTTTCGTGTGTTAATAGTAGCTGCAGTATAATGAACTTTGGTTTTGACCAAGCTAGGTTGTGATTTAGTGTTCACGACGGGTAGAACAGCGGTTCTAGCTATAACTTAAGACTTGTTCTTTTCAAGCCGAATAACAGTTTGTTTATAGTGTCTATTGAGATTTAACCTTACTTGTTGGCTTATCATATTAATTTGATTACATAGATTGGTTCAATACATGGTCTCTGTCTGACTGGTATTAATATTATAGCAGGTGGTTAATTTGTTTCCTGTATTTTCAGGGTGTTTTCCCGGTACTTAACCGGTGCTTAACGGGTGTTTTACGGACAACCGAATAAACCATCAACCTTATCTGGCGTTTGTGTTGCCTCACCATCAACATCACTACAATAGTAAGGGGTTACCCCCGGGGACATGGCGCCGCTGTTCCCTTCCTTCTCCCAACATTGACGCGATATGACCAAAAGCGTCCTCAATATGCAGCCAACCTACTTTGAGCCGTGTCTAGGTGGGGGGATGGGGGGGGGGGGGGGCGGGGGTCACTTTGAGATTTTTATTATCTCCCATATCGGTGACACGTCGGTGTGTTTTTTCATGAAGGTGACAAACCAGCAGCTGAGACCACTGAAATTGTCTTTCCAAACTGCCCTCGCAAAACGATCGTCCTGAAATGAAATGTGACTTGCGCTTTTCGGCTTATGAATTGAAAGAATTTCAAAGGTAGTCTCCGACATATAGACATAAAAACATTCAGTCGCGTCCACAGATTGCTCCGGATGTCTTCAAGAGAGGCTGCAGGTGTGGAAGAGGACAAATGACGCCGGCGCAGCCGTTATATAGGCGAAAGATGGATTACTCCGCCGGTCACGCCCATCGCGTGCGAACAAAACTAGATCTTTAAGAGCAGTAAATTAAAATACCAGAATAATACGCAGGGGGTGTACGACCTTTGACAAGCAATGGAAGTAGATCACGTATGCTTTTTTACCCTATATACAGAATAAAATGGATAAAATGGCTCTAATTCGCACACCTGCAACTACATCTCAGATGGCCCTGATTTTGTATGGATAAACGGCATTGTGTCTGTATAAGGAGTGAACAAATTTCGACAGTAACAGTCCTAAACAGATCGGCCACTGGGTTGGACCTGCGATGTATTTCGTCGGAAAACCCATGTTTTACAGTGTATGTTCAAGTTCCCAAGTTGGGAATTAATGAGAATCCCTCTAACCCTCACCGCTAGATCCGCCCCTGACCCCAACAGTTTGTGACAAGGCATGACGCAAAAAAGCTCAACAACGCCTTCCAGACAGGGAGATTGAATATGCAGTTGATTGTCTAATTGGATGGCTTATAGCTGGGCCGGAAGGTGGCAGAATTGAACGCTTATTGCGTGCTTGATTTCCCTGGCTGATGCGGCACATTATATGGGCGATAATTTGCGATTACTTAATTACCACGTTTCGCAGAATGGGGCAGAGAGCAGCTTTCGACTTTGCAAATCATATTTCCGATGATTTCCGGCATGTGAAGTGCATTCTCGGTATTATTTTGGTCTCTGCGAGATGTCAAGATGGCGTCATCGCATGACAACGTATTTTGTGGACACGTAAACATGCAATATTTCCATCTATGTAACGGAAGAGCTGCTACGTTATCTGGATGTAAGTTAGACATGCTCATTAATTTTATACATGCCTTGCCAATAACCTGAGAACATGGTATTTATCTCCATAGAAAAAATCAACATAACACCAAAATATTTCCCAAATATTTTTTTCAAAAGACGTATAATTGCGAAGTCATGTATGGAAAACACTTGGAGCATGATGGTCATCTAGTCTAGGCGCCAACGACCGTCATGTGGACTGGGGCTAAGCTAGCTGGGGGCAAACGTCGACCTGAGAAGGCATTCCACATAAGCTTTTAGCCCGGCGCTTAGTTTTGGCGCCGACCGCCTGCATACAATTGGTGATTTGGGGTTGGTGTTCTGTCTTGGGTAGAGGTGGGGATGCAGCCGCCGTCTCCCCTTGATACCCCTGAGAAATGGAGTTTAAATGGTGTCGTCTCGCCAATCCCCAGTAGGGGGCTGCTTCAGACCTCAGAGCGATACACACGGCTCAATGATAATCATGGCAATAGAGAAAATAACAAGCTCTCGTCTGTCGCAATTCAGACGCCAGGCCTGGTCCTTGGCGATAATACGCCTGGGGCCCTAATACTCGACCCTGCCACCTTCGGTTTCTTAACACCATTACTCCCGTGTGTCTGTGATCATGCCCGGGATTAGCGGATTCCACTGAACCCATCTCTGGTTGTTGCCTGGAACATGAAGGACTCCGGGGATGAGGAAATTGCTGTGTCTCCGGGAGCTGTCGTTGCCTAGTGTGTGTTAATGGCTGTGTCTCCGGGAGCTGTCGGTGGCTAGTGTGTGTTAATGGTTGTGTCTCCGAGAGCTGTCGTTGGCTAGTGTGTGTTAATGGCTGTGTCTCCAGGAGCTGTCAATGGCTTGTGTGAGTCAACGGTTGTGTCTCCGGGAGCTGTCGTTGGCTGGTCTGAGTCATTGGCTGTGTCTCCGAGAGCTGTCGTTGCCTAGTGTGTGTTAATGGCTGTGTCTCCAGGAGCTGTCAATGGCTTGTGTGTGTTAATGGTTGTGTCTCAAGGAGCTGTCGTTGCCTAGTGTGAGTCAACGGTTGTGTCTCCAGGAGCTGTCGTTGCCTAGTGTGTGTTAATGGTTGTGTCTCCGGGAGCTGTCGTTAGATAGTGAGTCAATGTTTGTGTCTCAGGGAGCTCTCTTCTGCTAGTGTGAGTCAACGGTTGTGTCTCCGGGAGCTGTCGTTGGATAGTGTGAGTAAATGGTTGTGTCTCCGGGAGCTGTCGGTGGCTAATGTGCGTTAATGGTTGTGTCTCCGGGAGCTGTCGTTGACTGGTGTGAGTCAATGGTTGTGTCTCCGGGAGCTGTCGTTGGCTAGTCTTAGTCAATGGTTGTGTCTCCGGGAGCTGTCGTTTACTAGTGTGAGTCAATGGTTGTGTCTCCGGGAGCTGTCGGTGACAATGTGCGTCAATGGTTGTGTCTCCGGGAGCAGTCGTTGGCTAGCGTGTGTCAATGGTTGTGTCTCCAAGAGCTGTCGTTGGCTAGTGTGAGTCAATGGTTGTGTCTCAGGGAGCTGTTGTTGACTAGTGTGAGTCAATGATTGTGTCTCAGGGAGCTGTCGGTGGCTAGTGTTGGTCAATGATTGTGTAACCGAGAGCTGTCGTTGGCTAGTGTGAGTCAATGATTGTGTCTCCGGGAGCTGTCTTTGGCTAGCGTGAGTCAATGGTTGTGTCTCCGAGAGCTGTCGTTGGCTAGTGTGAGTCAATGGTTGTGTCTCAGGGAGTCAGAGTCAGAGTCAGAATTCGTCTATTTGACCAAGAAATGTAGTACATATCATACAAAACATAGATATACGGATTGGCCAGGAGACTCCCATTAAGACACAGGTAGGTCGCTATCATGGGAGCCACCTATATATATGTATATATATATATACCGGTAAATATAAACAGTTGACAAGGTAGGTTGGGACTGCTGCTAATTACAAGCGTTTTATAGACTAAAGAAATGGGGAGCTATATTCAATACATTAAGTAGCGGAGCTAAATAATAATTAGATTCTTCATAATAATGGTTAAAAAATCTTTGCAAATGTCATTTAGTCTGAATAATATAATATCATGAGATATTACTTTCTATTACTGCAAACTATAGACGATCAAAATGAAATATACAGTGATTTGGACCACAAAATGTAGAAGATTACTGTACACGATGGCAAATATAACAATGAGCAATAGAAAATACATTACTGTATAGTCCTAACAAATTATTTTTTAAATATAGGGTGAACCCAATCAGGCTATGTGTGAAGACTTTGTCCTTAACTATAGATGGAAGTGTATTCATGGTAATAGGGAGGCTAATTCTTAGGCATCGCTAAGCATACTCATGCCTTGTAGAGCTTACAATATACTTATGTTTGTTTCTTGTATTATGCCAATGAATATCTGAACTTTGTCTAAGTGACATATTGGAAAAATATGATGGTACTGTATCATGGGATAGGTTGTAGAAGAATTTCATTTGGTGCAGTTGATGGATATCGTCTATTCTTAATAACTTCAACTGCTTGAATAGTGGTTCAGTGTGGGCATTGTATGGGCTAAGAGTAATTATTCGAATTGCTTTCTTTTGCATGTTTAAGACCTTGTTTGCTCTGTAACCCCATAGCAAAATACCATAATTTAAACAGGAGACAATCAGTGAGTTATATAGCATTAACAGAATTCTCTGGGGTAGGGTATATTTGAGCCGGTTGAGCATTCCGACTCGTTTAGACAATTTACGGGAGAGTTGATCAGTATGACAATGCCACCCTAGACGACTATCAATAATTACCCCAAGTAAATTAAAGTTCTCTACACCTACTATTTCCACATTATCCATCATGATCTGAGGTATCAGAATTTTTTTCTGTGGCATATGAAAGATCATGTACTTTGATTTTGTGGTGTTTAGTGATCATTTATTCACTTTCAGCCAGATATTGACCTTTTCTAATTCGTAATTTATTTTGTTATTATCGGTTGACATATTTAGGGTGTTGAGGGTGCTCGACAGGGTGGTATCGTCAGCATATATGATGGCTTTAAACAGATCAGAAGCTTTAGAAATGTCATTTATATATATTATGAATAAGAGGGGACCAAGTATTGACCCTTGGGGCACACCAGTAGTGATAGTTAATAGATTCGATTTCTCGTCTTCAAATTGAACGTACTGAACCCTGTGACTCAAGTAGCTTTCTAACAGGGTTAGGGCCGTTCCAGTAATTCCATAATAATTCAGTTTGTATAAAAGTATTTTACGATCCAGAGTATCAAATGCTTTTGATAAATCAAGGAAAATGCTTATGGGGATATTACCTTGATCTAAGCTAGCAGTAGTACGGTCTATTAACTCAAGAATGGCCTGCTCTGCTGAGTGTTTTTCGCGGAATCCATATTGACCATTTGTCAGTAACATATTTCTTTTAAAGTGGTTATGGATTTGGTAGTATATAATTTTTCAAAGACTTTAGAGATTGCCGGAAGAAGTGATATGGGGCGATAGTTTTCCAGTTTCGTATCCAATCCACTTTTGTAGATTGGGATAACTTTTGCTACTTTAAGTTTCTCCGGGAATATGCCTGTAGTCAGGGATTGGTTTATTATTATTGCTATGGTTTCACTTACTTCACATTTTATTTCTTTTAGGGAGCTGTTGTTGACTAGTGTGAGTCAATGATTGTGTATCTGTGAGCTGTCGTTGGCTAGCGTGATTCAATGGTTGTGTCTCCAGGAGCTGTCGTTGGCTAGCGTGAGTCAATGATTGTGTGTCCGGGAGCTGTCGGTGGCTAATGTGCGTTAATGGTTGTGGTTCCGGGAGCTGTCGTTGGCTGGTGTGAGTCAAAGGTTGTGTCTCCGGGAGCTGTCGTTGGCTAGCGTGGGTCAATGGTTGTGTTGTGTTATTGTTAGCTGGTAGCTCGTAATGTTAGTCACTGAGTATCAATATTGAAAGCTGAAATATTGCTGTGTAATTTATGTTTTAATGAACGTTGCATCAAGGTTCTATGTGGCGAGTCCATAGATACATTTTGTTTAAATCAACGCACCTTTAAATATAAATTAAGCGCAGTCCAGCATCAAAGATCCAGACATAATTGTTCAAGTAACGTAGTAAGATATTGAAATGCAATGAAGCAATATTAAGAATATTATCTCTACTTGACAGCATGCAATTACGTGTTAATGTACTTCGTGAAACGAACATTAAAATATCTACGGTAATTGTTACTTGTACGTTTCATTCTTTGTCATTGATGTGTGACAATTGTTATGCCCGTCACTTGCATGTTCAACAGGAAAGGGCAATACGGCTCCCGCATTATAACGGAAACTGGGCTGTGTGTAAGTGTGCGTCCTCATATTTGATAAATGATATTTTAGGATACACGTTATCTTACAATATGCTTACGATCGAATTATAATCTACATACGTTATCTTACAAGATGGAATTATAGTCTACATATCGAAATGTCTGTTTTGTAAGTCATTGATCGATGCACCAGTTGACAAAGGAATGCGATTCCCGGGTTGTTAGACACGTGCCGATCTCCCGAATCACCCGCGATCTGCCGCAACAATGACGTCGTCAATCCAGTCCAGAAACTCAGACACCCTGGTGTGAACGTCAGGCACCCCTCCGGCGCACGTGACACCCCATGACGCCACCCCGACCAGGCGAAACTGGCCTGAGGGGGTACGGTAGACAGCCGGGCCGCCCACCGCGTCCTGAAAGTGAAACTGTTAACATTATGTCTTGCAGTTTTTACCTATGTTGTAATTCATGGCTATTGGTATAAATTAACCTAAAAAGGATAACTTTGTTATATGGTATTAAACTAATACTCATTGTTAACATAAAAGGGTAACCTTGTTATGTAGTACTAAATTAATACTCATTGTTAACATAAAAAGGTAACTTTGTCATCTGGGATTAAATTAATACTAATTGGTAACCTGAAAAGGTAACCTTTTTCATAGCGTATGAATACTCTAATTGTTAACCTAAACGGGTAACTTTGTTATGTGGTATTTTAGCCACATACGCGTTGACGAGTTCGCGAGATACAGTAAATATACGCTGCTTAATATATGAAAACGGTTTCTAGGATAAACAGGCTGATGATGGTCCCGGACGTCTCTATAATTACTCTGTCAAGATGATTTTCACATATTAGTCGCTGGGCACGCGTAGTATTTCTTTTGGGATGTGTACCGACAATATAGTGGCGACGCAAACTATACCGTTTTTCCTTCTATTCGGAATATTTTCTATATCTCTTCCAATGGACCTGACACCTGGGTACCAGGGGAGTTCACAAAAAGCAGGGGGGTGGTGCTCGCAATGACTCATGGTGCCGTGACTAGGACAGATTATTTCCTGTTTGTGAGTGACATGCAGTGCTCCGACTCCCGGTGCAGGGCGGCAGCATAGGCATCGGGTTAGGGTGGGGGGTGGGGGGGGGGGAGGCAGGTGCACTCTCCTATTTATTCATGGCATAAAATGGCACCGTAATAATTGATCCTCGCATAAAACAGTTTACAAGACCGGGCTGTTTTGCTGTCGAAAGACACCCCGTCACGTAACACTCATTAAGCGTATTTCTCATAGTCATCAGTAGGCGATCTAGGTCAGCCTGCGGGGGCGGCGAAGACGCCGCGCCACAGTACTGGAGTCATGGGAATAGACCACACCCACCCACAGTACTGGAGTCTGGGGAATAGAACGCACACGCCACAGTACTGGAGTCATGGGAATAGACCACACCCACCCACAGTACTGGAGTCTTGGGAATAGACCACACCAACCCACAGTACTGGAGTCTTGGGAATAGACCACACGCCACAGTACTGGAGTCATGGGAATAGACCACAAAAACTAATGCCAAGCCAATCTTCTTGTCGGATCAACGCTAATAGCAAATAACTCGGTCTTGCTGCAAACCGTGTTTTGGTGGATCATGATATACGTATAGGTTCGAAGCTGGGAGGCGCGGGGTGTATTTCCCTTGACATGCAGCGTTGTATGTTTTTCCCGTTGTATTTCTCCGGTCATTTTAGATACCATTAGGTTTGTCCCTACCTGACACGTCTCCATGGTGACGGTCCCTGTGCTGTCGATGGTACAGAGCATGGTGGGGGTGATGTGGAGGCCCGTCTGCCCCTGCTGCACGAGCTCCTCACAGAGGTCATTCGCAGTCACGCTCAGGGTAGTGTGAACCAAAGTCACATTGTCTGCATTAGCTCCTCCTGTCGGCAAGATTAGTCTTAGATTTTATCCAAGTTCCCCGCACGGTGGCGCTATACAAGCTGCGCCTTTACCGCTGCTGTCGGCCGGGGGCACATTTCAAATTTCTTGAAAACGGTCAAATCAGTTGTAATGCCTTGCAACATTATACTTTTCAAGAATAAGACACACAAATAGCGAGCTTTGTGTAATTATTACAGCAAAAAAACATCCTGTACCCTTTCGAAGAAGTTATAATTATTATTTTAATAAATTAATTGCACGGTATTTTCCCATTGCACAAAACGGACACATTTTTACTCGAGTGACAATCAGGATTGTAATCAACGGGGCGCCAGCCTGTCTCGACTGTCCCCTATATATCATGTGCAACATACAAATGCCCGCCTACAACTGCCGCAAGTTAAGGGCAGGCTTATTATTATAAGCCATTTTGAGAGACCAATTTAGTGACAAATATAACATGTCTGTTAGGCCCCCAGCAAAAGTGCGAAGATAAAGTGGCTTTTTCGGTTTCAACCTTCGCAATGTTAGGCTGCTGATCCTTTGACCTTCCCTGACTCGTAATTGGTTTTCATGGCCTTGAGGTTATGATGTTATGTTGTTGGAGATTCCACGTATATGTCATGTTTATTATAAGACGTATCTGATGTTTACTGTTAGGCACGACGAGTTTGTATAGGCAATACCTGATCACCAATATAAAATAAGCTCTTTTTCTCAAATAGTATTCCGCTGTTGTCTCGGTAAGGTTTGTTTTTCTCTGCCGAATAATGGAGTTCTGTTAGGAACTTAGATAGTGAAACTTAGCAAGGTAGGAACAAACTATAGGACAGGCCAAACGGCGCGCTAAGCGTGCGTGCGGAGGTAGGAGGTGGAGGGGTCCTGGGGTTGCCAGGGTGGTCCCCTCAACGTAGGGAAGGGGTGGCGAGATCCAGACCCCAGTAGTCCCAAGTTCTCATATGGCTGGTAGGGAGTCGAAGGAACCCTGAGGTGGCCAGGGTGGTCCTTTCAGCGTAAGCAGGGGATGGCGAGATCCAGACCCCAGTGGTCTCAAGTTGTCCTTTTGCTGGTAGAGGGTGGGGGGAGAATCCTGACGTTGCCAAGGGAGGGTCCCCTCAGCTTTAGTAGGGGTGGGGGGAATCCTGAGGGTGCTAAGCTGGTCCCCTCAGCGTTAATAGGGTCGGGGTGAATCCTGAGGGTGCCAGGGTGGTCTCCTCAGCGTTAGTGGGGGTGGGGGGGGGAACCCTGACGTTGCCAGGGGGTCCCTGTAGGGGTGGAGGGGCTCCTGGCCTAGCTAGTATGAATAAGGGGTTGGGAGTGTGAGCCGGGATCTTTAGCTTCATCTTCATCGTCATCGACCGACAAATTAGGATAACAATGTTAGAAATTCAAGAGTGGAAATTAAATGTACATGTCTTTGCAACCAGATTGTGATTGGAATAAACAACCAAGAAGTGAAATGCGCTTTCTCTGTTTTGACGTAGCACGCCAGGGAATAACAATAGAGTGGTGTCAGAAGAGAAGAAACCGCCAGAGTACGTTACTGAGACAGGTGGAGATATAATGATCACGTGATTTATGTAAAAAGCCACAGCGTTATCACGTACCGCAGTGCTCCAATTGACAGCCGCTGACCATGACGTCATTTCCGGTGTATGTCACATTAGCCTCCGGAGAACAGACCGGAGTGACGCGGTTGCTAAGGTCTAGTGGGAAAAACAGTCTCAACAAACTGACGTCATTGACGTGCGCATCCGGGTCGAAGCCCTGGTGGATCACAGTACGCAGGACCGGAAGCAGGGATGGCGAAGAAGTGGTGGAGCCGACGCGAATAAACTACATGAAACCGGAATGACAAAAGACAAAAACTTAAACGTATTAGGCAGTGCCTGACAAAACAAGCTCGTATGGTGGCTAGCTAAAAACTACGTCTCTCGCTGGCATGGTAACCACGTGCAGGCAAAACAAGTCATGTGCGAACTCCAAGGCAAGCACGGAACATCACTTCAGTCTACACGGTGGGTCTATACATGAAAGGTTACACGATTTAGTCACGATTTCTCTGTAGCATCCATATTTCAGATATTATTTCGCGCGAGATTGTCTAAATTACTCCGTGCGCTATAAGTCCGGATCATACACGCCTACAAAATATTTTAAAGTCCTGTTTTTACTTTAAATTTCAAGTCGCTACCTAATATTTTAAAGATACTATTAAATATTTTGAGCAATTGTACATAATACCATATCTGTCACACCTTATATCTGCCTTCGGTGCCCTGAAGACACGCTGCGGATGTCAATAGCCACAGGCGATTGAGAAGTGTTGCCACACACCGAAACTCGGGTAAAGCCGTCATCTCATTAAACACAAACAATGCTCCCTGGCAGTGGAGAATAAGCATGTGTGTATATGCCTTAGTACACCTTTTTTTCATATACTTGTAAATCATAATAAACTATATAGCTTGAAAATACGTAGTATACATATCTGTACAAATGAGTATGAACTAATTTATATTACAACATATTCATCTTAATTTTGTGAAATGGGGTCATATATGGTAAAATGAATCGCGCACCAAGGCCGGATGCTAATCAGAGACAAGGCATCACTTTTACTATCGAAGAACATTCAATCCCCAAATATGATAATAAATGATAATCTAAAAGAAAATTCCAATTCTCTAGGATGGTAAATTAGTAGAAAAAATCTTGAATTATACCCGCCCCCCCCCCCTCCCCCTACAATATCTAGCCGTTTCAGCTCTGGAGAGTGCAAAGGAAATTAGATGTCATCAATCATTTGGGGATTATCTCCAATTACAGAAAGTACGCAGGAACCTAGTAAAAATTTAGGCAAGCACTACAAAGAGAGGGAGGGAATATCCTTGCCCCGCTACACCCCCCCCCCTCCCCCGCCCTCCCTCTCCCCTCCCTCTCTCCTCCCCCATGCCCTCTCCCGTCTGCAGCGCTGTACTTTATTATTAGCTCAATCACACTGGCCATAGTCGTCCGATGGGGAACATGGTGTGTAAATGGCCAAGTACCTGCCAAGGATACTGGTTATCGTTCGCAAAGGGTTCGTCGGGAGTGACGTCATTTGGAGTTGTCCCGCAGAGAAAATCTCCGTCTGAATAAGAATAGCAACATAGAGCCATATCTAGGCATTTCATTTTGCAATGAAGGGCCGTTTTATATGCATCGGACAAATGGTACCGTGGGGCAATAGTTCTAATGTGTCAGCAAAGCCTACGCTAGTGCTGCCTGTCTAGACATTTTTACGACGTTCTAAAATAGCAGTAAATCTCAGCTGAAAGAAACGTCTTTCCCGCCTGGCTTTACAACACAAGCTTCACATCTAACCTCTTGAGATTATTTTTGTATAATTTGTCAGAGAGGTTTGCAACAGGGTCCACACCAAGTGCATGCTCATCTCTGTTAATGATTCTACTATGGCGATGACGCCTGGGGAAACGTTTGAAAGTTCGATCTAAAGCGTTTATGCTCTTGAAATAGATGTGTATTAATTTAAGCAATTCGACGATGGTATCATAATCGGCAGATTAAATTACAAAAACGATCAACAAACAGGTCACATTAATGATTAGCCTGGCACGTTGGTCGGCAAGTTGGGGATACTTAAAAAAGAAATGGACTGCGTTTTCAGACCGTGGGTTTGCACTACTCGCACCTGGGACAAGTATCATCCACCCTCATTTCATTACCCCGGCAGGTTTTGGGGCCCAATTTAGCCTTCATATGCGCAAAAGCGGCATAAAACACCAACATTTCGATTAATTTCAGTCCATACACACCCGCCTTGTCGGCCACTGTTTGCATTGACAAAATACATTGTTTCTTACAGGAGCACACTTAGTTGGCATCCGTCCGCCTGCAAAAGACGATGGATTTGCAGATTTTGTTTAAACAAACACACTACAAGGAACACACTAGATCAGTTAATGCGGCTTCCAGTACAGAGGTCAAATAATGATGGCTCAATGTTGACAGTAACTAGCCTGCCGAATTTGGTGAAATCTCTTTCTGCCAAGATGGCGGCTTAAGGTGAAATAGCCCTGTGATTCTTCATCGCTACAAATACGATCGATCCTGGTATAATATAATAGACCGATCCATACGTAGTATGAAATTGACAATCAAAGCTGTAAAAGGAGAAGTAAAGAAAGTAAAAGCTGCTTTGTTTGTACGACTTATTTGTCCGAAATGTGGAACATGTTGCTTGGAAAAGAGCAACATTGGTGTCAGTGAGTAATTGACAGTTTGGATCGGTATCTTACGTATTTGACATGATAACCTGCATATGATAACCTTGGAAATTAGGTTATTGGTAATAATTATTTGAAAATGTGTTGTTTTAGAGCAGTAAAAATATACTTACAGTACCAGGCACTTTGCACTGCAACAAAATGAGGCGATGATTAACATAGATTGTCTTATGCATGACTGTCATTTAACTCATGTCCTGTTTAAACTAAACATGAACTTTTGAGTTACATAAAATTAATTAATTAGTAACTTAAATAAGATCCCTTCGGTAACGCTTGAGACGTTTCAGTAGTTCCATGATCTGCACCTTGTGGAGGTCAGACAACGCCAAACGAAATGCAGCAATCTGTTGGCTTTGGCACAACTATCACCATTCTTCGCATCATCTCTGCCCCACGTAATTGCCCACCTCACGGTTGGGCTTAACGGTGCTGCGGTCACGAATGGTTTTAGAGCGTCGTTAATGTAGAATTTTGCATTTTCGATGGAGAATTCGACAAATATAGACGCTCCGTTGTAGTACGATCACATTGGAAGAGTTAATCGAATACACCTTTCAAAATAGCACGGAGTCAAAGTTTAAAGAGTTTCACGCCTTTGACCTCGATCAAACTCGAACACATAGTTTGAAGGCAACATGGCTTCTAATTCATTAAAATCGAATGAAATCGTCCGATATGGTACCATTATCACAGTAAATGCTAAACAGTGGTGTATCTGATACCAAAACTGCGAATATTTCTTCGATAAGACTCATTTTCAATTTTCGCGCATGAAGGATACTTCTGCTGGTCACATATAAATTGGTACATGTGAACTATATGGCGTAAACAGAAAGCCATCTGCCGAGAGACGGCTACAATACAAATAAACTACTACCACACAACTACCACATGCGCCTTCCAGCATCCATGATCACGAAATCTTCTTGCAGCCACTGAGGCAAAAATAGCCGCACGCCCATCACGTACGAATGCAAAAAACGAATGAAATAGGTTTAACCCGTTTATCAGCTCCCGGATAATCGTGGCTCTGGCCCTAACCAAGGGGTCACTTACCAATCTCAGCGGCTGTCGTGGTTTCGCCTGCGGTCTCCGTGGCAGGCGTGCTCCCACGGACTGTAGTCGTCAGCAGGGTTGGCAGTGACACGGTAGTCACTTCCGCCAACGGCGAAACTGCAGAAGTGTTCCTGCTATATGTGCTTGAAGCGTTTTGTGTGGCGGTTTTGCCTGCCACGGTTGCAGCATCAGATGCTGTGTTTTGTGTGGTAATTCCGTCTGCCACGGTTGTAGCATCAGAAGCAGTGTTTCGTGTATTTGTAGCATCTGGCATGATAGTCATATCAGATGCTGTGTTTTGCTCAGTAGTACCTTCTCGCGAGGTTGTAACATCAGATGCTATGCTTTGTTCTGTAGTACCTTCTCGCGAGGTTGTAACATCAGATGCTGTGCTTTGTTCGGTAGTACCTTCTCGCGAGGTTGTAACATCAGATGCTGTGCTTTGTTCGGTAGTACCTTCTCGCGAGGTTGTAACATCAGATGCTGTGCTTTGTTCGGTAGTACCTTCTCGCCGGGTTGTAACATCAGATGCTGTGCTTTGTTCGGTAGTACCTTCTCGCCGGGTTGTAACATCAGATGCTGTGCTTTGTTCGGTAGTACCTTCTCGCGAGGTTGTAACATCAGATGCTGTGCTTTGTTCGGTAGTACCTTCTCGCGGGGTTGTAACATCAGATGCTGTGTTTTGTTCGGTAGTACCTTCTCGCGGGGTTGTAACATCAGATGCTGTGCTTTGTTGAGTAGTACCTTCTCGCCGGGTTGTAACATCAGATGCTGTGCTTTGTTCAGTAGTACCTTCTCGCGGGGTTGTAACATCAGATGCTGTGTTTTGTTCGGTAGTACCTTCTCGCGGGGTTGTAACATCAGATGCTGTGCTTTGTTGAGTAGTACCTTCTCGCGAGGTTGTAACATCAGATGCTGTGCTTTGTTCGGTAGTACCTTCTCGCGAGGTTGTAACATCAGATGCTGTGCTTTGTTCGGTAGTACCTTCTCGCGGGGTTGTAACATCAGATGCTGTGCTTTGTTCGGTAGTACCTTCTCGCCGGGTTGTAACATCAGATGCTGTGCTTTGTTCAGTAGTACCTTCTCGCCGGGTTGTAACATCAGATGCTGTGTTTTGTTCAGTAGTACCTTCTCGCGAGGTTGTAACATCAGATGCTGTGCTTTGTTCGGTAGTACCTTCTCGCCGGGTTGTAACATCAGATGCTGTGCTTTGTTCGGTAGTACCTTCTCGCGAGGTTGTAACATCAGATGCTGTGTTTTGTTCGGTAGTACCTTCTCGCGAGGTTGTAACATCAGATGCTGTGTTTTGTTCGGTAGTACCTTCTCGCGAGGTTGTAACATCAGATGCTGTGCTTTGTTCGGTAGTACCTTCTCGCCGGGTTGTAACATCAGATGCTGTGTTTTGTTCGGTAGTACCTTCTCGCGAGGTTGTAACATCAGATGCTGTGCTTTGTTCGGTAGTACCTTCTCGCCGGGTTGTAACATCAGATGCTGTGTTTTGTTCGGTAGTACCTTCTCGCGAGGTTGTAACATCAGATGCTGTGCTTTGTTCGGTAGTACCTTCTCGCGAGGTTGTAGCATCAGATGCTGTGCTTTGTTCGGTAGTACCTTCTCGCGAGGTTGTAACATCAGATGCTGTGCTTTGTTCGGTAGGACCTTCTCGCCGGGTTGTAACATTAGATGCTGTGCTTTGTTCGGTAGGACCTTCTCGCCGGGTTGTAACATCAGATGCTGTGCTTTGTTCGGTAGTACATTCTCGCGAGGTTGTAACATCAGATGCTGTGCTTTGTTCGGTAGTACCTTCTCGCGAGGTTGTAACATCAGATGCTGTGCTTTGTTCGGTAGTACCTTCTCGCGAGGTTGTAACATCAGATGCTGTGCTTTGTTCGGTAGTACCTTCTCGCCGGGTTGTAACATCAGATGCTGTGCTTTGTTCAGTAGTACCTTCTCGCGAGGTTGTAACATCAGATGCTGTGCTTTGTTCGGTAGTACCTTCTCGCGAGGTTGTAACATCAGATGCTGTGCTTTGTTCGGTAGTACCTTCTCGCCGGGTTGTAACATCAGATGCTGTGCTTTGTTCGGCAGTACCTTCTCGCCGGGTTGTAACATCAGATACTGTGCTTTGTTCGGCAGTACCATCTCGCCGGGTTGTAACATCAGATGCTGTGCTTTGTTCGGTAGGACCTACTCGCGTGGTTGTAACATCAGATGCTGTGCTTTGTTCGGTAGTACCTTCTCGCCGGGTTGTAACATCAGATGCTGTGCTTTGTTCGGTAGTACCTTCTCGCGAGGTTGTAACATCAGATGCTGTGTTTTGTTCGGTAGTACCTTCTCGCGAGGTTGTAACATCAGATGCTGTGTTTTGTTCGGTAGTACCTTCTCGCGAGGTTGTAACATCAGATGCTGTGCTTTGTTCGGTAGTACCTTCTCGCCGGGTTGTAACATCAGATGCTGTGTTTTGTTCGGTAGTACCTTCTCGCGAGGTTGTAACATCAGATGCTGTGCTTTGTTCGGTAGTACCTTCTCGCCGGGTTGTAACATCAGATGCTATGTTTTGTTCGGTAGTACCTTCTCGCGAGGTTGTAACATCAGATGCTGTGCTTTGTTCGGTAGTACCTTCTCGCGAGGTTGTAACATCAGATGCTGTGCTTTGTTCGGTAGTACCTTCTCGCGAGGTTGTAACATCAGATGCTGTGCTTTGTTCGGTAGGACCTTCTCGCCGGGTTGTAACATTAGATGCTGTGCTTTGTTCGGTAGGACCTTCTCGCCGGGTTGTAACATCAGATGCTGTGCTTTGTTCGGTAGTACATTCTCGCGAGGTTGTAACATCAGATGCTGTGCTTTGTTCGGTAGTACCTTCTCGCGAGGTTGTAACATCAGATGCTGTGCTTTGTTCGGTAGTACCTTCTCGCCGGGTTGTAACATCAGATGCTGTGCTTTGTTCGGTAGTACCTTCTCGCCGGGTTGTAACATCAGATGCTGTGCTTTGTTCAGTAGTACCTTCTCGCGAGGTTGTAACATCAGATGCTGTGCTTTGTTCGGTAGTACCTTCTCGCGAGGTTGTAACATCAGATGCTGTGCTTTGTTCGGTAGTACCTTCTCGCCGGGTTGTAACATCAGATGCTGTGCTTTGTTCGGCAGTACCTTCTCGCCGGGTTGTAACATCAGATACTGTGCTTTGTTCGGCAGTACCATCTCGCCGGGTTGTAACATCAGATGCTGTGCTTTGTTCGGTAGGACCTACTCGCGTGGTTGTAACATCAGATGCTGTGCTTTGTTCGGTAGTACCTTCTCGCCGGGTTGTAACATCAGATGCTGTGCTTTGTTCAGTAGTACCTTCTCGCCGGGTTGTAACATCAGATGCTGTGCTTTGTTCGGTAGTACCTTCTCGCCGGGTTGTAATATCAGATGCTGTGCTTTGTTCGGTAGTACCTTCTCGCGGGGTTGTAACATCAGATGCTGTGCTTTGTTCGGTAGTACCTTCTCGCCGGGTTGTAACGTCAGATGCTGTGCTTTGTTCGGTAGTACCTTCTCGCCGGGTTGTAACATCAGATGCTGTGCTTTGTTCGGTAGTACCTTCTCGCCGGGTTGTAACATCAGATGCTGTGCTTTGTTCAGTAGTACCTTCTCGCGAGGTTGTAACATCAGATGCTGTGTTTTGTTCGGTAGCACCTTCTCGCCGGGTTGTGACATCAGATGCTGTGCTTTGTTCGGTAGTACCTTCTCGCCGGGTTGTGACATCAGATGCTGTGCTTTGTTCGGTAGTACCTTCTCGCGAGGTTGTAACATCAGGTGCTGTGCTTTGTTCGGTAGTACCTTCTCGCCGGGTTGTAACATCAAATGCTGTGCTTTGTTCAGTAGTACCTTCTCGCGAGGTTGTAACATCAGATGCTGTGCTTTTTGCGGTAGTACCTTCTCGCGAGGTTGTAACATCAGATGCTGTGCTTTGTTCGGTAGTACCTTCTCGCGGGGTTGTAACATCAGATGCTGTGCTTTGTTCGGTAGTACCTTCTCGCGAGGTTGTAACATCAGATGCTGTGCTTTGTTCAGTAGTACCTTCTCGCGAGGTTGTAACATCAGATGCTGTGCTTTGTTCAGTAGTACCTTCTCGCGAGGTTGTAACATCAGATGCTGTGCTTTGTTCAGTAGTACCTTCTCGCCGGGTTGTAACATCAGATGCTGTGCTTTGTTCAGTAGTACCTTCTCGCGGGGTTGTAACATCAGATGCTGTGCTTTGTTCGGTAGTACCTTCTCGCGGGGTTGTAACATCAGATGCTGTGCTTTGTTCAGTAGTACCTTCTCGCCGGGTTGTAACATCAGATGCTGTGTTTTGTTCGGTAGTACCGTCTGGCGCAGTCGTAATATCGGTTACAGAGTTTATTGTAGTAGTTCCGTCTGTCATGGTTGTCATATGAGGTGAAGTGTTTTGTGTTGCGGAAATAGTGTTTTGTGTGGTGCTTCCAGCTGGTCTGTTTGTCATATCAGATTGAGCGGTAACGTCTGTGCTTGGTGCAAGGTTCTGTGTAGTAGCATCTGTTATCGGATACGGTGTTGTGCCGGTATGTATAATGGATGCCGTTGTCGCCGATGATATGGCTGTAATGTCTGACATGGAGGCAGTGTATGATACAGGGTCAGTTCCAATGTCCGTTCTGGACACGATCCCTTCCGTTGAGCTGGTGCTTCCGCTTGTAGGTATGGCAGCTGAAGCTAGAACAGATAAAGACAAAACAAAAACTAATTAACGTGACAAAACGTCACATTATAATATAATTGAAATTAAACCCGTCCGAGCTATGACTTTCCCAATGCTATGTTCAGGTCAAGTTCCATGTTTTATTTCTCACGGGGCCTTAACAGCAGAACATGACACTGGGCGCATTTATTTGGTAACCCGGGTGTATCCCTACAGTGGACCGAATACGCACATTACGCATCGGTTCACCGCCCGTCATTTCTTTCACCCTGGTATGGATGCGCGCGCATCCATTCGGTATGCCGATGTGCCCCGTTCAAAACCGCACGGGACAGTCCGGAGAAGATGGCGGCTGATTGAAAGGTGATGAGAGTCGGTTGGCTCCAGTGCCCTAACGTGCACCGGATGTGAACGGTGTGTACATTTCATTGGAATAGGCATATCCCTATCGGCACACTCGGAAGTTCCCTGTCACGTGTTGCGGGCCCGGGGCGGGATACCGAACCTGGCCCAAAGAAATGCGCCCACTGGTCGCGTACTGCGTACGGTCGGACAGCTTTAAAATTAAGTGACGAGTGCCGGCGTAACCGGGTTACTTTCCCCGTATCCCATTATAAATTATTTCTCGCTAAGTGGGTGTCCCAAAGCCATTGTGTCTGGTCTATGGACAATGGGATACCGAGAATTAGTTTGTTTAGTGTTCCTGTAGGGCTCCATAATCTCTATAGTTCTGCGATAATACGAAGGAGCAAGGTAGATAGGAGCTGTGGAACCGCCGGCGCAAATATAGATCTAGACACGCACAGGCCCCCCGGGGGGCGGGGAGGTACTTAATACATTGATGTGGGCGGGGGGTTCCGCGGGAAAGCCCCCCTTCTTCACCGCCAGAATCCGCTCGGCCGCGGCGTTTTACCAGCCAAAATCTGCTTGGAATGGGTATTTTTTAAACCCACTTTATGGATGCACATTTTCAGAGCCCACCTCTCCTTTTTCACCATCAATGTCCCGCTCTATATGGGTATCTCTTTCATCACAAATGTCCGCCCCCTCAGGCATCAAGGAGCACCCGCAGAAGCCCTCTCTCCCGCCCCCCGGGCAACAGGCCGCTGGGGATAGGCCAAGTAGACAACACACGAAAATAGCCGAACGCGCTACCTACGAGGCCCTTTATAATACAACAAGCTGGAAAGCAATGAAAAGGCCTCCGTTGTCCGCCAAACGTCCCCATCGCTCTCAGGTTTGCTCGGTGGCGCTACGCAAGCTCTGCTTTTACCGCTTCTGTCGGCCGAGGGCAAATTTCAAGATTCTTGGAAAACGTCATTTCTTGCATTATAACATTAAAATTTTCACGAATAAAAGATAAAAATAACGAGCTCTGTATATTTAATACAGCATAACACATCTTGTACCCTTTAGAAAAAGTTATAATGGGACTGAACTCTTTCTATTCATCACCTGATACCGTGTGTTATCAGGCTTAGGCTGGGTCCTCGGCACCAATTTGCCGCCCTGGCGGGGGAGTAAGAAAATTGAGGAAGTAGGCGACAACAGAGATATAATGGAGCCCTAGCGGGGTGAGTCGAAGGCAGAGAGTGGGAGAGGCGCGTTCGTTTCTATTTACAGTAGAATGTTCACAAACTGAGAGGGCATGCTTGGAAGATATTATATCAGGGGCGGATCCAGGGGGGGTGTCTATGGGGTCCGCCCCCCCCCCCCGCCACTTTTTGAGAAAGAATGCCCATTTTTAATGCAAAATGTAATGTCATCTGAGGCGTGGACTCGCCTTTTGTTGGATTTTTTGGCGAGCGACCGACGACAGAGAGATGGACGGCGGACGGAAGAAAGGGACAGACGTGGTCTGGGTGCATCGCCTAACAAACTTCAGTATCGGTCATTCATCCAAAGAATGGAGGATTCATTCCTGGGCGAAGACCGTGGTTGAACCAATTTAGCTGTTTTTGCGTCGGCGGCGGCCTGTCTGAGCGTAACATTGGATGTATGGATAGATGGGTTGGTGCTTTAGACCGCCTTTGATGAGACATGAGCCAAATCGGGCCAAGAAATTCCAGGGACATTGACACGATATTATGAAACGGCCCCAGACAAGGGTGGAGATTTATGCTTCTAAGGTACCGTCCACGTCTAATAAACGAAAGTAAAAAAAAAAAATGAAATGAAAAGCTCTAAAAAACGCAATTAATCACTGTACCGTTTATGACGCAGTTATCTCCCACAAGGGTGAATCCATCACAGCATTCTTCGCGTGTCTCATACCGCACATCTGGTAGTATTTTGTAACTGAAACACAAAGCAATAAATGCATTACACTATTTGACTTGTTGCACTCGGTAATGTAGTGTGCCCATATAGGCTAATTAGTACTATGTGATAGACAGCTAGACTTAGGTCACCCTCGCCCATTGCCCCAATATTTATTCGCGGATACATATTATCCAGAATAGTATGAGTATAACGATATCATGCACCACAGTACTATGTATAGAAATAATGGTGCGTCTCGCCCATTAGCACATGATCATTAACATTAATATACTACTAATGTATCAGAGCAAGAACCGATTGTGTGTTTAAATATTGAGCACTTCAGCACAACTTCAGTATTTAGGCAGGCGTACCCGAGACACACGCCTCCGATCATTTTGCGACATGGACCCAGCTTTGTCGTTGGCACTTTAATTGTGACGTCACAAGGATTCATGGACATAACGTAGTCTGGAGGCGGACATGCGCTCTGGCATTCCAGGCTGTTTCCTGCGACAAAACACAGAATGTACTTTATCAAACGGAAACTAATTAATTGCTTAATCGGCTGCAACCAATTTACTCACTTCGGACAATCTAGCTTTAAGCCACAATGAAAGGACAATAAAAAATTGTTGAAATGTTATGAAAATTGGAGACTGCCGAAGTGTCAAATGCATATAAACCGGAAATGAGACAGCTTGTGGCCAAAAATAATAACTGCGTGCATATATATGCACGCTACTTCTGGCGCAAAACGAATGTTGTACCTGTAGTATCTAATACATTCTGCCCTATGGGTAGCCATTTGACATTTGGCGTGGTACCGGTTATGTATACCGGGTTCTGTTGTTGTAGCCCCACCTGACGTAGTCGCTCTTGGTGCGGCAGTAGTGTTCGACATGGAGGCAGTGTATGATACAGGGTCAGTTACAACTTCCGTTGTGGACCCGACCCCGTCCTTGAAGCGGGTGGTTGCACTTGTAGGTATGGCAGCTAGAACAGATCAAAACACATAGGTAATTAACATAAACATGACAGTGACTTCAGATCATATTACAATTGAAATCAAACTCAGAAGGGGCAGCTATGGTCCCCATATATAGTGTTGGCGTAGATGATCACGTCCTAAGTCTAACATTCTTTAACAGCAGAACCTCGGACATGCATGGCTCTACCGATCGACGATTAGTTTAAGAAGCGAGTGCTGGGCCATCATATAGCCCAAATCTATTAGTTAATGTAATCTTCTTTCTAATTCATTAATGGCTGCTAAATGGGAATGTGAATGGAATATAAATAATATGTTCCCAAAGCCACTCTCTCTGGATTATCTACACTGGGATATGGCGAATGGCGGCCAATGAAGTCTTTATTATATCAGTGTCGGTGGTTGCTTTGAGAATGACGTTTGAAACTATGTACGTCATATCGCGACAATCGGGGGGGGGGCGGGGAAAGGAAGAGAGGAGCCATGTCTATAGGAGAAATTACCTACTCTTTGTGAAGAAACCGTTTTCCTACATAACATGGACATGTGGACTGGTGGGGTTCGACCCATGGACCGACCGCTTGCGTTGGCCTAGCAAAACACATGCGACAATAGCCAACCCAGCTGACTACCAAGTCACGGTATGACCCTCTATATTACATCAACCTTGAAATGTTTAGACAATGAAAACGCACTAATGGCAGATGTTTTCAGTTAATCGCAGTCGGGAAGTAGTTCAATCACTCCAGGGGTTAAGTTTCATCTGCAACGTCGATTTCAATTGCGTCTTTATCGAATCCGGAAGTGACGTCATTAAGGTATCCCTGCTGGGTAACGTCGTTAAGGCATCCCCGCGGGGTGACGTCGTTAAAGCATCCCCGCGGGGTGACGTCGTTAAGGCATCCCCGCGGGGTGAAGTAATTAAGGTATCCCCGCTGGGTGACGTCATTAAGGCATGCCCGCTGGGTGACGTCATTAAGGCATGCCCGCTGGGTGACGTCATTAAGGCATGCCCGCTCCCCCTGAAGTTTCTACTGCAAAGTATTTCACTTTAACTGGGATCTTCTTTTGCGAGCAACCGACTGACGACAGAATAGCGAACGATGAATGGAGAAAGAAAGAGCCGGGCGTGGTCGGGGTGCATGGTCTAACAATGACTAGCTGTACCGGTCATTCAAACGGAGAGTACATCTGTCTTCATTTTTGGGCTAAGGCTCTCGGTGAACCAATTTAGCCTTTTGTGCGCTAGCTGCATCCTGTCTGCGTGCTTCGTTGGATATATGGATAGCCGGATTGGCGTTTCATACATGGGTGTTTAGAAATGGGCTAAATCGGGCCTATAAATCTCAGGGACGAAAGGATGAAATGGTCCCAGACATGGGTGGGGTTTCTGTTTGTAGGGTAATGCCCGTACCATTCAAGACACAGTTGTCTCCCACCAAGGCGAATCCTCCACAACATCCTTCGCGTGTCTCATGCCACACATCTTGTAGTATTTTGTAACTGTAAGATAAAGTAATACATGACTTACACTGATGGCCTTGTAGCACCTCGGTCATGTGTTCATATCTATAGGTACATTATGGATATATTCGCACGTAAAAGAAAGCAACACTCAGATTTGCGATCATATATATATATACTTGTTAACGCAATTAACCGACGTAAAGAAAGCGACAACTGTTGTTATCTTTATGATTTGAGCACTTTAATATTGTTCCAATATTTAGGGAGGCGTACCCGAGACACACGTCTCCGGTCAGTTTGCGACAGGGACCTAGCTTTGTCGTTAGGACTTGAACCGTGACGTCACAAACATTCATCGCTAGAACGTAGTCTGGGGGCGGACAAACGCTCTGGCATTCCAGGCCGTCCCCTGTAACACAAAACAACATGTGCGTTATCAAACAGAAACCAACTCATAAACCATTTAATCAGCTGCGACATGATATTGCCACAATAAATGGTAAAAAATAGTCAGGATATTTAAAATCGTATAGAAGTGACAAATGATACATGCAACGGAAATGGCAACTGTATACCGTATGGATATGTGTGTAGCATATAATCTGATGTCGCCATAGAATATACCGTCGTAAGCCTACTCACCACTATAAAATAAACAGATGCACAGTAATCCGATGACAAAATAGCAAGACATGGTGAGTAGCCTGTTGCGCTTGGTTCTTGCTCACAGAAACGCTGTTGCATCTAAATATTTACATGAGAAAAATCAAAAGTTCTTGTGTATCCACGGGTCCTAGATGACGCATATTTGGAGGTTATCGCTTGTTGTCGCTGGTGTTTATTAGCGACGTCATGCACCAACAAATTAATAACGCAAAAGAAGGAAAAACACAGAAACTGTATTAGATGCCAAGATGCTTTTGTTTTTCTGGTATAAATTACCACACATATCGTCGCTGGATAAAAACGTTGATTTGTGTCACGAAGTGGCGGTTTCACACCCTGACCACCACAACATAGCGTCTTAATGCACCTCTTTTCGCCAGCACAAATCGCCCAGGGCTCCACTTACAAGTATAATCAGGTCAGCAATAACAGCGCATTTGGATGTCATTATTGCAAAAATCACACCGTGTGAATTATATGTCCGTCATCACTGTAATCGTAGGATGAAAGCAGTATCTGTTCGACGTAGACAAGTCTCTGTTCGCGGTGTGAGATCCGGGGTAGTGTGTGTGTGGGGGGTGGGGGGGGGGGGTATTTGATTCACTACCCACAAATCTCATCCCACCCAAATTGGATCGCTGCCCTTAAAATCCTGGATAATAATATGTTTACTGTCACAAAAAGAATTCATGACAGTAACTCAAGACAAGAACTGAAACCTGGCTTCTTCCTGCGATTTAAAGAGGGTCAGTCAAGTTGTCAATGTTCAAGTAAACAAACCCGGAGTTTTTCGTTTTTCCGTGGTAAACCCCAACTGTTTCACCCCCAAAGCCCGCTCAGAAGGGGTATTTTCTCCATTGAGCCGCTCTGGGTCGCCGATCTATAGGTAGGCCTGATAATATTTGTGTGAGTTCAGGTCTTCGCGCAGAATATTCGGTGTGGATATTTTGCCCATATATTCCGTTCGTGTGCGAATCAAGACAAACCGAATGCAAAATTCAAATCCCGTGTGAATGTTACACTTGTGGAACTGCACAAATCATCAATAATGTTAGACAGTAGCGTATCATTAAAGCAGCGCATACGTTTTGTGTATCTCTTGTGAAAACTGTAAATAGCCACTGTTTACGTATTATAACTGATTGAAACTGTCAATAAACAATTTTTAGGGAAATAAATAAATAAAGCGATATTACTTGTCCATATCCATCGACATAAAGAAATGTACTTCAGTTACTAACATGAATGAGATCGGATTGTTCCACCCGCAACGTGGTGGCGTTGGGTCTGAACGCCATGTTGAAAATCATCGATAGGTCATGCGTAGTTTCGTATATCACAGTTATATGGGGGAGGGGGGGGGGACAAGAGGTATTTCCGTTCCTCGGGAATGAGCTTTTCATTTTTTACCGTGAACTGGAAATGAGGAAAATATTGTTTCGTGAACTGAGAATGGGGTAATTGCAGACTGTCATGATTAAAGATTTCTATTAACCTTGAAATGGGATTTTAATATTTTAACAACCGTACGATCGCCAATTTATATCATGTATCCGAGCGTCCTTTGTATGCGGGGAGTTTTAATTGAATTCATCGGAGAGATAAAGAAATGTATTCTTCGTGATCTGAAAACATCCTCTTTATGGGCGTATTGTGCCAAGTAGCTTCACGGATATTTTTTACTTAGTTTACATATCTCACTGATCTTCATTTCTTGTATCACGGTCTCTATTGTCGGGGAACTCCGGCAATAGAGTTATAAACTTATCGCAGGACAAAGGCATTATTTCGTCAGACTTAACGAAATAAAATTCAGGTTATTCATGGGTTCATTACTGCAACATTAAGGGTGTATCATAATTGTCACAACTATTGTATACTCCGCTAAATAAAAATGTCACCATGCTGGCTATAGAGCTAGACACATTTCAACGAGAGGTCCCCTTATCAGTTCTGCCATATTTATAACAAGTGTTTCAATGAGCTTTTTTATTACATGTCATGCGGTAGCGGCAAAAACAAACTTTAATAGATCTACATGTTCGTGTTTTTTATATATTTGGCAGGCATATGTTTTTAGAACAAAATAATGTTAAAAAAAAAGATACGGTCACCTTGCTTATTTTTGCTTCACAGCGCTGCCAACATCACGTGTAAATAAAAACAAGTCGTATGTTTCCCCGACATAGGAATCAAAGCCCCTGTAGCTTGACGATGGACAGATTGGGGCGTTACACCATTACATGTCTATTTACATGTGAACCCGAAGCTGTTGTTGTGGGCAGTTTACATCAAAATTCGTTGTTGTTTGCGAACGGTACGTTCTCTGTCTGCTTTATTTTTTATGATATCGGACGGAATGCATATGAGATGTAATGCCTCAAGGGTATTAGCCACGTTAGTTTTGCACTGAGCGAAAAAAAAGCGCAATGAATGCTCAACAGTGCCCTTGGGGCCTGGCAAATGGAGATTCCGTCCCCATGTTTTTTTTGTAGATCCAGCACAGGCCGTATCTGCCGGGTAGTGGCGCTGGTTGCCTGGCGATCGTGGTAGAAAGTGTGGCTGTTTGGTTGTATATTCAGGACGCTTAAACCAATTCTGGTCATATGGCGTCAATGGGAGAAGGAAGGGATGAACGGAGCCATGTCACCGGGGGTAACCCCGTACTCTTTGCGAAGAAGGACATGGAAACTTTGTCCTGCGACCACACAGACACAGCGGGGGTCGAACTATCTATTTACGTATCGTTAGACACTCACGTGGTTTGAAGTGGTGGGGACAAATGGTGTAATGGTGATAGTGATGGGGAGGTCTGTATTAGAGATCTGCACGGGCGCGACTTATCTGCCCGGACCCGCCCCGCGCCCGCACCAAATTGCCCGCGCCCGCCCCGCGCCCGCGTCTCAAGCCCATTTGCGGCCCGCGCCCGCCCAGCGCCCCCAACGACTTGCCCGCGGGGAACCCGCGCCCGCACAGAGCTGCCCGCAGCCCGTCTACACATGGTAAATAAAAGGGGACGAAGATATGTTGAACAGTCCACTGATTTATTCTAAATGTTGAGACTCTGTAGTGGTGCTGGTGGCGCTGGCAGGCCTGTGATTGACCGCTTACAAAATAATAGGGATATAGTAGGGCTACTTGTGCCACAAAAATTAGGGAAAAATGTAGGGAAATGTGGAGACAATAATGGTGATGCTGATTATGATAATAATGGCGATTATAATAATAATGGCGATTATGATAATAATGGTGATGCTGGTTACGACAATAATGGTGATGCTGATTATAATAACACTGATGATGATGACAATAATGGTGATGCTGATTATGACAATAATGGTGATGCTGATTATAATAACTGATGATGATGACAATAATGGTGATGCTGATTATGACAATAATGGTGATGCTGATTATGACAATAATGGTGATGCTGATTATAATAACACTGATGATGATGATAATAATGGAGAGGGTGATTATGATAATTATGGCGATTATGATAATAATGGCGATTATGATAATAATGGGGATGCTGATTACGACAATAATGGTGATGCTGATTATAATAACACTGATGATGATAATGGTGATGCTGATTATGATAATAATGGAGATTATGATAATAATGATGATGCTGATTACGGTTGTCATAAAGATGGTATAATGATAGCCACGTTCCTCCTGGCAATTGGCGGTACAAACAGAACTAGTTCAGATTCCCAAGGACAAATGGGATGTAAAATAATGTTAACGCTATCGCGTACTGTACGTGGTAATAGCTTTGCCTCAAAGAGCTTTATATAATCAGTCTCTACTTCGGTAGGCTTCATATAGATCTTCAGTGTCAAAACCGGCAGTGCTATTTTCAGAACAAAAGTACAAGCCAAGTTATAAAAAGACACAATAAACACACGGTAGATGCATTCTATTTAATATCTCCATCTATCAAGAACAATCCGTGGATTCGGGCAATTTCTTGCAGAGCTTGGCCAAAAAGAATCCAATAGTGTCCGTGTTACAAGCTTCCGCGGTATCGCTGAGCTCGGCCGGAGAGTAGGAGGCCGGGGGTTGTGCGGCAGGGGGGTGGATGGCAGGGGGGTGGATGGCAGAGGGGTGGGTCGGTCGGACCCGAAGCGGGTCAAACCGCTGCAGACACTGCCTCTGGCCCTCAGAGAGACCAGGTACCGGCCGCCCCACGTCGCCCACATGTGGCTCCTGGAAATAGGAAGTTATGCATCAGACAGGCGATGGCGGTGAAGCAAAAAGCATTTTGGGTCTTCTAAAGCACTTGACATCATTCGATAGCCGGTGTTACTTATTTTTTTAGGACGGCTGACAACGGGGTGGACTGATGGTTGAAAGTGTGAACCTCACGATCCGTTTCGGACTAGGACTGTCCTTTGAACACATTTTTCATACAGGAGGATATCGGCTCCTTATTCTAAGCTGCCAATAACGTAACATAAGATAAGATGAAGTTTTCATTAACTTCGGTATATAAAAGTCAACAATAATTAATAGTATAAGAACTATTGGACGAAAGATGATATGAAAGCCACGGAAATCAAGTGGACCTTACACGAAGACGTTATGAATCGAATCCTCACAACTTTCTCTCTTGGGAAACACTTTATGTGTCGGATCAGTGGGTACGATTCCAGAAAAAAAAAGTTACATGACCATCTGGCGGAGACAAGACTGTTGGTCGGAGTATATTACCTGCTGGCAGAGCTCCAAGCAGGGAAACTCATGCAGCGCCCAGGCAATCAGAGCCTCGTTCTCGTCCACAGGTAAGGTGCACGTGCTGTACACCATGACACCGCCGGGCCGCAGCAACTGGACCGCCTAAATACAGAAAATAACAACTTACTACCCAACTACGAGAGAAACGTAATATTAAATCACCATCACACCGCCCGGCCGCAGCAACTGGACCGCCTAAATACAGAAAATAACAACTTACTACCCAACTACGAGAGAAACGTAATATTAAATCACCATCACACCGCCCGGCCGCAACAACTGGACCGCCGAAATACAGAAAATAACAACTTACCACCCAACTACGAGAGAAACGTAATATTAAATCACCATCACACCGCCCGGCCGCAGCAACTCCACCGCCTATATACAGAAAATAACAACTTACAACCCAACGACGAGAGAAACGTAATATTAAATCACCATCACACCGCCCGGCCGCAGCAACTGGACCGCCTAAATACAGAAAATAACAACTTACCACCCAACGACGAGAGAAACCTAATATTAAATCACCATCACACCGCCCGGCCGCAGCAACTCGACCGCCTAAATACAGAAAATAACAACTTACTACCCAACTACGAGAGAAACGTAATATTAAATCACCATCACACCGCCCGGCCGCAGCAACTCCACCGCCTATATACAGAAAATAACAACTTACTACCCAACTACGAGAGAAACGTAATATTAAATCACCATCACACCGCCGGGCCGCAGCAACTCCACCGCCTAAATACAGAAAATAACAACTTACTACCCAACGACGAGAGAAACGTAATATTAAATCACCATCACACCGCCCGGCCGCAGCAACTGGACCGCCTAAATACAGAAAATAACAACTTACTACCCAACTACGAGAGAAACGTAATATTAAATCACCATCACACCGCCGGGCCGCAGCAACTCGACCGCCTAAATACAGAAAATAACAACTTACTACCCAACGACGAGAGAAACGTAATATTAAATCACCATCACACCGCCCGGCCGCAACAACTCGACCGCCTAAATACAGAAAATAACAACTTACTACCCAACTACGAGAGAAACGTAATATTAAATCACCATCACACCGCCCGGCCGCAGCAACTCCACCGCCTAAATACAGAAAATAACAACTTACTACCCAACTACGAGAGAAACGTAATATTAAATCACCATCACACCGCCCGGCCGCAGCAACTGGACCGCCTAAATACAGAAAATAACAACTTACTACCCAACGACGAGAGAAACGTAATATTAAATCACCATCACACCGCCCGGCCGCAGCAACTCGACCGCCTAAATACAGAAAATAACAACTTACTACCCAACTACGAGAGAAACGTAATATTAAATCACCATCACACCGCCCGGCCGCAGCAACTCGACCGCCTAAATACAGAAAATAACAACTTACTACCCAACGACGAGAGAAACGTAATATTAAATCACCATCACACCGCCCGGCCGCAGCAACTCGACCGCCTAAATACAGAAAATAACAACTTACTACCCAACTACGAGAGAAACGTAATATTAAATCACCATCACACCGCCCGGCCGCAACAACTGGACCGCCTAAATACAGAAAATAACAACTTACTACCCAACTACGAGAGAAACGTAATATTAAATCACCATCACACCGCCCGGCCGCAGCAACTCGACCGCCTAAATACAGAAAATAACAACTTACTACCCAACTACGAGAGAAACGTAATATTAATTCACCATCACACCGCCCGGCCGCAACAACTGGACCGCCTAAATACAGAAAATAACAACTTACTACCCAACTACGAGAGAAACGTAATATTAAATCACCATCACACCGCCCGGCCGCAGCAACTCGACCGCCTAAATACAGAAAATAACAACTTACTACCCAACGACGAGAGAAACGTAATATTAAATCACCATCACACCGCCCGGCCGCAGCAACTCGACCGCCTAAATACAGAAAATAACAACTTACAACCCAACTACGAGAGAAACGTAATATTAAATCACCATCACACCGCCGGGCCGCAGCAACTGGACCGCCTAAATACAGAAAATAACAACTTACAACCCAACTACGAGAGAAACGTAATATTAAATCACCATCACACCGCCGGGCCGCAACAACTGGACCGCCTAAATACAGAAAATAACAACTTACTACCCAACTACGAGAGAAACGTAATATTAAATCACCATCACACCGCCCGGCCGCAGCAACTCGACCGCCTAAATACAGAAAATAACAACTTACTACCCAACTACGAGAGAAACGTAATATTAAATCACCATCACACCGCCGGGCCGCAACAACTGGACCGCCTAAATACAGAAAATAACAACTTACTACCCAACTACGAGAGAAACGTAATATTAAATCACCATCACACCGCCCGGCCGCAGCAACTCCACCGCCTAAATACAGAAAATAACAACTTACTACCCAACTACGAGAGAAACGTAATATTAAATCACCATCACACCGCCCGGCCGCAGCAACTCGACCGCCTAAATACAGAAAATAACAACTTACTACCCAACGACGAGAGAAACGTAATATTAAATCACCATCACACCGCCGGGCCGCAACAACTGGACCGCCTAAATACAGAAAATAACAACTTACTACCCAACGACGAGAGAAACGTAATATTAAATCACCATCACACCGCCGGGCCGCAGCAACTCGACCGCCTAAATACAGAAAATAACAACTTACTACCCAACTACGAGAGAAACGTAATATTAAATCACCATCACACCGCCCGGCCGCAGCAACTCGACCGCCTAAATACAGAAAATAACAACTTACTACCCAACTACGAGAGAAACGTAATATTAATTCACCATCACACCGCCCGGCCGCAACAACTGGACCGCCTAAATACAGAAAATAACAACTTACTACCCAACTACGAGAGAAACGTAATATTAAATCACCATCACACCGCCCGGCCGCAACAACTGGACCGCCTAAATACAGAAAATAACAATTTACCACCCAGCAACGAGAGAAACGTAATATTAAATCACCATCACACCCCCGGCCGCAGCAACTGGACCGCCTAAATACAGAAAATAACAACTTACAACCCAACTACGAGAGAAACGTAATATTAAATCACCATCACACCGCCCGGCCGCAGCAACTCGACCGCCTAAATACAGAAAATAACAACTTACAACCCAACTACGAGAGAAACGTAATATTAAATCACCATCACACCGCCGGGCCGCAACAACTGGACCGCCTAAATACAGAAAATAACAACTTACTACCCAACTACGAGAGAAACGTAATATTAAATCACCATCACACCGCCCGGCCGCAGCAACTCGACCGCCTAAATACAGAAAATAACAACTTACAACCCAACTACGAGAGAAACGTAATATTAAATCACCATCACACCGCCGGGCCGCAACAACTGGACCGCCTAAATACAGAAAATAACAACTTACTACCCAACTACGAGAGAAACGTAATATTAAATCACCATCACACCGCCCGGCCGCAGCAACTGGACCGCCTAAATACAGAAAATAACAATTTACCACCCAGCAACGAGAGAAACGTAATATTAAATCACCATCACACCGCCCGGCCGCAGCAACTCGACCGCCTAAATACAGAAAATAACAACTTACTACCCAACGACGAGAGAAACGTAATATTAAATCACCATCACACCGCCCGGCCGCAGCAACTCCACCGCCTATATACAGAAAATAACAACTTACCACCCAACTACGAGAGAAACGTAATATTAAATCACCATCACACCGCCCGGCCGCAGCAACTGGACCGCCTAAATACAGAAAATAACAACTTACTACCCAACTACGAGAGAAACGTAATATTAAATCACCATCACACCGCCCGGCCGCAACAACTGGACCGCCTAAATACAGAAAATAACAACTTACTACCCAACGACGAGAGAAACGTAATATTAAATCACCATCACACCGCCCGGCCGCAGCAACTCCACCGCCTATATACAGAAAATAACAACTTACCACCCAACTACGAGAGAAACGTAATATTAAATCACCATCACACCGCCCGGCCGCAGCAACTGGACCGCCTAAATACAGAAAATAACAACTTACTACCCAACTACGAGAGAAACGTAATATTAAATCACCATCACACCGCCCGGCCGCAACAACTGGACCGCCTAAATACAGAAAATAACAACTTACTACCCAACGACGAGAGAAACGTAATATTAAATCACCATCACACCGCCCGGCCGCAGCAACTGGACCGCCTAAATACAGAAAATAACAACTTACTACCCAACGACGAGAGAAACGTAATATTAAATCACCATCACACCGCCCGGCCGCAGCAACTCCACCGCCTATATACAGAAAATAACAACTTACCACCCAACTACGAGAGAAACGTAATATTAAATCACCATCACACCGCCCGGCCGCAGCAACTCGACCGCCTAAATACAGAAAATAACAACTTACTACCCAACTACGAGAGAAACGTAATATTAAATCACCATCACACCGCCCGGCCGCAACAACTGGACCGCCTAAATACAGAAAATAACAACTTACTACCCAACGACGAGAGAAACGTAATATTAAATCACCATCACACCGCCCGGCCGCAGCAACTGGACCGCCTAAATACAGAAAATAACAACTCACTACCCAACGACGAGAGAAACGTAATATTAAATCACCATCACACCGCCCGGCCGCAGCAACTCGACCGCCTAAATACAGAAAATAACAACTTACTACCCAACGACGAGAGAAACGTAATATTAAATCACCATCACACCGCCCGGCCGCAGCAACTCCACCGCCTATATACAGAAAATAACAACTTACCACCCAACTACGAGAGAAACGTAATATTAAATCACCATCACACCGCCGGGCCGCAACAACTGGACCGCCTAAATACAGAAAATAACAACATACTACCCAACTACGAGAGAAACGTAATATTAAATCACCATCACACCGCCCGGCCGCAGCAACTGGACCGCCTAAATACAGAAAATAACAACTTACCACCCAACTACGAGAGAAACGCAATATTAAATCACCATCACACCGCCCGGCCGCAGCAACTGGACCGCCTAAATACAGAAAATAACAACTTACCACCCAACTACGAGAGAAACGTAATATTAAATCACCATCACACCGCCGGGCCGCAGCAACTCCACCGCCTAAATACAGAAAATAACAACTTACTACCCAACTACGAGAGGAACGTAATATTAAATCACCATCACACCGCCCGGCCGCAGCAACTCGACCGCCTAAATACAGAAAATAACAACTTACCACCCAATGACGAGAGAAACGTAATATTAAATCACCATCACAACGTAATATTAAAATAGTTTTTTCTTTTCTTTTTAAATAAAATATTCATCTTAAAACTATATCACCTTCATTTGCTGTTTGTTTACTACGACTTTCTTTACAGCAATGTGTTCAGAGTGTTTTTAGTGCAGTGTACATATCAATGCGTTGAGTGACTGACGTTGGCGAAAAGCCGGCGCTGGAGAGGCGGGTAGGACTTGATCTCCTTCACAGACATAAAGTTCCTGGAGCGAGGTCTCTGTCCCAGACCGCTGCACGGTGCGTCGAGCAGGACCCGGTCACAACACCCCGGGGGATAGGGCGGCGGCCCCGTCACCTCTGCACAAGAGAGCGGAGACCCAAGCATTAGCAAAGGAAACCACAGATACTTATCATACCCTCGTTCATACACAGATTATATAGGATTTCTTTGTACTAAACAGCCAGTGGCCCATGGAACTACACACTAACAGTTTCGACAGATACCGAAGCATTATCGATCGTCGTACAATTGACATTCCGCAAAAAAAATCTTGATCGACTACTTCAACATTGTTTACAACGCAGAATGCGAGCGCTCTATCCCACTGTGCTATCGGGCCGGCCCCCTCAATGTGTAAGAGAATGATGAAATAAAAGTCCTGGGTTTGGTGTTTCGACCGACGCGGCTGCCAGCACCACTGACCTGAGCCGCTCTCCACGACCTTGGTGCCGTCGTAAGCATAGACCTCGATGGCGGTCAGGCCCCAGTACCCAGCGTTCTCCTCAATCTTCGGTAGTTTCTTCTTGCTCTTATCCAACGCAACAACACGCCCCTGCAATTTCCAAGAAGGAAGAAATGTTTTGTTTCCATATATCGCTGTGATGGTTCTTCCATATCCACCCAACGTATGGTTTCATTATTTAGGTTACGTAGGACCCCAACATAATTTTATTCCTAAACGAGTTTGCTAACACCAAAATAAACAAAGCTCTAATACGTATTATAATATTCAAATTATTTGGGCCATTAGCATTCGCAGGTAACGTATGCCGCATGGGAAAATGCCATCGCTCCATTAAGTCGAAGTTTACATGGGCGACTCATAGATGAGATGAAAGTAGGCTCAATATCAGCCACAGTACTAACCTTATTTTTCATGAGACTAGCAATATGTGTTGACTTTCCGCCTGAAACAGAGCATATTTATGAGAAAGATGTACATTAATCACTCATACTCCTAGTCATTCTAGAATGCGATTTCGACCTTCAATATATATAACATGTTTGCATTTCATATCCTTGGAGCAGATAAGAAACGAATTTCTGGCCACGTTCACTAAATCTAAGTCCTTTATAATATATAAAACATATCAGCAAAAATTATATTAGCTGTTTTAAAGTAAAGATAAAATAAATTTGTAAACAAAATACAACTTAAATGAAAAATTCCAATATGTTGAAAATAAAAATTATATGAATTTATTTAATAAATTTGTCTATATGATGTTGTTCAAAAACAAAAATTAGAAGATTTAGTTAAAAAAATTAATTATACGAAGATTTCAATAAAATAAAATATATATACATAAGAGACACAATTAAATAAAATATATATATATTGAAGACACAAATAACCAAAATGAAGACGTCCTGTATTCTGACCTGGCGCGGCGCACATGTCGATGACGAAGTCCCCGGGCTGTGGATCAAGCACGTGGCCACAGACAATAGAGGGCAGGTTCTGAGGGAATGTGCAATGAGACAGCTCCTGGGTCAGCTCTGATAGACAGGGCGCTATGTAGAGTGGCTGTGTCATCTGCACCGCCAGACCCCTGCGAAGAAAAACGGAAAATATAGATCACGACAGCTGGTTGATTGGTTGTATATTCAGGATCATTTAATCAATTCGGGTCATATCGCGTCATTGGAAGAAGGGAGAGTGGATCCATGTCCCCGGGGTATTCCCATACTCTTTGCGAAGAAAAACATGGGATCTTTATCCTGCGACCACCTGTATGTCGCGTATTTACTCGAGCGATAACTGCAAAATAAAGCACCAAATAATACTGTGCAACCCGCAACCCTCCAGTTACATGCGTCACCTGGATAAAGAATGTACATATAGTGCCTTTCCATTGATTCCCCGTCTGTTTCATTACATCACTCTGCACGAGCAATGTGTATTACGGCTTCAAGGACAGATCAGGGGAACCCGATCTAGATTCCTTCCATATTATTTAGAACTAAGCTACAGAAAGAGATAATTACATCTTAACAGCGATAAATCATCCTTCATGTCATGCCAATATTACGATAATGCATCACATTTCTCTGTAATACATGGTAGATATAGTTACATAATTATTCCTTCCACGATGAGCCATACCTGGTGATTTCACCGGAGCAAAAGAGCTGTTGTCGGTTGATCTGCAGGACTCCGTTGCCCACAAAGACCTTGCGGCCTGTGTAAGGCTTCGTCAGACCTTTCCTACAGCCTCGCTCCAAGTCGCCGAACACTGACACCGTATCGCCAACACACATAGCTGAAGGAAAGGTATAATACTGACATCACGCAGCACGCAGCAAAGGGCGAGTACTAGATCCTACACATGATTTAATCGACACGTACGTCCCTTTGTTGTATCGGTTATAGCAGTCGCTTCAAGGGGTGATATAGATAAGTGTATAAGTATAAGTACTTTTTTAGTCACCTGGGCTGTCGCATACAAACAGTCTATATGTAAATCTCATGTCTAGAGCAAGACCAATCATTTCATATGAGAAATGTTTCAATTTGAGGTGGTCATTAAGATGATAGCCTTGTTGAATAAATGTTTAAATAACCTCAGAGATTATATATGTATAGTCAAGGTATCCATTGCATAAATATGGTCTTATGTATGAAAGCTAAGTACCTGAACATGTATCATATACAACGCAGCAGGATCAAAACGTGATGCCATTAGAAGCATGAAGCAAATATATTTACTTCCCCGTGACAGTAGTAACAATTAGTAGAGCTTACCCCATGGGGCCCCGATGATGCCTTGCGCATACACATCGGCTCCCCTGAGAACAGCCATGGCACAAGGCGCATCCACGATCACTTCCAATGGGCACTGCAACAGAACACAACCAATACTATAGTCGTTGGCAAGCGTGTACAGTCTTGAAAGTGCTCATTATTTCTTTGATGGTACCCTAGCATTATAAGAACCCTCAATTATAAGACTACCACTGCACTCATACCATTTTATGGTATATTTATCTACATTACACTTTTACATGCTACAGACCACTTAATAATAATAATAGGACTCCTGCCCTTAGTTCTTCATGCACAAAATATTGTTACATACATATTATACAACTCTGATAAATTCAATATAAAATACAACACAATTGTTCAAAATATAAGTAAATCATATACACAAAGGAGTCACTACAGGCAAATTAGATATATATATCTACCTCTTCCAGATTCTGTGGCCCTTGGTTTTCAATAATGAGAGCGTCTGCTATGCTTGGATGTAGTATTACATCTGGTTTCTTCAATGCCTTTGACTTGTAATGCTGCAATAATTTCCCATACAAACATTATGCTCTAGATATAACAAAGTATTTTCACACAAAAGAGGTGTCTCTGAAGATTATTTCCAATAGAGTCTCAATTAACCATAAACATTTTAAATCAGTAGTTCAAAACAGAAAAAATTCTAATGTAAACTAAACTATAAGATTGGGTGTATCATAACTGTTCATGATATATTCCTCATATATAAATATTAGTAACTATATATAGTATACATATTAAAAAACTGATGTACCTTTTCTAATGTTGTTTCTACCAGATTCTTCGTAGATTCTGCCTCTTGGCCTTCTAAGTTTATCCGCAGTACGGTAAAGAGTGGTGGTGTGGCAAGTACAAAAAGCAGGTGCTGTAGCATTTGTGAAATACTCCCACTGAGATCACTATCTCGATCAACCTGAAAAGACAATACATGTACCATGTTATTAATTACCATAATTTCTGGAGTATAAGTCGCACTGGTGTATAAGTTGCATCTTAAGTCACACCTTCGATGTAACCATTTACCAGCACTTTGAAGCAGTCATAGCGTTATGGTAATGGAACAAGATCGATTTGGGAATGTAGACCACGGATAAAGCATTGCAATTTTGCTCAATCTGTTCCGGAGCTGGTTGTTGTCGTTGCATAATTCTTTATTTGTCGCAACTACACGGCAGTACAGGTCTCATTTACTTATTGATGAAATAAATAAATTACTTAGAAATTGGACTTTTATGGGGCCCGTCAAGCGCGGTAAAGGTGCGATATTGGGGGTTGAAGCGGGTGCCTGCACAGTTTCAGCGGGAGTTGGATACCTTGTGTGTTTAGTATGCGTTGTGGGGCCCCCTACCCACTTTGAAGGGGGTAGTAGGTAGTCCCCCTACCCTCCCCCCCCTCCCCGCCCCCGGCCTCCCCCCTCTACTGATTTACTGTACCTGTGGGAGGGGGGCAAGGGGTATTAGCGTTCCTCACGATTAGACTCATTTCACAGTAAACTGCGAATGACGAAAATAACTCTTCGTGAACTGGGAATGGGGCATGATCAAGTAATTTCAGTAATCATGAGCTAGAAATTTAAATATTAAATTAACGTGAATCAGGAAATCGTTAATTTAGTATCATATATCAGACCTTCTATTGCATCCAGAGACTTCCACTTTTAATTCATCGTGACCTGGGAATAAAGACATTCATTCTTCGTGATCAGGGAACATGATGCCCCCTTGCCCCCCCTAATCATGGCTAAGCCTAAGCTAAGCAGACGGTAGCCTTGACACATGGCTCTCTTGACCTCGCACCTAAAGGAGACGAGAGAGAGCCATGAAGCCAGTTTCGGTTGTGAGCGTTGATTTAAAAATCAGCACCCTTCGGCCGTCGATTGCAGAAAGTACAGAAATAAACGGTCCTTGTCAATTTGTCAAGTTGTTCTTCATACCTTAATAGTTCCAAGGGCAATGAGATTGAAAACAAACAAAAATCCACCACGTTTTGTACTGGTGAAAATTTTCAAAAACAATTTTCAACAACTCTTCCTGCCGCCATGTCGCTGTTACGTCACAGTTCCCGTCGATCTCCCGGCAGACGGAGCTCGTTCCTCGCATCACATTTTTTCCTAAGACTATGGCGTAAGCGTAACGCCCTCTGCCGGGAGATCGACGAGAACTGTGACGTAACAGCGATACGGCGGCGGGGAGAGTTGTTGAAAATTGTTGTTGAAAACTTTCACCATTACAAAAAGTGGTGGATTTTGTTTGTTTTCAATCTCATTGCCCTTGGAACTATAAAGGTATGAAGAACAACTTGACAAATTGATAAGGACCGTTTGTTTCTGTACTTTCTGCAATCGACGGCCGAAGGGCGCTGATTTTTAAATCAACAATCGCAACCGACACTGGCTTCATGGCCCTCCGGCCCGCTCCCCAGAGCGGATAAGCCAGGGAGGGGCATGCAACAGGGCTAAGCAGACGGCAGTCCGAAGCCGAAGTGGCGAAGTGCCAAGTGGTTTACTAACGCATAGCTTGGTAACGGTCTAACCTGCGTCAAGACGGATTCTGTCAAATAAATGTCGACATCTTCTTCAAGTTGTATCTTAGGCGTACTAGACGTCATTGGCATGGGAAGTTCCTCGTCCATGGTACGATCGTTACACACGATCAGGTAGGTATAGTCCACAACCGCCCACAACCAGACAGCACGACGACAACTGACAACACGTCGAAAGCTGTCATCTGCTACGAGTACAGGTGGGAAATAGATGCAGGAAGACTTCACATCCGTTGTAACGATTTCAATCACGCTCTTCTCTGTCCGATAGGTGGCGCCGCTCTCTGGTCGCCGGTTCAAACAGCAAACGGGTCGCAGCAGAGATATAGTCTCTTGTTGCAGTGACGGACCCAGGAGGCCCCCCTCCCCCCCCGCGCCCGCCCTATACAATGGTTGCCTCCACCCATCCCTAAACCGAGCTACACCCCCTTACAATGCTACATATCCTTACCTCCACACGCCCCCCCCCCGCCATGCAAACCGTCGTAAATGTTTAGGGCGCTCTTGCGCAGTCAAATTGCGGCCCCACGTACCCCTCCAAACTTAAATCCGGCATCCGCTTCTGGTCTGGTGACCAAATAGGGGTCTGGAAGGGGCAAATGGCGACACGCGACACAGGCATATTTGATAAATCGCCATTCCACATTGACCCCCTAATTCCGACACTGAAGATCTGAAAAAGCGACATCGCCACAGATAGAGGCATTTTAGAAAAAAAAACACGCTGAACTTAGCCAGAAAGCGACTGACATGGAAACGTCGTGCAAAATAGACGCTGAGAATTGTGAAAAATCGATAGTGGTCGCTGGATCCCCCTTCCACTCCTCCAAATAACCGACATGCCGGCATGGCCGGTGGTTCAAAGAACTCGATCGTGCTGGAAATTTCACTCGGGGAGGGGACAATCAAACTTTTTGCGAACATGCCCAGTCTCACGGTGCCGATTGATGGATATACCGTTGATAATCATATAATCTTGGCCTTCTCGCGTGCATTCGGTTGTCCTGCATCACTTGAAGATATATACGTGAGCGGGTGAAGTCTCGCGGATATTTTCAGAAAGAAAATTTACTTTCCAATTGGAAACTTTAAATACAAAAAAAGTTTACTTTTTAATTTATTTATAGGCTATTTCATGTCAAATAATATCGAACAATGTTGTATCAAATATTAGTTCCTCCTCCACATTTGGCCTGTCCCATAGGGTATGTTACATATTACACTGAAGCAAATGCACAACATATAATTTTCAATGATATTACATATACGCATCGAAAGGCAAACATTTGATCATTCTGCAGTGTTGGCCTATTTTATAGCTTATATTGGTTACGATCGAACTTATAGAGCAAATTCGGCAACGCGTATGTTAGCCTATATTTTGCTATGGGTTGGTTGGTTGGTTATTCTGGACGCTTTAACCACATTTGGTCGTATCGCGTCAATGGGAGAAGGAAGGGAAAGTGGAGCCATGTCCCCGGGAGTAACCCCCATACTCTTTGCGAAGAAAGACATGGGATCTTTATCCTGCGATCACACAGACATGGCCACAGCGGGGCACGAACCACAGACCCACTCTGGACATTAAACAAATTAAAGATCGCATTGTTTAAAGCGTTGTAGTTTAAAGTTATTTTAACATTTATAACCTTCTTCTGTTCACCGTATATAGTCCGTCGGGAAACAGAAATAAGTGTAACTCGCGGTTGTTCCGTACTGTCAAGCGGTAGTTTGACATTACGGCCGTTTGGGGGAGCCACTGGCGGATGTGCACGGCCAAATAGGCGGAGTTGGCTGTCTGTACCTTACATAATCTCTGATTAAAATACTTTGAGATTACCTAACGCCCCGCTGGCGCAATTGTTATAATAATGGGCTGGGCCAAAGTAACATATGTATTTGTGAGGTTTACGTGATAACGCACGAAAGCTGATACACACGGATGTGTAGGGCCCGGGGGGTGGGGGGGGGGCGGATACATTACAACAGTAGAGGGGGTGTGCCGCCCATGCCATGGTATATGGAGGGCGAGACAAAAGTGGGGGATTTGGGTGGGTTTTTTGAAAGGCATGAGAAGTAGACACTGACAGTCATGGCAAAGTATATGGAGTTTAATTATTGTTTTTATGTATTTATTAAAACATAAACTGGAATATACAGTCAAGAGCTGCAATTTTGAAGAACAAAAATCATTCAGAAATGGGCACATTGAGAGATTTTGTAGATTTCTGCTCATGGAATTGAGAGATAAAAGGCGCAAATAGGGGTTGTTTGGACGGCACATAGGTATATTCCTTGGGTGTAGGGTTTGAATAATGTGGAAAATCTATGGTATGCACATGGATGCTGGGGTTTAATTACGCAATAACAGGGATATATAGTGCACATATGTGTGTTGGAATTGCTTAAGATATACGACAGCTAGCCTGTACAATGTACAAGTGGGGGGTTTACTTAATAATGTGCGGAAGCAAGCTAGTGTTACATTATGAGGCAGAACTTTGTGAACCATATGATGTTACTTGACCCAATTACCTTGACTTCTGTCCCTACGACAGAGTATCACATCACTTTATCTCTCTTCAGTCTTGGTCACTTCCTCGTCGACAGCCGTGCTGAACGCACGCACCATGTCTCATGACCATGTGTCATGACAGTTTGTCATCTGTTTACTGGTCCTACGCACACCAGAATATACAACAGCTATAAATAGGACATCCACAGGGGCGGATCCAGGCATTTGAAGAAAAGAGTGGGGTTCACTGGCAACTAGCGACGGTGTGTTAGGGTGGGGGCTGGAGGGTGGGGGGTGGCAGGGGCGGAGGGGGGGGGGGTTCTGGAAAAAAATTGTGATGGAGGGTGGGGGCTTCGTTCACCAATTCTTTTGACGAACGGGGACGGGGGGCCATCCACGTTTGCCTGAGTTTGCCCTAAATTTTGTATTGAAACAACGGCATTCTTCCTCAATAATGGGTGGGGGGGGGGGGGGTGCAAAGTCCGTTCCTCAGATGCATCGAAAAACGGCATTCTTCCTCAAAAGAAAAATGGGGGTGGGTCCGGGCCCCCAGGACCCCCCCCCCCCCCCCACCCACACCCCACGTGGAATCCCCCAGTAACCAGACGTGTGATGTGTCAGTAATAAAACACGGAACCAAGCTAGTACGCAGACGTGTCCTATACCTTATCGCTCGAGTGGTACTTCAAGACCTTAAGAGAACGTCATCGACAACTGACATGTCACCCACCCAATAAGACACTCGATCGACGCGTGTTCTTCGTCCGGCGGCGATAATGCCAACAGTATATAACACACAATTCCAATAAGCCTGATTTCTTTCTTATGTCATGATTTAGCAAAGATCGATATCAGTTAAGATCGAGTCCTTACCGTATCTTCCGCATGATAAAAAAATAACTACCATGAGGGGTGATCAAAGCTGTCTTGAAGTCCTGCAGTAAGCATATAAATAAGTATACCTGTATCTGATGGGACTTTGAACCATTGAACCGGGCGTCTCTATGAATGTCATAATGCACGGAAGCTAGCACGCATAAATTGACACGCATGTGCTTATCCAGGATTCTGACACGGGGGGAGGGGGGGGGGCAGATCTGAAAAAAGGGGGGGCACGCGTCATTTTAGCGTCTAAATTCCGCCAAAATTGGACATCAGTTCCCTGTTTATCCTCCCCTGTCACTCGCATGTCCTAATCTCTCCTGACACTAACATTTCCTCCTTACCATCTCCTGGCACTCTAATTATCTTCTTACCCTCTACTAGATTTCTCATTTCTACGCATCCTTTCCCGTCATTCCCATTGCGTCCTTATACCCTCTACTGCCTTTCTTGCTCTCTCCTTGCTCTCTCCCGGCACTCTTATTCCCTTGTTATCATCTTCTGGCACTCTCATTTCCTCCTAATCTCTCCTGGCACTAACATGTCCTCCTAACCATCTCCTGGCACTCTAATTATCTTCTTACCCTCTACTAGATTTCTCATTTCTACGCATCTTCTCATGTCACCCCCATTGCCTTCTAACCCTCAACTGGCTTGCTTGCTCTCTCCTTGTCCTCTCCTGGCACTCGTATTACCTGCTTATCATCTCCTGGCACTCTCACTTCCTCCTACTCCTCTTCTGGCACTTATACATTCCATCCTTACCCTCTTCTTGTCTTCTTACTCCCCACTGGCTTCCTTGTTTTGCCCTTACACCTCCATGGCAATCCGAAACTGGAGACAAACTCAAGTGAATCCATGTGGCAGAGGCTGGGGCTAGGGTACGCTAGCATCAGGTTCGAGGGGCCAAGCCCAAGTCAAGCATCGGGACCGAGGCTGGGACCCCACATATATTTGAAGCATCAGGGTTTCGAAGTTCGTGCCAGATTCATTTGAAGCATCGGGGCCGAGAGACTTGAATGGATATGTTGCAAATTAAGTGAATACCAACAAATTTTGTTGACGCTTAATGCTACATTGATATAGTTCAACCTATAACCTTCTGAACCGAATTAATCACAGGCCGTACCGCTGGCTATAGCTCAGGGGCGGAACTAGGACTTTGCTAAGGGCCGGTGGTGGGGGGGTGGTGATCTCTGAAAACTTGCGACCGGGACAGGGGGAGGGGTGCTCCTTGAAACTGGCGACCGGAGAGTGCTCGAAGAAACCGACTTTACAGTTTATGTTCAAGTTCCCAAGGGGGTGGGGGTCAAACCCCCTAACTCCACCCCCCCCCCCCTTTGATCCTTTAAACTCTGTCCACACGACGGTCGTAGGCGCGTTGACTCAAATGCGAGTAGCGCACCCACTGGACGGGGCTAATAGAGCCGGGTGGCCGGAACAGACTAATCGGGTGTTCCTCATATGACTGTGCTAGGATCTTTGACTGCATATTCCGACAAATAACCAAATAGCATAAAAATGCGGTCAGGGTGTAGAAGGGCCGCTGGTTCTTGTATAGTCGGCAGTCAGTTGTAAGGAGATAAATTAGTTGTTTTTTTCATTTATAAAAATTTTCAACTTTTGCTTCTAGATATACCCTTTTCTCTCGGAAATGAAATAGTACAATGTATTGCGAAATATAGTCAGAAGAACGGTATATATACACTATTTTACCAGGGAACCAGCCGGTCGAATTTTATGAGACCTACTTACCTCCGGGTTCATTATATAGGTCACAACTGCATGTCATGGGATATAAGGGGAAGGGGGGGGGGGGTGGGGCACATATGTCGGGGTCTCTTGTGAGACAGCCGTATCATGACATCAGCTGGTTTGTGGCCCTATATGCTCTACCATTATATAACTTGCAGCATAGACATTGAGGCCATCGCAGACCGCTATCATGCTCGTACCAAAGAGCGTTTTTTTTTGTGCGTGCGTAAAACTACGACAAGAGGGTCTCTAATCTGCTAATACATTATTGCGATCTATATAATCGATCGTGGTGAGAATCATATATCAGACGACGAGTAACAAGTAGTGGGTTCGGTCTCCACAGTGTCACTGTCGTGTCTGTGCTGCATGAGTCAGACGTGTCGGCAAGGAAGCTTCATGCTGAGATATAGGAATACGTGCTTGTCAAGAAGGTAGGGTTCCGATTATTGATTGTACTTCGCTTACTAAATGCGTCTTGTTATATTTACTTTTAGCATTTTTCAATAACCTTACCATCTGTTCACTGTCGACAGACGGAGGAACGGAGCACCATAGATTCGAATACATAGGCGTAAGATCAAAAGCAAAGCAAAAGATCTTTGGGGCGACTCGATCTATCCGTACTGACCAGTCTGAGACAATTTGAATATTTAATGGTGGTATTGGTAACAAGAGTGTTTGATTGGAAGATACACATTATACGCATTACATCTTTAACTGCGATCGCAATACTGTCCAATGGTGTCAATGCACGCGACGAACAACAATGGGGAAGAAAATTTGGTCAAGAATTGAGCTGCTCTCTAATCGCGCTTCGTGTTTCAGATCCCGGGACACCAGATCGCACGACCATGGGAAACATTTGTCCTCGCTCTGGCAGTCGTGAAATCGTCGGGAATGACAGCCGACGAATGCAGCCAGAGACGGGGCATGGCAACGAGGGGTTCTCCAACATACGGGATGAAAACCCCACAACGCAAGGTAAAAGCAGGGGTCTGAGTAGCCCTGAAATCAAAACCACCACCAAGGTGAAGGTTTTGAACAGCGCAACACTGTTCTGAGTTCTTTCGAAAGCTCCCCTCGCTAAATGTGTCTACTATTTTTTTAAATATTGGCATTTTTGCAATCTACAAACTGTATTCTTACTCCCGGCGCCTTTACTGAAGTCGAAAGCCGGTAAAATATCTGAAATATATGCCATTTAAGAGTTCAGTTTGCGCACGCTGCCATGCTTGTTTTCTACGTGAAAAAGTGTTGTGCTATTCAAAACCTTCACATTGGTGGCGGTTTTGAGGTCAGAGCTAGGGTCTGTGTGGGGTAACTGGCGACGTGCGACGCAGGCATATATTTGAAACATCGACATTCGACATTGACCCCCAACTTCCGACACTGAGGATATGAAAACGCGGCATCGACACAGACAGTGGCATTTCAGAATGCATATCATTTAGGGTGGCGATCTATAGGGGTGGTAGGGAAGGGTGGTGAGAGGAGAGGTACGTGAAGCTAGCAGCCGGGTCGAGTGGCGGGCAATGTGCATACTGCTCAGCAGGGGGTAGGGGCAGGGGGTGGCGATGGCAAATTATGGTTCGAACAGCTTTAGACTTCAGCCTAAGCTTTATAGGTTCGTTTGGTCCTTTGCCTACGCATACAGATCTTACAGCAATCTCAAAGTGGTCGGAACATACTAGGAGATAGGTAGATAGATATGTTTGCTGTCCTTTTTTGCACTTGAATTGCAACAGCCAACAGATGAACAGTACATCATGTTGTTTTAAATGCATCGATGGTTCAAATGTATGTCAAATTCGCTTGTCATTATGAGCGGTGTTATGCTGACAGCTTGTTCCAAAGACGCACCGCTTCTCGCATGTAAACACATTTTTGGTTCAGCGGAGGGTCGTCGTCGGTGACGTCAACGCCTTGCGTGTGATTGGCTAACTCTGCTCACGTGTTCAGAACATGTCGACACCCGCCTGATGGACGAAAATCAGGGCTTTCATACCGTTAATGTGCGATTTTCTCGATGATCCTTTCTTTTTAAGCAAAAAGATTAACGTCAAACAGATTTTATACCAACAGAGTGTAACTTTTATATCACATTGCAGCCGCCCTGTATTTTCCTTTAAATTGACCCTGGGGACTGGACCCCCACTTCCAGACCCTTTAAAGCGAGCTGGCTTAGGCCTCGGTAATGATTAATATACTTGGTTTACACCGAATGGTAGGCTTGGCCATGTTAATGTGTATTCCTGCTTTCAGATCCCGGGGTTAGAGAGAGCAACGACCTTGCTACCCTTGACAATCAGCCACGCGCCATCGATAATGACTACATAGCGGAGAAGGCAATGAATGCACGACATGACAACCAGGGGTCCGCCAGCATGAGCGATAATGTTCCCACCACGCAAGGTTAGCATAGTGGGGCAATATCAGGCTTTCATATGCCGGGCATCCGCCGAGAAACATTTCTGGTCTGTTGGCGATTACGTCCTGGGGCAAAATGTCCGGTGGGGAAGATATGAGGGGTGCATGTTTGTTTTGGGGGGTTGTCCGTACCTCGACACCAGGAGGGGGGAGTGGGTGTGGGGGTGGGAAAGGGGGCTGGGGATGGACGATGGGGGAGTCATATGCATAGTGATCCCCATAAAACCGAAGCGTTATTTGCAATTCTATTGCTTTGTGGTTGGGGTATTCGTTTAGGACGGGCATCATTCTATTGAAAATCAAAGGAATGCACATATTGAACTCCCACGGGGCTCCTTGGTTCTTGTTCCATCAGACCGCACCCCCCCCCCCCCCTCATTCTATGTATACCTCAGCTCCTCCCATAAAAAATATCACCATCCGTTCGTAGGCCAATCCGACCCCCCACCCACCCCCCGGGCGTGTTGTCTTGTTGGGAAGGCACTATTTAATGTTTACTACGCATAGTAAACGCGTACTCCCATTCATCTTTCCCGGTTGGCTATTTCTTATTTCCTTTTTTACTTAGAACCTTCTCTTCGTGCGGAGTTTGTGGCGCTGTTTGACCATGTAGCAACAGATGAAGGAGACTTGAGCTTCAGCAGAGGGGACGTGATGGTTTCTTCCGATAAGTATGTCTTTGAGTGTCTACCAGTGTCAACGGATGCACATTGTTACGTCACCACCAGCTTCCAATACCATTAAACGCCATTTCACAATCCACAATCCATATGTGAGCTGTACTACTCACCCAAGGATATCTGACGATGAAGAGTAAATTCGATTTGAACAGCGTTCGCATTTATGCATTACCCCTCCGTGCCTATTTGCCTGGAAACCCGTAAATGAAAGAATATCAAGTAAGGAAGTTTCTTATTCGATGACGACTGAAGAGGTATGAAGAAGTGTTCTATGACTATATTGGGCATTAACAATAGATAAATAACGCGCATTAATTCATGTATGCCCATTGTATTTACCAGCGAAACTCATGGCTGTACTTATCTTTACAGCTCTAGTGATAACTGGTTCCATGTTACCAAGAAGAGTGGAGGATCAGTGGGTTTCATTCCGAAGAATCACGTGGCTAAGAATGGCGATATTACGGCTAAACCGTATGTGACGTCAGTGACCTCTAAATAATCGGAAAGACGCCAACACGTCCATTATCAGTAATTAGTCCTTGAAATGTTGTGATAAAATACACATGTGTTATCCTGTATAATGAGGATCGGTGGTTCGACCCCCGCTGTGGTGACGCCTGTGTGGTCGCAGGATAAATATCCCATGTTCTTCTTCGCAAAAAAATAGGGCGTTACCCCCGGGTCATGGCTTCGTTCTTCCCTTCCTTCTCCAGTTGACGCGATATGACCAGAATTGGTTAAAGCGTCCGGAATATATAATCAACCAACCAACCAATTAAGATGAGAGCTCATTTCTATTGATCACGAAAAAACAGCAAGAACGGGGCAAGAAAGCTGTAATTCCAATAATAATTTCCAGCTGCTGCTTCGACTGTCAGTTGGTTAGTACATGCGCGGCCAGTAACGTTACTCCTTAAAGCGGGTGTCCAACCTAATTTAATCGCGATCTGCACCGAAAGTTTACATCTTAATATTAAATTGGCGAGTGTTAACGCTTCGTTTCGGCCGACTGGTAAGGAGAAAGAAATTAAGGCAACCCGCCCCCAGCAATGTCAAGCAGAGCGCCATTTGCCCGGGAGCAGTGACGCATATTGTGACTTTTCATATGGCGCCGCCTTACGTTTAAGCTCGCGGAGAGAGAGATCAGGGCCGCGATTTACAGATGAACAGCGGCAGTTCCAAGCCGCGCAGTAGCGCAAGATCTTAGTGTTTCATGGAAAAGTACCGTCCAAACACATTGACATACGTCTTGCGCCGATTGACTCAGCAACAATGCCATGATTGGAGTTATAATCGCAGCTATTTATATTAGCGATTATCACGCGCTCTTGTTTTGCTCACACAATAGGCGCAATTTCCGGTTTGAATAAATTAGAGTATCGCCTCCTGATTGGTCAGTCCCGGCACGCCTCCAAAATGGGCTGCCGCCTCGGTAGGCGACGAAATCGTGCCTGGCGGTCATTTCAAAATTTTATTGTGAGCTACAGATCGAACGAAAAACTCTATAATTTGGAGGATAGACAATTGGTTATTGTATGAATCGGTAAAGCAGCGTTAGAGGCCAGGCTGGCGGTTCCCTTTAAGGTTTTCTTCTGGTTGTTTATGATATGGATCACGAAGCCAGAATGATCGAGGGCATAGAACCACACTTGTCCACCACGTGTCTTGTCTAAAGTACTGTCTCAAACTTTTATCTTTTCCTTCGATGTTAGTATAGTTAAAGTGCCTAAATGAGTCGCTGTCTTGTTACGACACCATCTTGGTTTTACACGAACTTGGCTATGCCATTTCCGGAGCGCCTACGACAACTGGCGGTGAACATACATTTAGTAGCCCACTCTTTGGGCGGCTGAGTAAGACCGTCATGTGGACTGGAACTAAAGCCAGCCAAGACCACAAATTGATTGATCCCTCTAGCCGAAGCTAAAAAGCATGGTTTTACTCACTGCTACTGGGCCTTGAACCAAACTCCTATCATTAAGCCATAATCTGTATCTAAAACTCTTAACTTCTAACCATCATCCCAAATCTTGATCCCTAATCCCTGTCCCGTTGTCTCTTAACCTGACCCATAATCCCCTAACCCTGACCCTTAATCCTCGTTCTCTAATCCCTAATCCTCACTCCCCTAACCCTAATCCCCGAGCCCTGACACATACTCCTGAATCACTGACCCCTAATCCCTGACCCTAACAATAATCTCGAGAGTGGAACGGCGATGAGAAACAGACCAGGCCAATGGATACACTTAACCCACACACAACTATCAGTCCGTTCGTGAACAATATGTGCATTTTGCTTGCGCCTCGTAATTCTTTCTCACGAATGTTCTATTACATGAACATTATCCTTAATTTAAACATATAGGCCTATATCAATATGTCGTCCAGGGTCGACAAAATAACCGATTTATGTTTTCGCCTCCAGGTGGTACCATGGCGATGTAACCGGGTTGGAGGCCAAGGTTATAGTGCTAGACCCGGATAGAAAAGAAGGCGATTTCCTGGTGAGAAAAAGTCAAACTCGTGAAAGTAAGTAAATCTAGTTTCCTTTACTTCTTTTGGTCTACTTTGGTATGTTTATATGATGATCGTGTATATGTGCGACTTTACGGCTACACAGATTACCGAAGTGCATGACGTGTGACTTCACAAACTATACTTCTGAAGTAAGCAATAAGATGGTATTCAAACGTATTACTTTATTATTGGTTGGTCCCATCCATGCGTGCGTAACGTCATTATTTGCACCCGCGCCCCGCACTACTGCGCTTTTGTAGCGGGGTCGCAATCAAATCACTGCAGTGGTTTCTCAATTCTTTGGTAAGAAAATAATACTTTTAATACAAAATATCAATCTCTGGAGAGATATCATAACATTGTGAAACCTGTTTTCCAATTATGTTATTCCTTTCGGTGTCAGACCAGCACTCTTTGACGCTCCTGGGGTGTGATGAAGACGGCGTCAGACGTCCCCTACACTACAGAATCGTTACCGATGATGACAGACTTGTTTATATATCAAAATTGAAGAGGTTCCATAGCCTGTCAGAACTTATCGACTATTACATCGGTGAGTGTCGAAGTATGCCGGTGTAACATTAACAACTGTCCAGGCGTGATAACCTGGCCCGGACACCTTACAATAGATTAGTGACATGACAATGTGTCCGGCCGTGACAATGTGTTCGGCCGTGAAAATGTGTCCGGCCGTGACAATATGTCCGGCCCTGACAATGTGTCCGGCCCTGACAATGTGTTCGGCCGTGACAATGTGTCCGGCTGTGACAATGTGTCCGGCCGTGACAATGTGTCCGGCCATGACAATGTGTCCGGCCCTGACAATGTGTCCGGCCGTGACAATGTGTCCGGCCGTGACAATGTGTCCGGCCGTGACAATGTGTCCGGCTGTGACAATGTGTCCGGCCGTGACAATGTGTCCGGCCGGTCGAGATCGAATTCAATTGACACAATGACTTTCCCTTCCCAATAAAATTCATTCATAAACAAACATTACATTACACGGATCGGACACCTTATCACGGGTAAAATCACGCCGAGTTTAACAGTTTTCCATTCCCTGCCCCTTTTTCAAGAGGTAACGATGCTTATGTCAAATGTAACGCACATATTAACCCATCAGCTAATCAGACCTCTTAAATTAAACACTATGGAGAAGTAAAAAAATGTAAAATAGCAACGGAACGAAAACTTGTGTATTTTATTCATAGGATACAGAGCAACATAGAGAATGTTGGAGAGTTTTATTTTACAAATAGTCTGCCAAATAAAAACGTCCTCTATAGACACTATAAAGTGTTTTATCTTTCGTGCAATGATGATATTGCGGAAAAACACACTGAAACCATACCCTATAACTTGTTGAATGAGGAAGGCAACGAAGGGTTAACAAATTGATGGTGTCGGTCCTACGTACATATATAAATTGCTTCTAACGAACATAACATTTATATAATTTATACCATTTAACATATGATAACCAAAACCGCCGCCCCTCCCTCATCCAGCATATCCAGATCCGACCCTGAAACCGCCTGCCCCCCCCCCCCCCCCCCTCCACCCCCCTATGCAGATTGTTTTGGATCCGCCCTTGCAATCGGTGGTCACTCAGGAATTTACAAGACAATTGATTCTATAAGTCAGCGCTATTATTGGCCAGGAGTGTCAGAGGACATCAACAAGTGGGTAAGTACTGCTCCCAGGAATTTGTGTGAACAGCTCATGGCACTAATTAAGTGTTATAGAGAAAAAAACTTATATAACATGTAAGCATAACGAAACGTTTTATTTAAAAACAAAACCCGCCACTTGAGGTCCACTCGAGGTTCTCCCTCTTACTTGAGGAGTCCCCCCCCCTTCCACTCGAGGATCTCCCCCCACTTGAACCCCCCCCCCACTCAAGGATCTCAAGAACTGCTCCTCAGACGAGGTGAAGGTTTTGTTGACAAAGCTAAAAGCTAGCCGAGAAGAGACTTCTGATCTATGCCACGTATATGATACCATTACTGGCATAAGGCCTAGTGAATCTTGACATCACTATTCAGTCCGAACCTCACCTTCGATATCGTGGGTCGCGTTTCTCAGAGACCCTTCACTTGCTTCATTTCACATTAGGGTTACAATTAGACTTACCCAAGCGATGTCTTGCTGACAATCGCCTGAGGGACCGCTTCTTGTTCTTACTTGATCCCTCAGGATACATTTTTTCTGTAAGATAATTACGGATTTCGCGGCATTTGGTCTGCCACGAGACCCAGGCTTCTTCCTCTGCCATGATCAGTGCAGTGGCCCAAGGATGAAAGATAGACCCGGACAAGTTATCACGGCACGCGGTATTTGCATCAGATGCATTTGTCCCCCGGACACCTTATCACGTCGGACAGATTAGCATGCTACACCGGCTACGTGAGCACAATTGTCAGAAAACGTGGTTGGAAGTCCTCGGACTAAGTACTACGCAGTTTTGTCATAACGCGCCCTTTGACTGACAGTAAAGTGGTGAGATCAAGTGGCTGTTCTGTTTCCCACAATCCTCAATGTTCAAGGCAGGGGCGTGTGTAGGAACCATTGAAAGGGGGGGGGCACAATCAAAAAAATACGACTGTGGGGGGCGAGGGGGCAGAATGACGACTGGAAGGGGGGGGGGGCACTGAAATCTTGCGACCTGGCGGGGGGGGATGTGAACAAAATTGTGACCAAGGGGTCCATTATATTGTTGACGACTGGGGGGTTAGCACAAAAAATTGAAAAGGGGGGAACATATATACTTTAGGGTCTGAAAGGGGGGGGGGGGGCACCTGACCCCAGTGCCCCCCCCCCCCCCTGGACACGTACGAATTTCGCGGGATGCGGGATGGGATGGCAAGTTATATTTTCTTTGCACATCCTGACCTTACCAAGGTAATCAGATTTTGAAGAAAATCCTCGATCTTATTATGTGATTCTACGGCTAATGATTTCTTGTCCTGTACGTTGTACTAGCGATTTCAGATATACACGCTGACAAAATGTTTTAATATTCATGAAATATTAATGAATGTCCTATTTGCTGACACTATTTCTTCTGTCACACCGGTTTCCATGCGTCATGCGCGTACTGCTGAGTTCATGTTTTCGTTCTTATACCACTGATTTCAGGTACGAAAGAATGTTTACCCTGTCATCTGAGATGTGCTTGCCCAAGACCGAAACCACCACTTCCAGACCTATCAAGCAAATGGAAGAACAAGTTTGAAATCTCAAGGGACTCTATCAGGTTACATGGGAAATTAGGCACAGGCAACTACGGCGAAGTCTGGAAAGGTTAGGATATATTAGTAAAAAATCATCGCTATAAATCATCGCTTTGCAAATAGTTATTTTATTGTATGATATAATTCATTATATTGCTCTCATATAAATCGTGCCGTATCTTAAATTGATGCCTGTAATGGTTGACTTATGATATGATTTCCCAATCTTTTAGGCATGTGGGATAACAGCGTCGAAGTGGCGGTGAAGAAGGCCAAGACCGATAAACTCTCAAATAAAACATTTTTAAAAGAAGCAGAAATCATGAAAACCTTGCAGCACCCCAATATCGTGCGGCTGTACGGAATCTGTTCGGACGACCCGGTTTACATCGTCACTGAGCTGATGGAGAAAGGCAGTCTGCTGGACTTCCTGCGTGACGACAAGGGTCCAGGTCCAACACTTCCGAAAGATGAACTTATTGACATAGCAGTCCAGGTAGCGTAGGACTGTGGTACACTGTAATTACAAAAAGACCCATAGAACGTATAATAATGCTGCGTTGTTGTTATCTAATGATATATATATATGCAGGATGGTCAGTAATTTTCCGTTGGTACTGAATGTAGTAGAAACTAGAAAGAGCAGAATGGCATGTCTTCCAAAAATAGCGAAATTACATGAACGTAAATAAATCGCAGAACCACCGGTCCGTCACAAGTAGAAGTACCTGCCTTCAGTTTAAATGATTCAGCTAGTAGGGTAGCATCATAAGACACGTTGGCCATATCACAGCCAAAGTGGCGATGTCTATTTGGTTTCTAAATTTATAAAATGAAACAATCGATTTTTTTGCAAGATCGGCTTAGATTTGGAGCGCAAAGCTCGGAATGCGGCTTTAAATATCAGGTTTATAACTAGATGTAAATGTTTCCGTTTGAAAGTCTTGTCAAATGGTACTGTTATTGCATCCGTTTAAATCCCACTTCGCTTCCTTAGGTTGCCCGTGGTATGGCTTACATCGAAGAAAAGAAGTTGATTCATCGGGATTTAGCAGCCAGAAATGTCCTCGTTAGCCAGACCTTGGTCGTCAAGATCGCGGACTTCGGCCTTGCAAGAGCCATAGAAGACGACGAGTACACGTCATCAGGGAGTCAGTAACATTGTTCAATCGTGCCAATTCAACGTTATATTATGTTAAATTCGCAGTTGGAACAGTACTTAGACGGACTCAAACAAGGATATACAATATATACAGATATACAACAGGTTCGTCAATTCACATCACGTTGTAACCTAATTCTAAAAATGGCGGCGATTCGTCCGACGTCAAAATTAAAATTCCTTTTTATGCACGAAACTACAGCATTAATAAACATTGGATTTGGTTTTGAACCCCGATGAAGGTACATTCCCAGTTAAGTGGACAGCCCTCGAGGCCCTCAATTATAAGAAGTTCAGCATCAAGTCCGATGTGTGGGCCTTTGGAATCCTACTGGTGGAGATCATCACTCACGGAGGGCATCCATATCCAGGTAAAAATGTAACGTGCCGATGGGGTGTCATGTTGTGGCGACTGCGCAGATAGACTTGTCTTGGTAGGGGTTGTGGCTTAAAGTCTTCGGTTCAGCATTTTTACTACTTGGTTATTGGTTTAACGGCTTTTCGCATTCAGACAAGTTTCGATATTGAAACCAGCAAACATAAAACATGAAGGACATGCAAATATACTGTTCCAGTAATTATTTATAAAGATACTTTAAAGCCCTTGATACAGGATATAAAACAATCCACACTGCACGCCTGATCCCAACTAAAACTATAAACTATTCCGGTTATATCCTGCCCCTGCGACCTCTCTCCACTAATAAATGTACACTTGATATAACCAATTTCACAGCTATCTCACCATGAAGGATATGGCTGAGGTACCTGACTGAAATCGAACTCACTAAAGCCGCGGCTACTGAGGCAAGTTGTGTTAAGTATGACATCTGGAGTCTTCCTCACTGGTAACTAATAGCACCCTACTGTAACTCATGGCACCTCACAGTAACTAATAGCACCCTACAGTAACTAATAGTACCCTATAGTAACTAATAGCACCCTACAGTAACTAATAGCACCCTACAGAACTTTACAGCACCTTACAGAACCTCATAGCACCTTACAGTAACTAGTAGGAAAGGAAAGCACCTTGCATATATAGAATATGACCAAGGAACCAGACCCAAGAATCACACTCACTACAGCCGCGGCTACTGCGGCAAGCTTATAGCAAGTATGACCCTTGGGGTCTGCAGCAACTTCTGTCTCTGTGTCTGTGGCTCTCTCTGTCTGTCCGTGACTGTCTCTGTCTGTCCCGAGGCCTCCTAATGCACCTCTATTTATACCAGCCTGAGCCCCAAGTGTCCCCCAGACTCTCTCAGCCAATGTGCGATAATCAAAGTAACTGTATACCTACACTTGAAAATAGAACTAAAATACGACTGGCTACACTTCAAATTCCTGGAGAAACCTGCTAAATAACCTACATAAAAAGATAGCTAAACTGTTCATAAAGATACTCACGTTAACAACCTTTAATCCTCTATTCGTCTTTATCTAAACTTTCTCTCTCTCTGTTTCCTCTTCTGGCGGAAGTTTACAAACCCAATCTCACCCACGCCCCCTACCGAGCTAACGTCCTACTTCCTGTCCTGCTATCCTAACTCCCCCTAGCGAGTGCTTTTCTACCTATCCTGACTTACGCTGCCGCTATTCGCTAGATGGCGCCACTAAACTTGTAAGTCTGCGCGAAGCGGGGCCTGGCCGTTACAACAAGACAACATAAAAACTTTTAGTGTATATATATATATATAATTATATATATTTACAACATATCACTTCTCTGTATGGCCGTATAGATATACAGGTAATACAAATATTATTTAAGCACACCTATGGATACCGGTTCGTGGGTGAAACCCGATAAACTTCCGCCAGAACGAGAGGCGGGCGATTTGACAATTGTTGTGTGGGAAAAGGTGAACATGTCATGGAACATCGAGTTTGTTGATAGATATCGACGGTGCTACCGCATAGCATAACATCTATGGAGTTAAAAGATACTGAAGTTGACGGTGAGTGTTGCTTAGTTTGTTTTACAGAGCCCCTACTGTGACGGCAACCCAATGCGTTCAGGGGTAATATACTTGTTTGCCTCTGTGGCTGTAGACAGGCCCTGTCAGATTTTTGGCCGTCCCACAGCCAAAGAACTGGGGCTGTAAATCACCCCAGCCTCATCTCTTGCATAGCATGTTTCACAACACCCGGTATGTAACAACATGTTTTAGGTATCGGAAACAAGGACATACAGGGGTACTTGCAAAGTCGTCTTCACCACAGTCAACCCTACGAATGCCCGAATGATTTATACGACATCATGAGAGACTGTTGGAACCACACGCCGAGCGAAAGACCTGGATTTGCCGATCTCGAAAAATATTTGCTGGACCTCTCATTCAGGTAAAAATATACCCTTAACAGTTTAAATTATGATACCACGCTTCCGGAAGTAAGATTCGGGCGCGGAATAAATGGCGGAATCCGGGTTTTTGAACACGTGTGAGGTGTTGTGACATAGGGGGGGGGGGGCGTCCAAACTTAACATTACGTATACATTGTGCAGTAAAAGGAATCACGGGAACTAGGGATAAACTGATTTGCAAAATAACTGTATGTCCCAAGGGCGGATCTAGGAATTTGCAAAACGGCAGGTTGCTCTCTGAAAAGTGGCCACCGAAGGGGGAGGTGGGGCTGGGGTCGGAAAACTTCCGAGGAGGGGGGGGGGGGTGCTCCGAGAACTGTTCCAAGTTTCCAAGCCCCCCTATCCCCCCCCCATCCTAGATCCGCTCCGTGTCCTGCTAATCTATGTTCTAAATTTACGATTAATTATTTACTATTTTAGCTAAATCGCCTCGCCATGTTAATGTAAACGTGCGTCTTACCATTCTAATTTATTAGCGCTCAAGACCGCGTACCAGTCATCCAGCAAAGAGCAAGCGAAACGACTCTGCAAGGTACGTGTTGGCATATGTCAGGAATCACACTCTTTATGTGGCTCTAATTCCTACAGGAAGGACAGTACAAGTATCTCAGTGGGTTAGAGGGCTCACCTTGAGTGCCTAACGGTACGTGGATCGATGATTCGAGCAGTGTTCTAGCCATGTCTGTGTGGTCGCAGGATAAAGATCCCGTGTCTTTCTTCGCAGTAGGGGGTTACTGAGTAGGGAGTTACCCCCAAAGATATGGCTGCGCTGTTGCCTTCCTTCCTCCATTGACGCGCTATGACCAAATGTGCCTAAAGCGTCCTGAAAATACAACCAGGACAAAACTTACTTGGACGCTTAATACACATAAAATCTACACCTACGTTGTTCAAACGTGGGCGTAACGTTCCCATGTAGAATACTTATCCACCATTCGCTCACTGATCACGTTTTTACAATGACAGACAAGAAGATTCTCGTGGCGCAATTTGATTTTCAATCAACCGCTTCGGGCGACCTAAGTTTTGCAAAGGGTGACAGATTCGAACGTGTGAACGGGTAAGTAGCCACCGACGGATTAGTTAAAGGCCAGCTTCTGTGTTAATAAATAAACGAGTAAACGAGTTAACGAGTAAATATAGAAGCAATGCAACGGGTTGAGTGAATTATATGTGGCTCATAGTTTGGTGAGTTTGGCACATTTTAGTCACGAAATCTGTACAAACTCGGGCATCAAGTCTGAACGATCCACGCAGGTGGGCGAAGGATTAATGTACATATTCAATTGTTTTGGTATTTTTGAGAAATGAGATAACCAGTAGGTGTTCGATGTCTTAAAGTCATAATATCTGGAATATCATTTTAACCTGCGACGCTTTGTAACGGATGTTTCAACAAACAAAAAAATAGTATGACTGCCGGTCTCATGCGTACAGCCGAGCCCACACGAGAAACTATATATATACGTCACGAAGGGTCGAATGATCGCCATTCTATTTTGATGGCGTAATGTAGTGGAATTATGTAGTAAGTCCCTTTGAACCATAAAGCTGGACTTCTGTCTTCTGTCTGCATCTGAGTAGTCCCAGCTTGAGATGTATTTGCGCGAAGGGCGCTGAATTGTTCAGTTGCGCGTCAGTGATGTAAGAACACAATATATATCTGAAGCTATATAATAACACGTTGAATGGTATTTAAATTTCATAGATACCTGAGCCCAACTGAGTCATCGTCATCAATAGCTTATCTCTGTAATACAATACACCTGTTTATTTGAGGGTTACTCCAGGAACGGTTTGGAATAGGTTGTGGGGTGGGGGATGGGAGAGTCAACCCTATGCGCAAAGCCAAAGGCGGAGCTTGGGATATCAGAGCAAAAAAATCCTTCCCCACCCGTCCTATCCCTCCCCTCCCACCCCTTCCCCCATGCATACCCATCGCCCAGCTTCATGCCGATTTGTGCAACATATTGTTACCAACAATATGCACTTGACCAAGGATTTACACCACTAAGGCTGCTGATAGCGTTATCATACCGTTCTGCACGGACACTAAATAGTAATAATGATATCCTTCCAGCGGTTCGTGGCCCTTGGTGGTCCACCTGAAGACTGGAAAGAGGGGCTACGTGCCGGGGAACTATGTCGCCGAGGAGAACTCTGCCGATTGCTACACGTGAGTGCCGACCCACACTTTTCATGCGCTCTAAGGCACCATTACGGCAAATGCTAATGTTACATCTTGGTTCCTAGCCACTCAGGACGGGCTCATAGACGAGCCTTCGTTAACATGGCAATCATGACAGGCTGTGATGCAATGGGTCCCGGGCAGGACGATTGTGCTCATGAGTTCCTCGTTATGAAATCCTCGTTGTGGACTCACTCTTTGTGCTGACCGCACCATAAAGAGGTGGGGGGGGGATGAATTACCTTTTCCGATCTCCGCGATTGGGAGCCAAGAATTCTTGAAGATTCGCGATCAGCTGTTGGCATTTTGTGGGGATCGTTATCCGTACATTTCCTGGTTCAACGCGAAGACCCTTCGCCTATTTACCCCCCTCCGTTATTATAGCAATCTGCGAATTCCTCAATATTCGCGATATCACCATTTAGGAGTTTTTTTCGCGCCCAGCTTTAAAATGTCCTAATCTTTGAAAATCGCTATTGCTCTCCCTAATTCTTCGGAATTCGCTTTCCAGATGGTTCCAGCCTGACGTGTCGAAATCCGAGGTGAATCACTTGTTGATGGCTGAGGGCAATGAGCAGGGTGTATTCCTCATCAGGGCGGCCTCTGCGCCCAACAAACAGTGTACGTCGAACCGCCAGTATTATACGCCAAGCGCTCTGGTAAACAACCAAGTGTAGGCCTATATGCGAATACTACAGCGAGAAATGACACAAATACTAATATGGATAGGTGCTACCTAAAAAATGCGAGCGTACATTTATTAATTCAGATATTCCGAAGTGAGACATCTAGATTAATATTCAAAATTAATCTCACTTTGGCTTGCCATAAAGAATGTCTTTGGCGGGATGACGTTTACCATGCACATGCTTGTGGCATATCATTCGGTTGCTTAGGAACTCCCATTGTGACGTCGTATTCATAACATGTTGACGTCACAACTACTCACTATGACAGCAGCCGATGGGCGGTCACCAAGAGCGCTCTGCTTGGCAACAGACATTTAGCCCGTCGCTTATACTAAATTAGCTTTAATTTGAAGTATACATCCAATGTTAACATTGAATAATTGATTCGTTAATTTTGTGGGGCAGCTGATTTAATTATTAAAAACATGACATAATAGGCTTCAACCTCTCTTTGCTTGAATATATTTATGTACAGCTGATATTTACTCCGAATCCGAAAACGTCTCATGGGGATTGTTACGCGAAATGAAAGTCCTAAGCCTATGCTTGAAATGGACTTTAAATATGCATGCATGTTACCTTAAGAGCTCGCTTGCGCTCGCTATAATGTACAACCTTGTTGATATATGAATAATACACAGTATGAAAGAGTCGTTAAACCATAGCATATCCCCCGTATATGCAAGGGCGGATAGAGGAGTTTGTAAAGAGAGGGTGCGCCTAAGAGGGGGGTAGCTCTTGGTGGGGGCTCTCCAAAAATGTTTCGACCTGGGAGAGGGGGAGAGGGATGACCGCGGGTGTCTGCCATTTTTTACCAGGGGAGGGGGGCCAATTTTCGACTATAATATTCCTTTTATAACATCCCTTTGCTCTTGAGTCTGGTCGGTTAACCCCCCCCCCCCCCCCCCCGCTCCCCGCCCGAACACCTTGGATCCGCCACTGGGTTGCATCTACAAAATGTCGCTTTGCGATGTATTTCGCCAGAAAGCCCGACCTTTACAGTGTATACTCCAGTTCCCAAAGTGGAGGGGAGGGGGGGGGGTGCAACCCAGATCTGTCCCTGATATCAACTATTGAACCGCTGTAGCATGATAACCTGTCCGCCATGATAAAGTGTCCGGTTGACGTGTGCGCATGCGCAGCGAATGGAGTTGCTATGTAAATAGCGCTTGTTTGTTAGGTTTAGGGTTAGGTTAGGATTAGGTACCGTACCGTGCCGGGAGTGACAGGGTATTTGTGCATATCCCTCAACATCGTGTGTACTCTATGTCGTCACACAGATCCCTTGGTGCTGGCTGTGCTATGCCAGGGCAAGGTGAAGGCGCACGTTGTGAAGAGCTACCGAATTGGACTTGACGAAAGTGAAAAATACTTCATCGAGAACACACGCAAGTTTGAGACCCTTCAAAGTCTTGTGACTCATTATAGAGGTAAACTAACTATTTTACCAAGACTAACATTGTTCGTGCGTGTAAATGATAACAACAAGTATGTAACCACGGCAAACCATAAGGAAAAAAAACTTAACTGCATTTTGATCACTTCCTTCGTCTGATTTTTTGGCGCGCACAGCAATATTCGTGAAGTCGTATAGAGTCCTTGTTTAAATTTTCTTTTTCAACTACCTTACCAGAAAATTCGGGTCTTTACTGTGCGCTGACCGAACCCTGCCAGCGAGTGAGTCCGGTCGTTCCGGACCTATCGAGCCAGACACAGGACTCTTTCGAAATCCCGCGAGAAATCCTCGTAAAATTGGACAAGCTCGGGAGCGGCAATTTCGGCGAAGTATGGAAAGGTATTATTTGCATCCAAATTTGCTTGTCTCCCAACTATAACAAGATACATGTAAGTATGTATCTATTAATCCATTAATTTACTTCGTCATAAATCAATTTAATAAATATGTTTATGTGGTGTGTTGGAATACCACAGGACCATATACAATGAAGGACTAAAACCGTGAGACGTTCGATCGTACAATGATGACCGATAATCGACCACCCCACCATAAACACGTTATAACTTTAACTCGATTTAGGCTTTGAATGCGCTCGTGTCGTTAAACATGTGACGCCCGCATGTGTATTACGTTGTACCAATGTCAATAAATCAAATCAAATCAAATCAAGTGCACAATAGACCGATCCAGGCTGTCAATCATGCACTGAACTGACGTCACTGCTGCTTTTAGCCAATAATGTGGCGAAAAAGGGTCTTTCTCGTGCTTTATGTCGGACAAACAAATCGCACAAACAAAGCAGCATGTCCCTTTCTTGTCAGTTTTTGAGATGAGTACTACTCACGATGAAGGAAGAAGGGCTCAACCGTGTGCGGGGCTTATACTGTCGGACTATGGATCGGTCTATTGCGCGAACAATGGATTCGGCAGAAAAAGCGGCAAATCGCACCAAAATGTTTCGTCAAAATGTCTAAATGACAAATATTGACACCGGGGCTTGGCAAATGTCATGATCCGTGCTTATGCCACTCCATGTAGTACTCTCAATCTGCAGCATCATAACTGCCATTATGCTTGTTGATCGCACAATGAGTCATGCCTACAAGGATCAAGACAAGGACTCTTGAGTTGGCGCAATTGGTCATATATTTATGACGCATAAACGAGATATTAGGTTATATATAGTGATTACGTAATATATAGTGACTTATTTACGTCTAGAAATATATGAGACGTCATATTACATAATAAGTTCAAACAAAATGTTTCGCAATAAGTTACGTTTATACCTAACCCTAATTCTGGACAGGCGCAGTGGCCTTTGCCTGTATGATAACCTTAGCTTCATTGATTCAAGTGGTATCCACATGGAATCAACGTATAACTTACGACCTGGACTCTCTTTGCAGGAGTTTGGAATGGACGTGTACCAGTGGCCATCAAGTGTGCAAAGCCCCATGTAATATCACCGGGTGAATTATTGCAAGAGGCGGCCACCATGAAAACCCTGATACATAAAAACCTTGTTCGCCTCTACGGGATCTGTTCAGACGAACCCATCTTCATCGTCACCGAGCTGGTTCGACACGGCGACCTCCGAAGTTACCTGAGATCCGAGAAAAAGGAAGGTCGCAGCCTCGCATTCCAGGACCGCTTGGATATGGCGCAGCAGGTTAGATACCTCGATGTTTCCCCTAAGCGAGATGGAATCGCAATGACAACAACGTTGGGGGTAGGAGACCTCATCAGTAGCCATTGTGTTATGGTCTGTACAGCTTTCTATTGTGAAATATATGCATATATTGTTCATGAGGAAATGCTATGATCGGCCTTAAGCTTTACTTAAATTTCAATAGTAGTTCATCACAGAAGTCAAGCACATCAAAGACGTTCAATGTTAAAACGGTGTGTTGTCCTTACTATTCTTTTAATGACTTCCAAATATACCTAAAAGTGTAAATTTCGACATTAGTCTGTGGTTAGTTAATTGTGGTTTAAATAGGTAGTGTGACACAATATGCAGGTTGTCCAGGCCATGACTTACCTGGAGTCAAAGAAATTCGTCCATCGAGATCTGGCGGCAAGGAACATACTGGTGGGGGACAATCAGGTGGTTAAGGTGGCTGACTTTGGCCTGGCCAGGGCTCTCATTGACGACGCCTACATCGCGCACGGGAGTAAGTTCAGTTACCAGCTTATAGATACATAAATAACATACCGTAATATATCAGAAAAAATTACATAAATATCACAATATACATTTGGTATGTATATATCATGTGCGTAAGAATTTGCCCCCCTGTGTCTATGAGGGAAGATCAGTACTTTGAATTTAACTAACCTGGCAATTAACTCTGTACCCTGGTTGCGAACTTGTGATCTCCCTAGTCACTCAGCCCAGCAATTTTTCTTCGTGACTCGCTGTTGTTCTGGTGCAGGTTCGTTCCCGCTCAAGTGGACCGCATTGGAAGGAATCCTCAAACGCGCATTCAGCAGCAAATCCGACGTGTGGTCGTTCGGGATTGTTCTGGTCGAGATCGTCACAGAAGGGGAGGAACCTTACCCAGGTCAGACCACACAGCTCTGCGTGTCACCCTTAACCTAGCTCGCAATGGTCAACCCAGTCTGAATTGAGAGAGGATTCTAATTTGCAACTTAAGCCCTACCATAAACATCGGTTACCCACTCAATTCCCCTAACGGTATTCATTGTCAGGCGATCCATTTGAAAAATTACCATACCTTTGACTGAATTGAGTATCCTTTTCGGATCGCCCCATTATAGACTGGACCCATGGGAACTTAGTCGATAAGCTGAAACGAGGAGAACGCCATCCACAACCCAAGAACTGCCCTGTGGACCTCTACGAGATCATGAAGACGTGTTGGGAAGATACGGCGAAGAGGCCATCCTTCGAGGAGATTCAAACCTTGTTGCACAACTTCCTTGCTCACTACGAGGACTAGCTTACATTCCGCTACATAGACGAGTTAAAGAACAATCGATTTCATTGTTCTGTGTTTGATCTCTTGTCTCCGGATCGGTAGATAAAAGACACCAATAGCAAGGGGCCAACCGGAAATTTCCTTTGGCCTAATGCGTTTGGTGTTCACCGTGGGTGCGAACTGTTGCCGGTTCGAATCCAGTCAGTTCGGGGTGTCGCGCCTGGAACCAGAAATACTACACATGCAGTAACGCTAAGCATAGGTAACCCATGCGGTTGTTCCTTGCGACGGAATAAGCTTCCCGATTTGACTGATAACATTCCTTCACAAAGGTCTATCATATACTGAACAAAATTATGAATGGAACGAGTAGTGATATTAAGTATTTTGCTCGGTTGTGCTTAACATAAAAAAATATATTCATTTATCAATAAGCAACACATTACAGGAACATTGACAAATAGATGTTAAACTGGTGACCACATGTAATCTTGTCAACCCAGGGATCGTCTTCGCTGTCAGAATATGTCAGTGTATATATACTAGAGCGTTGAACGAGTCTGCACGTATAGTCTGGTCGCGGCCTCAACGCATTTGTAGGAGTAAATTATTTGGTAGGATTCGTAAGTATTTATTAAGGCGGAAGCCAGACAACAAATATTGTAATGCAAAGACCACAATGTATTTACGGAAAGAAGAAATGTGAGTCCACTGGAACAGTCTTGCTCGGGTAGAGTCTGTTCGCGGCCCCAACGCATGGGTAGGAGTAAATTCCATTAGTAGGAGTCGCAAGTATTTATTATGGCGGGAGCCAGACAACAAATATTGTAATGCAAAGGCAATGTGTTCTTCGCAGAGAGTCCGCTGGAACAGTCTTGCAACCGTTGGTGGATAGCGGTCAATATGTTAATATCAGCAATGTGTTGTTGGAGATAACAGAAGACAAATAACCTCTTTATACGTACATATTCATAATACGTAAGCAGTATATTTATGCAGACAAGTGCAACAACGCAATATTAAGTATTAAGAACAGTCGAACTTTTCTTTAGAGATTATCTGCCACCACAATCTAAAGGAGAAATGTAACTTCGTATTATTATAAGAACACTAATGTGTTTAAAGACAAGTGTGCTGTATAGTCTGCAATGTATATATGCTCCACCTGTTGCCCTGGAAACCAATATATTTAAATAAACAAAATATAAACGAACCACATTTTAGAAATATATTCTTTATGGCAATTACCCTTTTCAACTTCTGTGAACTTTACAAATGAACGTATTAAGAAGAAACCTGAACAAAATAGATAAATGGTGCAAACTACTTTTTACGCGGTTAATATCAATCAAACTGCGACAAGTGTGCGGTATAATGTGAAATATTATGCACAAATACACCACCCATGTACATGCGTAAATACAAAATTGAAATAATAAAAAACAGAACAAACGAGACGAATGAAGTTCCCATCGAATTAATTTTGTAATGTCTTCTTTTAATCTCATCTTTAATGTGTAGTAGACATATCAAGCCAAGTTATTCGCAGTAGCTTCCCTGCAGTCACCCAATAGGCGAATGAAGTTTTCATTGGTTCCCAGCAAACACGGAACATTCTCGTGATATTCGCTCAATGTTATTTCTGTGTTATGTTACGGACGAACATTCCCGTAATATTCGCGGAATGTTATTTTAGTGTTATGTTACGGAAGAACATTCCCGTAATATTCGCAGAATGTTCCGGACGAACAATCACGTAATATTCGCAGGATGTTACGGACGAACATTCCTGTAATATTCGCTCAGTGTGATTTCCGTTTTATGTTACGGGCGAACATTCCCGGAATATTCGCAGAATGTTACGGACGAACATTCCCGTAATCTTCGCTCAGTGTGATTTCTGGGTTAGGTTACGAACGAATTACGAGAATGATGTGCGAATATTACGCTTGCACGAAACTATTTTTTGTTACGAAATATATAAGCTTATATATGTTGCAACACTTATTCAGCAAATTTTGAATTACGTTGTTGCAGCTAGGGGCGGATACAGGAATTTGAAAAGGCGGTGGGGGGGGGGGGGGTCAACTAAAACCTAATTGCGACCTAGGGGGGGGGGGGGGGCTCTGAAAAAAATTGCGACCGAGTTCACCAATGTTTCGTAAAATTTCTTCATAGAGCGGGTTTGCCGATAAAAAAAAACGAGCGTGTGTCTACACTGAACTGCGAAATATAGCGAGGCAATGTACGGAAAAAATACCCCTTCCGAGCGGATTTTGGCGGTGAAAGAGGGAGGGGGCTTTACCGCGGAACACCCCCCCCCCCCCATCCCCCCAACCCAGCAATGTATCAAGTACCCCCCCCCCCCCACCGGCTCCGGGGGCTGATTGACTGCACTTCCAACCGAGGGAGCTCGCGCAACTCACTCAAAGCCCTAGCGAGCGCCCTCTGTCGGAGAGTGGAAGTTGAAACCAGCGGAAGTTTTTTTTTTTTTTTTTTTTCTGAAGCAGGCAAGGCACGGTACATAATTCATATTCTGTCGATATTACATGAACACAGTGAGGTAGAAGTCCTTGTATGCATGAAAAAACACACAGAAAAACAAAAAACAAGGCGAGCCAGCGGAAGCCAGCGGAAGTTGAACGCATGGGTTTTCTTCGAAGAGAGCCGCAATTCGCAGAAACTCCAAACTGAAGGTAAGTTAGAATATACACACATCAGCGATACGATCCCATTTTAAATAATATGATCAGTGGCTTATGAAGTTGTATAAAGTAAAAAGTTGTATAAGACGCTGTAAAAATGTAAGCTTTGATCGAGTACTGTTCTGTGCCAGTGAGGCAGTGTCCACGGCACTGGCAGCGCACTGGCCAAGTGCTGCCACCAGGGCCCGTAAGTATAACGGGACCAAAATAGGGCGATTTCAGGGCGAAAAAAATGCCCCAGCCAGGGCCATTTTCCTGCTCTGGCTGTAAGTATAAAGCCGCAGGGCGATAAAAACGGCCCCAAACCGGTAAATTGCCCCTGATTTCGCCCCCATTTCGCCCCCATTTCGCCCTGTTCTGCTTTTTTGCCCCAAATAGTCAGTTTAGATAAATGGCCCCAAAAACGCCCTAATTCCGCCCTGCTTTGGCCCTGAAACAAGACCTGCTTTTTAAAGTGCCCTGAATCAGGGCGAAATCGGGGCAATTTACGGGGTTTGGGGCGGTTTTTTTCGCCCTGGCTGGTTTATACTTACGGGCCCAGGCCCGGCCACTGATGGCAGTTTTGATGTCAGAGCTAGCACTGGACCCAGACCCTAGATCTGTTGCATGCCTCCCCCCCCCCTAGCTTCTCTCTTTCTTGGAGTGGGCTGGAGGGCCATGAAGTAAATATTGACATGGAGCATTAAAGCAATATGTTCTGTAATTTTTATTTTACTAATCTTCTCTCTGTGTCAAATAAGTATATTCTGTGTTGAATTTAAATCCTGAAAGCCTGTGGGCTATCCAGAAAGAAGCAAATTTGTTCACTTAAGCAGCAGTTGGTAGCCTGCGCGCCTGTTTGGCATTCTATGTGATATCGTCACCAGCTAGCTCAGATGTCCACAAGCGAACTGCAAGTGAACAGTTTTATGTTAAAATTGTTATTTTCCAGATTTAAAGAGATATCAAATATATTTTGAGATACTTTTAGTCTTGGCGCAAGTGCCCCCAGGCAAGCCCACTTCTTTAAGGGCACAACGATATCAATGGTGAAATCCTTAAACGTTAGACGGGAATCGACTGTAGCTTTTTTTAGAATGTGGACGGGTATAATTATAGTGCTTACATATTCTATATACCTTGTTCTATCTTCTGACACTATCTTCTGAAAGTGTCAACGCTAGATTGTTTTAGTCCTATTTCCACGAACAAATGTTGGAGCATACGACTTTCCCGACCAACTGCCATGCATATGCAGCGCCACCAGGCGAGTCTTTCCACCATTTGAACCATTTGTAGCCCGGGTTCTAAACTTCGTAACAGTCAATTACCTGTAACAGAGGGTGTTGCTTTTGTCTTAAAGTTCAAAGTGAGCGACTGACAAGGCCCTTTAGCAGAGAGTCATATGCTAATGGAGAGGAGGAACCAAGTCGCATTTACAGCAATCGGGATCTGCCCAAAACAAATATAGTAGACGGTTGGTCGGGAAAAGTTGTGTGCTCTAATATTTCTTATAATATTAAAAATATAACCTAAACAACCTAGCGTCGACACACTTTCTTGGTGTTAGATGATGGAACAAGGTTGTCTGCTTCATTTCTGTGAGTGCGCCATCATGTTCGTTTAATGTTCTGGGGAGGTTCGCTCGTAATATTAAAAAAACATTCTCCGAATATTCTTCAAATATTCTCAAAATATTCTTCGAATATTCTCCAAATATTACCAAAAAATATTCCGTGGATGTTTTTCAGGAATATTTTTTCTAATATTATATATTTTATAATACTTTCGGTAATATTCCCGTAACATTGGCGGAATATTCTTCGAATATTCTCCGAATATTCTCTGAATATTCTCTGAATATTCTCCGAATATTCCGCCAATGTTACGGGAATATTATCAAAAAACATTCCCTGAATATTAAGAAAACATTCTTGAAAAACATTTACGGAATATGTTTTGGTAATATTCCCGTAACATTGGCGGAATATTCGGAGAATATTCGGAGAATAGTATTTTGTTACCTGGGTTGGATGTCTGCAAGACTTTTCTTCAAAGTTAAATATCATGCATTTTCAATAGAAACAGCAAAGGACAGCTCAGATGCAGTAATTGCTGAATGCAGGAAATAGGATTTCGCAGTTCTCGCGAGTACTAATTACGCTTTTCTGAAGCAACAAAAACACACGCATCACACTGGTGCTTGTAATGGTGTCTTGCTACAGCTGCGGGAGGCGTACTTGTGTTCTCGTAGGGCCGTACAGGTACTACGGGATCTGATAGAGACCTCACGGGATACTTATGCTCTATGTCAATGCCTAGCATCAACGGCCTGTACGTGCTGCCTACCTTCCGGTTGTTTTCCTTTACTCGCTTCACACACAAAATCGGCTAAGGCTGTCCTTGGATGCACAACTAACCACTGAAGTTCTGTGCATATCAGAACTCTAGCCATCCGAGTAGATTTATATCATATATGAGCGGTTAGACAGTTGATAAACCAGAATGTGATTGTCTTATGCGTGACTGTCAGTATCGTCAGGCTAACTAATGTGCTGCGCGGGGTTTTCCATGTCGTATGACAATAATCATCGTGACTCGCATGTCTGCTCGTGGTATCTATGGTTGCGTAAAAACACTCCTTATATGGACTGAGCAGGCGAGGATAATGTTTGTCGTGTGACGTTTGTCACAGAAATGTAAACATGATTGATTTGCCTGAAAATACAACGGTTCCAACAGTATGATCAAACGGACCACATGCATTATTGAGAGATAAAATTGTTGTGTGTGTCAATTCTATTAGGAAATGCCATATGTTTTGCTTTTGTATGCCTGCTGTACTACAAACTAGCGCAAATTATTTTTCCTAATTTTTTTCTCTTACTTAAATGGGGTAATTATTTACCAAATTTCATTCATCGGCTGGCTCTAGTGCCGGCGGCCTCACATGGCCTTAACTAGAGTCTCCTCGACTAAGAACGATTCATACTGTTATTTTTGACGAACATTGTTGGTTTATTTTATTGTGTCCACACTTTTTTATCGGAAGGAATCGATCTATCCTTGTATCTTTCCGCTCTCCAAGGCCCGGTCGTCAGTTGTAACCCCCCCCCCCCACTCCACACCCAAGCCCCAACCAACCACCTCAGTCGTATTTGCAGAAAGCCAACACGGCTGCCCACGCTTTTCGAGGCTATTTATCTGGACTTGTATTATTTAAATGACTCGCGTAAAAATGTCGTCCACAGTTTATTTATGAAGTTCAGTTCACTTAAAAAACACACACAAAAATGGCTACCAAGAATACATTTTTCCCATTTGAGTATATACTAAGTGTTTCTTTGTACATTACTTAATTATTTGTTCATTTTATTTCCTTCAATTGGCACAGGTTGTACATATATTCATAATAGTCCGCATGATACAGTACGATTTTCGCTTAATCTAAGAGATAGATGAGTTTACTTAAATAGTTCTATTTCATATATTTAAACCCTTTGATAGCGGTTGCATTAGTATCTAACAAGAACAGGTTCCTCATACGTAGTTCCGTTGTTCCATTTCGTTTAATAAATATAATGCATATCATTATGAACAGGTCATCAATAAAACGTTGGGCGTTTACTGCTGTCACAACAACTCATTGGTGATATCAGCAGATTCACTGATATCCATCAAAGGTTGTAAGACTATACTAGTACAAAAAAAATATTTCCAAAGTTAGTAAATATAAATGTATTTTTTGCCGTACCACATTTGTGGACATCAGTATATGAACATTCAAAGTTGCTGGCCCCTACTTGTGTTGGGCCCGGGACGAGCTCATTCGAGGTCGGCCCATGTAGGCCACATTCTAGTTTACAACCAGCACAAAAGCAGATAATTTGAAGCATTATGGCCGCAATTGATCTCCAACCGCGTTGCGAGCGGCCACAATGCATGTGATCTGGTCATGGTTAAAACTGCTGGTGAAGCGTTGTGATCTCGTCAACCTAGAAGCCTAGGTATTAAATACCAGCAAAAACAACTCCATATGTTACGTATGCATACTACAAATAGCCATGAATTCGATTGATCCTTCGCGCTAAAAGGAAACAGAACCTAGCCACAGGGCTGCACAGCCATTACGGGATCTGACCGAGACCCCACGAGACAGGGATACTTATGGTATACGTCGATATGTTGCATCATTGGCGTACTCTCCGGTGGTTGCACGCCTTCACTCGCTTCAGATAAACTATCGGCTAAAGGTTCCCCAGATGCAAAACGAACCAATGAATTTAATCTGTGTATCAAAATTATAAGCGAGTACATGCGGATAATCCATGAGTGCTTAGACAGTTCATCAATACGCCTCTTTTGTGAGTGGCCCACAGTGTGAGACGAGTGGCTAACCGATAAGGATATAGCAAGATATTATGTACACAATAACAGAAATCAAATTGTAGAGTGCCAGGCTGTACGTTATACCGATTATTCATATTCGTCAGTTTGTAATTGAAAGTATATCGTTATATGGGTAATAACGGATTATTTTAACCGCAATCAGGTCGATTTTAGACCCATTCTGTTCTCGAAGTGACGACAGCACTGTTGTGCGTGCGCATGTGTCCTGTGGAGGTGTCCTTTAATATGACGTAATGTTATCATGAATACAATATCTGTTCGAGATCAAGCAAGCACACCGTTTTTCTCAGAAATATAAACATCTATGATTTTCCCTAAAATACATCGCTTTCACTGGTCTGATCGAACGGAACGCCCGCTTTATGGAGAGATCAATGTCCTATGTTGCATATCATTATCTCCTGATTTGTTGATTTGCTTGGACCGAAGCAAGTGTCAAAATATGTTCACACCCACTCGATTTTTCACGCCAGCCGGTTCTCGGTAATCGAACATTGACACAATGAGTACACAATGAGTACGCGTCACGCAGCTGTAGCAAGACACCGTCACAGACACCAGTGTGATGCGTGTGGTAAGTTCAACACGTGTTTTGTTACTTCCGAAAAGGTCAACTAGGGTACTCGCGATAATGTGTAATCCTACTTCCCACAGACAGGAATGGGGTCACTCAACAAGGTTTGAGGCTTCTCAAAAGTTGGCATCTGCAGATTTTCCATTGGTCCCTTGCTATTGATGTCTTTTATCCACATTGACAATGTAACGGTATGTAAGCTAGTTCTCGTATTGAGCAATGAAGTCGAGCAGCAAGGTTTGAATTTTCAGAAAAGATGGCCTCTTCTCTTTTTTCCAGCACTTCTTCATGATCTTGTAGAGGTCTCCAGAGCAATTCTGGGGTTGGGGATGGCGGTCTCCTTTGTTCAGCCTTTCAACTAAGTTCGCACAGGTCCAGCCTATAATGGGGTGATCCAGGAAGGAACTAAATTTCAGTCAAAGGTAAGGTACATTTTTCAAATGGTTCGCCTAACAATAAAAATGGGTTGGGGGCTTATAAGTGTAAAATACATTTCCCTTGGGTATCTCCCTTAATTCACACTGGATTGACCATTGCGGGCTAGGTTATTTTTGTGTTCTGACCTTTTTGTTTTGGGTAAGGTTCCTCCCCGTCCGTGACGATCTCAACCAGAACAATCCCGAATGACCACACGTCCGATGTGCTGCTAACCTCATTGCCGTTGATTACTTCCAATGCGGTCCACTTGAGCGGGAACGAGCCTGCACCAGAATAACATCGTGTCATGTATCGAAATGGCTGGACTTAGTAACTAGGGAGATCGCAAAGCTTGCGCAATCACGGTATCGAGCCAATTACCATATTAATTAAATGGCAGATACTACACTTCCCCTATAGTTAGAAGGGAAGGTACATTCTCACGCACATGATATATAAACAATATATATTCTGATATTTATGTTTTCTGATATATTACGGTCTGTTCCTTATGCATCTATAAACAGGTAACTGAACTTACTGCCGCGCGCGATGTACTCTTTATCAATGAGAGCCCTGGCCAGACCAAAGTCAGCCACCTTAACCGCATGATTATCCCCCAATAGTATGTTCCTTGCCGCCAGGTCTCCATGGACGAATTTCTTTGACTCCAGGTAAGTCATGGCCTGGACAACCTGCATATTGTAAACTCTCTGTTGTTATGTGTTCAACTGTTTAAAAATTTCAAGCTACCTATTTAAACCACAAACGTAGCATAGACTAATGTCGATATTCACACTTTCAGGTATATTTGGAAGTTATCAAAAGAATAGTAAGGGCACAGTACCTTATACGATTGAACGCCTTTGATGTGTTTGACTTCTGTGATGAAGTCACCCTTTAGACCCACGAATGAGTGTCCCCATGCATAGTAACTTTATAGATTTTATAAGACAAAGTTGTACACACGACTACATAATGGCTAATGGGTCTCGATCGAGTCGCCGACCCTCAACGCCATTGATTTCTCGCTCGGTGGGAACATTGAGGCATCTGTGACTAACCTGCTGCGCCATAGCCAAGCGTTCCTGGAACGCGAGGCTGCCACCCGTCTCTGATCTCAGGTATCTTCGGAGGTCGCCGAACCGAACCAGCTCGGTGACGATGAAGATGGGTTCTTCCGAACAGACCCCGTAGAAGCGAACCAGGTGTTTGTGTTTCAGGGTTTTCATAGCGGCCGCCTCTTTCATTAACCCATCCGGTGATATTGCATTGGGGTTTACACACTTGATGGCCACTGGTACACGTTCATTCCAAAGTCCTGCAAAGAAAGCCCAGGTCGTAAGTTCTACGAGGATTCTATGGTGATACGACGTTGACTTAAATAACTTAAGTAAGATTTTTTTTAATTTTCGGTTAATTAAAAATATATAGATATTCCTTTGTACAATTCCAATGGAAGAGTTTAGCTAAAATAATATTTTAAAATAACAAGGAGTCAAAGTTTAAATCGCTTCCCAATTTTGACCTCGATCGATCTCGAAAACATAGTTCGAAAAAGTAACGTGGTCTCTAATTAATCAAAATCAAATACATTCGTCCACACGTTACCGGTAGCACAATAAATGCTTAACAATGGTGTATTTGTTGCCAAATTGCGAATATATCTTCCATCATATCCATTTTACATGTTCGTGCAGGATAATTCTAATGGTTAAATTTTACGTTGGGCAGAGGGACTATAGCGTAAGCAGAACGCCCTCTGCCGGGAGATCGGCAATATACATGTAACGTAATCCTTATATTTCACGTAACCGTTACATAATATATTTTAATTGATTAGCGGATTGATTAGCGCCTTGATGGATAAGACCAACATTTGGTAAGCCTGTCTGAACTTGTCATTACAATCTACATTTTCACTAAATATTTTGGTGTGATTATTTGTTATGTCATTCCGCACAATGCACTTACATTGACATATATTGATGAAATAGCCCATAGCTTCGAAATAAAGTTGTATAGCTGATGGAGATCCGAATAATGCATTGGTACAAGAGATTATCATCCCCGCATATCATAATGTCCGTACCATTACTGACGTCAGACAACAACAATGTTGTTTTAAAAACCTCTTATATTGGGTAAGTGGATGAAACGATGAATATTTTCTTGAATAAATTGGCCTATTGAGGACTAAATGGGTATAAAGACAAAGATAAGCTTACATATATTACGCAGACAAAGTTTAAAAATTCAAAAGTTCAATGCAATGAATACCTTTCCATACTTCGCCGAAATTGCCGTTCCCGACCTTGTCCAATTTTTTTAGCAGTTCTCGCCGGACTTTTAAAGAGTCCTGTGTCTGGCTCGATAAGTCCGGAACGACCGGACTCACTCGCTGACAGGGTTCAGTCAGCACACAACCGAGAGCAGGATTTCCTGGTCAGGTAATAAGTATTGAAAAGGAAGGCTTGAGACATTATTATACGTGCCAAAAAATCAGACAAAGCAACTAATCAAACATGTACTAACAGTGTTTTTTTTATATGATTTACTTCCATGATTTAATTCTCTACGCACAGGCAAAACGTTACACGCGTTAATAAGTACAGACTGTTGTTACGGTATAACAGGTTGTCACCTTGATATTGCGTTACAAGCCTTTGAAGAGTCTCACACTTGCAAGCCTGGTCAATGAAGTATTTGCCACTTTCGTCGACTTCAATTCGGTGGTTCTTGACAACGTGCGCCTTCGTCTTGCCATGGCATAGCACAGCCAGCACCAAGGGATCTATAGGACGGCAGATGTTGACCACGATGGTATGTTCAGCGGTTCACATAATACATATCAGTTCCAAAGTCAGTGGGAGACCGACATTACCAAACTTAGTGTCGAGACAGTATGGCCCAAGCACATTTTTCCACTCCTCGACTCAAGCGTTTAAATCAGTTATTAACAAATACAACTAGAAACGACAAATATCGTAGTCGTGACAGAATCGTCTTTCTGTATTAATACGCGCTTGGTTCATATGTTGCAGAGGCGTAGGGGCCAGGTGTCTGACATATATGACCATAATGTTATCATGTTTTCCATATTTGGTTGCTGATGCTCAAGGGAGTTCCTGTGAAACTTGTTTGCTTGATTAGTATAGTATCGGCCTCTCTCTTGTTTTCCATTTCCTGTTTGTTTTTTTGCCACGTGATCAGCAGACCAATTAGACGACAACAAATTAACAGAGATACCTGACAACGCAAGCCATGTCACATAGTTTTCCAGTAAAGTTATATCATCACTATGGAAGCAAGCAATCCTTACCCCTATTCATAAGAAAGGCAGTAAGTCTGATGTTGGCAACTATAGGGGTATTGCATTGCTGCCAGTTATAATGAAAGTATTTACTGGTGTCTTAAACAATAGATTATATAAATGGGCGGAGGAGTCAAAGTTGTTGTATGAGGAACAAGCTGGTTTCAGAAGACAGCGAAGTACTGTAGATCATATCTTCTCATTGTATGGATTAGCACAGAAATACCTAAGTAGATCACGGGGGAGGTGTTATTGTCTATTCGTCGATTTTTCTAAGGCCTTCGACTCTGTACCTCATTTGTTCCTCTTTCACAGATTGATTAAATCGGGCGTTCATGGTAATTTTCTTAATGTAATACAGTCTATGTATGAAAATCTAGAATCTTGTGTTCAAACTCCGGAAGGGTTAACAGATTTTTTTAAACTGCAAAACTGGTACTCGGCAAGGTTGCATGATAAGCCCTTTGTTATTTATTTTATACCTTAACCAATTTATTGACTTGTGCAAGAGTAAAGGTTGCCAAGGTGTGTTTTTAGATGAACATTTTCCTAATGTGTGTCTTATGTTGTATGCGGATGACCTGATACGGTGCTCGGATCTTGTAGGACGACTCCAGCGTCAGTTAGATGAACTAAATAACTATTGTAAAATTGCAGGAATGAATGTTAACTTTGACAAAACTAAAATAATTGTGTTTAGGAATGGCGGTGTCATACGTAATGATGAAAAGTGGTTCTTCAATGGTACAAGAATTGAAACTATAACATATTACAAGTATTGGGTCTGATTTTTAGCTCCAGACTGAAGTGGACGAAGGGAGTAGACACCCTGTCCCTTCAAGCCCAAAAAGAGGTTAATATAATTAAACAAATCGTATATAAATGTGATGGGGTTTCTCCAAAGATGGCATTTAGCCTGTTTGACACAATGGTCCTGCCAATACTCACGTATGCAGCTGACGTTTGGGGGTATAACATTTATGACAATATCGAAAGAGTACAAATAAAATACTGCAAATTTATCCTTGGTGTATCCAGTCAATATATAGATTTGGTGAGGCATTTATATATCAGGGGTTAATGATATAGATTTATTTATGAGTGCCTTTTCACAACGCCTATCAGATTGTGCAAACCAAGAATGGGCCAGTAGTATTAAGGAAAATTTAAATCTAATGTCATACTCTGCTTATAAGACACTGTTAGAATATGAAAACTACCTATATGTTATTACTATTAGAAAATATTTAGTTGCCTTAAGTAAATTTAGATGTTCAGATCATGACTTAGCAATTGAAGACGCACAGGAATCCCAGTACACCTACGAATTTGTCATTTTTGTTCACTTGATGAAGTAGAAGTTGCAGAAGACGAATTTCATTTGATCTGTGAATGCCCAAAATACCAGGAACTTAGAAGTCGATACCTTCCGAATGTTAACGCGAAGTCATATTTCGTAAATCTAATGAAAACAAAAAATCAAGACACTCTCCATAAGTTAAGTTGTTATATATACCATGCTCTGCTCCTGCGACGAAGGATGTTAACTTTGCGTGACTGATGTAAATATTAAACTCGTTATTGTTCTTTTTGTTTTGTACCTTGGGCCTGAGGCCATTTGGTTATAAATAAACTAAACCAGTAAAGTTATATTATATAGCTAAGTTGGGTAAGTTCTATTTTTTGCATTTCTAATGTGTAGTTTTAGTTGTTTGTAGACATTTATATTTAGAATTTCTTCCTAAATATGATAATTTCATTTTATGCATCGATTCGAACCACTTCATTTTTCTTCGCGTCTCTTCCTTTTCCTTGCCAGGGAGACTTTTGAGTGGAAAATCAGTTAGACTCTTCACCAATCGCGCCTAGCAACAAACTTCACCTTACGTTCTTGGCGATCAATATTTCAGTACATTTCAAATAGGTTACACTTGGAAACTTGAGCATACACTGTAAAATTTGGGCTTTCCGCCGTTTACATCATTTAGCTACAAGTTAACCCTTCATTATCCTATTGTTCATGGTCGTGTTAACTGGTACATCAGCATTAAATCTTTAAGGTGATTACCATACTTGCGTAATCTGACACAAACCGCCCTGCGGTCCCTTCAATAGCCAATCGTTGCCATAGTGACACTGCATAGAACAATGAAACATGACGTCACGCACAAACGACTTGTGGTTGTATATTTATAAGTCCCGCCTAGCTGCACGTGCCACGTTACTTGCCGACGATATATAATGATAGGCGTAAAGAAGGTGACTGGCTCACAACATGTCATTGTGGGAAGGCTTGTAAGCACTAAACATTTTATTTCGAAAGTTGTATGTAAAATTTAAAGCCCAGCCCATATTTGACTTAAATGCAACTCGTAAGTAGTTTTGCATGGCATTAGCAGCCCTTCATTTTCATGATTCGCCCGCGGACTGCGGGCTCGGAATCCCGGCCTTGGGCGGATTATGACAATAGATCGATTCAGGCTGTCAATCATTCACTGACGTCATTGTTGCTTTTATCCAATCATGTGCAGAAAAAAGGACTTCCACGTGCGTCATATCGGACAAACAAGTCGGACAAACAAAGCAGCATGCAATTTGGTTGTCAGTTGCAGATATGAGTACTACTCACTTATTCCTACCATCAGCTATGATTGTTAATTTCATACTCGCGATTAAGGAAAAGGGACTCAAGCGTGGGCGCGCCTTAGTGTCGGAATATGGATCGGTCTATTGGCTGGCTGCTACAGCTTGATGTCAGGCCTAACTCACCGCTAATTCGCGCTATTTTTATAGTGTGTGTGGGGGGGGGGGGGGGCCACCGCAGTAGACTTTGGCCACTTCAGAAAAAAAAAATTGTAGAGCGACTTGGCACAGGTTCAATGGTTCATATATAGTTTCAGTATTATTCGCATATCCACTTGGATGTATACCAGCGCGTTCGGTGTAATTCGGGTGGTTCGACTTACACTGTTTGTTCGGCGCTGATGAAGCCCTGATGAGGAATACACCCACTTCGTTGCCCTCCGCCGTCAATATGAGTTCCGCCTCGGATTTGGACACGTCAGGTTGGAACCATCTGGAAAATGACAATTAACGCTATGAAAAACTGGACAACAGTCCAGTTGCCTGAATAGATTATAGATTATATATAGGTATAGTACTATATAAATCTGTGATGACGGGAAGGAGCTGGAATCCTGAGGGCAGTCCTCAGAGTCGCAAACAATGTACACAGTTTTATTACTGTGGTGGATAGAGCAAAATTTATTCCGTTAATTTGAAAGGTATGTATTACATATTCTGAGGCCCTATGAAAGGTCTTCTAAAGGAAATTTTAGCTAAAAAAGCCCATGTTGGCCCCATTTTTATTGGGGTGTCAGCACATAAACGTGGCGCCATAAAACGTCGGGAAGCATCCAGTTCACGCCATCGACTTCACCATACCGGGCACCAGCCTTACCGCACGAGCGCGGCACGGGGCCTTACAGAGCGGAGCCATATCTCTGGGGTAACCCCTACTCTTTGCGAATAATGACATGAAATCTTTATCCCGACCTGACATGACCACAACGGGATTCAAACCACCGATTAACGTGCCCTTAGGCTCTCAGGTGGCCGGAGCGCCCAATGCGAGCGCCTTAACCCAATTAGATTTCGGGGCAGCCCATTGGCCCGACACGTAGCAAAAACATTTAAATTTGCTTAAATTGTCCATTTGAGTACATGATAAGTGTGGGTCGGTACTCACGGGTAGCTAGCATCAGTGTTCTCCTCGGCGACGTAATTTGCCGGCACGTGTCCCTTTTGTTCAGTGGTCAGGTGGACCACTAAGGGCCAGGTACCCCTGTAATGATATCACTGGTGCTAATTAATGTCGACGTAGAAGTGATAACGGTAAAAGTCGCCTTGGTGCCATTTAGGACCATTTACCTTTATATTCCCTTCCCCACACGTTATCTAGCTTTCTTTTGTGCTCTCCTTGTGAGGTCGCACACTTGTGCCCTGCCCCCAACTCAAACTGTACCCATTTAAGGCAGGAGTAGCAGTGGTAGTTGGTCACCTGCTTACGGAATTACAGAGATATGCCAGTACTGAACATGATTCATTTTTTTCTTCAGCTTCGTTATGTGACAGCTACGTTCTAGTCAACATATCTCACTTTGATGACGTTTTGTTCTTACGCAGCTGACGCCATTCAGCGCTCTTCGCGAAAATACGTATCCGACGGGGACTTTAACGCGGATGCAGACCGAAGCTTTTAGCTAATCTACTTGAAATCTACTTACCCTTCCAAACCTTCCAATCCTTCGAATCGGTCACCCTTTGTAAAGCTTAGATCCCACGAAGCGCCGGATTGGAAGTCAAACAATGCCACGAGAATCTTCTTCCCTGTTAAGAAAATGCATGCATTAAGGAATGAAGGATAACTTGTGTGTTTTTTACATGTACACCATGCGCCCCGATCGTGATTGCATATCACATTATGTATAAAGCGTGTGCATATTCCGCGTTTACATGGTAACCAGGAGACCACATTATTATTATTACAAATTCTAATTTTAGGGCACATTTAAAATTGAAATTCGAAATTTGACGAAATTTGTCGAATTAAATCGCCAACCAAATTGCACTGGTCCTATAAGTTCCTATTCCCGCTTATCTGATAAGGTCTCAATCGACAATTGTCTTTACGTTAATAAATTAGAACTGTTCTTGAGACATGTGGACATGCACCTTGTGGAGGGTCTTTCGCGGAACGACTTGGTGTCTCTGGAGCTCTCTCTGAGACGTGGCTTTTTAGGTGTGAGGTCCCTGGCTCAGCGTCAGGCAGCACGTATGGCGGCTCATCTTCGTTTTCCGTATCATCACTCCTACATATCCGCGGTCCAACAGGCGAGCTTTCTCTAATCAATTATAACACGCACATTTCAATATTCGACTGCGACATCATAAACTCTAAATTTTCATTAATAAATCTTTATTTTATTCCTGGTTGCTATATTAAGCTTCCGATGGATACTTGATAAATTACACATGATAACCGAAACGTCTTAGCGTACTGTAATGTCAGTTGACCTGAAATTGATTGTGCCAGACCCCCGTCCCAAGCCCACCCGAGACACAAACACTTGTTCAAAATCCTGGATCCACCGTTGGGAAAGCATATTTCGTGCTCGAAACCGGAAGCGGCATATAATAATTTATAAATTGTTACGAATATATGTTTACGTGACTAACACATGCAGCAAATCGTCTTCGAGCTCCGCGAAACTAGGTCTTTCGGCCCGCTCGTGGTCCCAACAGCTTGTCATGATGCCATAGATGTCACTCGGACATTCGTCGGGTTGCGGGTGGCAATTCTTTTGTATGTGCTCAATGACTTGAAGGTTGCTGCGACCTGAAACATGTTATTATGTTATATTACAATTTGCTCTCAATTCGTGTTGCTAATATGTGGGATTTTTAAATAAATGTAATGCAAGCACAGGTCGCACGAAAGCCTTGGAGTAAACACCATAGATATGCTTTTTACATATATAAAGCACTGTGACATCTTACGTCCTTTGTGTTGCTTATTATTTGGCTTCGTGCGATCTATATAAAACTCTACTTGGAATTTGTCTGTTAATTTGTCTTGGACATAAGGCGACGTTGCTGAGACCTGAAACATTTTATTATGTTGTATTGCAATTTGCTATTAATTCATTTGGGATTTAATAAATGTAATGTAAGCACAGGTCACATGAAAGCCTTGGAGTAACCCTCATGCTTGCTTTTTACATATTATATCGCTGCCTATCATTTTGCTTCGTGCGATCTATATAAAACTAGTATCTGTCTGTTCATTGGTCTTTGACCGAAGGCGATGAGGGTCATCTATCGGGTTTCCAAAATGAGGGACACCATTTATTTAAGTATTAAAATATATTTAAGCGGATCAAGTGAAAACAAAATCTGCTTAAAACTTCCGACCGGGGAGGGGGGTGCTAGTGAAGCGGTGCAGAATAAAAGTGACTATGCTTGTAAACCCCCTCAATCTCTTTGCCATGATGTGCCCCCTGTGCCCCCCCCCCCCCCCCCACGCAACTGGATTCACCACATAGAAATCGCATGTGCAGATATAAAACTCGGCGTTTCGTTGGTATGCTCCATGCGATTTAAACGCTAACTAGACTGTCTCACAAGAGGCTATTTCAAACATAATTAGGTAAACGTTTGCAAAGAAAGTCCACCTTTCTAAGAGTGTGTGTCTTTAATATGACCGAACTTTTGTATTCATCATTAACTGCCTCTTCGGAATATGCGACCAACACGCTTCCTGACACAGTTCTACTAGCCCCAACTGGAGAAAGTATAACAAGTCCCGACTGGAGAAAGTCACCCCCGTTCTACACTGGCTCCAACTGGGTAAAGTCCACCCAGTTCTAGCTACTAACCCCAACTGGACAAAACCCTACTAGGCCCGGCAGGAGAGAGTATACCCAGCTCTATACTAGCCCCGACTGGAGAAAGTCCACCCAGTTATAGTTACTAGCTCCAACTGGAGAAAGTCGACCCTTTTGTATTTACTAAACCCAACTGGATAAAACCTTACTAGTCCCGACAAGAGAAAGTCCACCCAGTTCTAGCTACTAACCCCAACAGGAGAAAGTCCACCCAGTTTATACTAGCCCCAACTGGAGAGAGTCCTACTTATTCCTGACTGGAGAAAGTCGACCCTATTCTAGCTACTAAACCTAACTGGAGAAAGTCCGCACGGTTCTATACTAGCCCCGACTGGAGAAAGTCCACCCAGTTCCAGCTACTAGATCCAACTGGAGAAAGTCCATACAGTACTAGCTACTAGGTCCAACTGGAGAAAGTCCGCGCTTATGAACCTCATGTGGACTAGAGCTAATGCTAGCCAGCTCAACCACAGTGTTGGAGAAGAGTTACTGCAGTTATTTTATAAGAGGCGTGCAAGACAAAAATGATACTGATACGGGTTAATTTTATGAGTTATACAAGGTTATTTAATATGCGTGCGATCTTATAGATAAAATGAGATGGGAAATTCCATGTACATATATATATATATTAAAGTTTTGCAAATGTGTTGCTTTGATTTGGATTACCTGGATATGGTTTTCCTCCGCGAGTGATGATCTCCACCAGTAGGATTCCAAAGGCCCACACGTCGGACTTGATGCTGTACGTTCCATGACTTAAGATCTCAGGGGCCGCCCACTTCACGGGGAATTCACCTTCATGGGGAATCGGGACCATGGTTAATTAATGCCGTATTTCCGTGTATAAATATAATACCATACTTCAAAGTTTCGATAAGTTACGATAGATCGTCGATGTAACCAAAATAATTGTTTTAATCTATTCAAGGGTTTGACATTTAACTTGCGAATGTGGCAGCCAATAACATTGGCGGGACTGAATTTTACGATAGTAACTGACCCCCTAGTTTCGTGTAGATACTCTCTTTAATGGATCTTGCTAAGCCGAAGTCCGCGATCTTGACGACCAACCCCTGGCCAACGAGGACATTTCTGGCCGCTAAATCCCGATGGATCAGATCCTTTTTTTCGATGTAAGCCATACCACGAGCAACCTAGAAGTATAATGCCACAAGAATTACTTGACTCGGTAACACGCTTCATAAATAGTCCACAATACGCCAGATCCGTCCCTGGCCTTGAAGAACAGCGCTACCTGATCGGTATATTAGCCGGCGTACCCACCATGACCCAAACAAATGTACCCAGTTAAAGTATCTTTGTACTATTCCATGTAGTATCTGCGGCATTTAGAGGCGTCTAGAAGGGGGGGTTCCAGTATCCAGTGTCGAATGTCGATTTTTCATGACGTTCTGTGTCGCTTTTTGGCTTCTTCTTCTCTGTCGCCTTTTTTCATATCCTCAGTGTCGGAATTTGGGGTCAATGTCAAATTTAGATTTTTCAAATATGCCTGTGTCGCCATTCACCTCTTCCAGACCGCTACTTGGCACCGACAATAGTATTTCAGCTGCTCGATATCAGCGTATCCCACAACACGTATGCACATATCTTTATTCTCGTCGCACCGTTACAATATTTGTCATAAAGCACAAGATGGCGGTGCTATATGTGTGCTGTTGCGAACAGTAGCTGGCTTCCTCAGCCTCAGTCGAAACGCATTCAAGTTACTGTTACGTCCCTCGCGCAGTGACGCGTGAGCAAGCGACCGGCTATATTAGCAAGAGAACGGATTTTCTAAACCAGAAATGTAAGCGTTTGATTAATCCAGTCTGACCGAATGTGTTCTTAAGCAGAATCATTTGGTGCCGCTGGTGAGAATCATCGGATATGTCTTACCCGGTGATTATGACGTCCTTAATCAAAAAGTTAGTAGTCCAGAAGAGCGAACTGGCGGAAGCTTAATTTAATTTGACTTCACCATCTGGCAATGGCTCTATTACGCCAGTTTGTGAATAAAAAAATTGTTATATTGCTACCGTATCGACATTTATAACACGTTGTTTGAGCGTAGAACCAACCAACCCTGATCTATTAGACTCAATCTGGGTTTCTCGATGAGTCAAATGCTTCCATCTTGTGGGGTCTCTTGGATACAGGGGGCAGTACCAGCTTTTCATCCATCGCCAAAATCCACTCCTTCGGGGCGTTTTACCGCCATATTCCTGCTCAGTCCGGGTTTCACCCCCAACATCCGCTCGGAAGGAGTATTTGTTCGTGGCAACCCACTCTATGAAGTTCAGAATCTGCCCCCCCCCACCCGCCAGTTTTAAAATATCCGCTCCAGGGGTAACTTTTTCATCACAAAGATCCGCTCTCACAGGCATCAAGGCAACCGCGGAACACTCCCGCCAGATTTGTATAATAGTGCCCCCCTACGTTACCTGGGCTGCTATGCCAATAAGTGTCCCTTGCGGAAGTGTTGGTCCTGGACCCTTGTCGTCTCGCAGGAAGTCCAGCAGGCTTCCATTCTCCATCAGCTCGGTGACGATGAAAACCGGGTCTTCCGAACAGACGCCGTATAGACGCACGATATTAGGATGCTGCAAGGATTTCATGATGACTGCTTCTTCTAAAAATGTTTCTTTGGTGACTTTACCTGTTACGGGTGTCTTCACCGCCACCTCAAGTGTGTTCTCCCACAGGCCTGAAATATTGAGAACTCAACATTGCAGTCAACTATTGCAGGCATCATTTCAATTTACGGCTCGGGTTTGTAACGGCGCATTATAATGAATGATATTATGAACAAGTACTTTTTTCTAACCTTTGGTGACTTTTCCGAAGTTGCCTTCGCCTAAAGGTTCCTTCAAGGTAATAGAGGATTTCGTGATTTCAAATGTGTTCGTCCATTTGCTTGACAAGTCTGGGAGTGATGGTTTCTGTTTTGGGCAAGCCGACCTCAAGCAGCAGCGCAGACCATCCTTCGTACCTGGAATCAGTGGTATGTCAACGGAAACACAGCATGAACTATGCATGCAGTGCATTGAAGCCTGTGGTAGAGGGATAGTTTTCAGCCAAGGGACCTTCATTAGCAGCTATTTACTAGTTCAACATATTGCCACTGTATACATGACGAGGCGGCGGGTATGGATATGGTATAATTAAAAATTATCAACACTGCGTGAAACAAATAAATAAAACGTTAAGTTAACTAAGACATAACAAGCTATAACAGTAAGAAACTTCGGTTACATACACGCTAAAGGGAATTCGCAACTTTCAACAATGAGACAATTATTATTCCATGAGAGATTTCCATGATAATTGTTTTGATGTAGCCTTCACGTTAGCACGCTCACGGATGTAATGATTGATAAGCTCTGTCAGGCAAGGAAACTTCTGCGATGTTGATATATAAACTTGTCCGTCGTCATCGGGGAGAATTTTGTAGTGTATGGGACTTCTGACACCCGCTTCATCGCACCACAGCATCGTCAGTGAGTGTTGATCTGACGCAGTAATGACGAAAAGAAATCCTTAAAATGGTGACATATTCATGAAGTATATCTCGAGTGAATTATTTATTTATGTTGATGTGACATATGTGACTAACAAAGGAAATTCTGCTTTTTAAATTGCTTTTTACTTAAGTGTGAAGTCATATGTCACAACTAAAACAAAAGTAGACAAAGAAGTAATTATGAACTCTAGATCAACCCACTTTCACGATTTTGACTTTTTCTGACCAGGAAATCGCCGGACTTTCTATCTGAGTCTTGCACTATAGTCGTTGCCTGTAACCCAGTTGTATCTCCGTGGTACCATCTGGTGACGAAAATAAAAATTGATTATTGTTATCAACCCTAGACAACATACACAAATGTGTATCTTTAATTAATTAATATTTAAACTAAATCAAAGACTAATTATCATTTCTAAGCAACCCACGATTGTCGACGATTAGCATTTATGGTATTGCGCAAGGCGTTGAAGTGTTCATGATCATCTGAATAGTAATAGCTTCTGTTGACTCTTCCAATCTTGAGATCAATTCAGATAAATGTCCCTGGTAAACATTAAAACTTTTGCTTCAGCATCAACACCATGGAACCATACGCTTGCTTAACAAAACAATTTCCATGTTTATGCTTTATCAACATAACAATAATCTTGATGGCCATAAATCACATAACAAGGAGACTAAACTAGTTGATGATAACTAGCAGAACCCGAATCCGAACCCGATAATATTCCGATTGGCTATTTACACAAATCCCCCCGCCTCCCCCCCCACCCCCCCCCACCTTTCTCAAAGTATTAAAGCTAAACGTAACTGACGTGACCTACTGTTTCGTCCTCAAATCGCCTTTCTTAGCCACGTAATTCTGCAGAACAAAACATAATGGGCCCCCATTATCATCCATAGACATTAGGAGACAATACGCGATGTTTCAACAGAGAAGAAACACGAAATTAACGACAACCCGAACGACAACCCGAACGACAACCCGAACTTAAGTCAAAGACATACCTGTCAGCAGACATCAACCAGAACACGTCTCCTTTGCTAAAGCTCAAGTCTTCTTCATCTGTGGCCATGTGGTCATACAGCGCCACGACCTCTATATCACTGGCAGTCTCTGGGTAAAAGAAGGAAAATGAAATGAAGTTTGAATATGAGTGCGTTTATCCGCAGTCAACGTTAATTCATCACAGGACATATTCCCAGCCGATGTTCATTTCCCGACATATTCTTTAGCAGATATTATAAACCGGACAAATTTCAGACCGGACATATTTCTCACCGGTCATATTTCCAACCGGACAGATTCCATCTCCCCCCCCCCCACCCCCCCCCCCCCCCTCTGTCAGACCCTAAGGAATATCTGTGCCATTCCTTGTCAACTTCTGTGCCCCCTGGCTTCTCCGTCTAAATCAGTTTCTCTGAAGATCCTCTTCTGGCATTCTGCGGTAAACCCTCCCCCCTCTCGGGCCGAGTTTTACCGCCAAAATCCGCTCGGTCGGGGTATTTTGGGCTCAACCCGGTGCATGAAGGCACATTTTCAGAGCCCCCCCCCCCCCCGCCCGGTCACATAATTTATCGTTATATCTGTTTCATCATAATTATCCGCTCTACTATAGGGGAAACTTTTTCATTACAAATGTTTGCTCTCTCAGGCATCAAGGAACACCCGCGGACCCCCTACCCCACAAGATTTGTGTAACAGTGCCCCCAGGGTTCTTATCCTTTCCTGACACTCCCATTTAGACCGTATCCTCTACTGACCCTTTCATTCTTCCCCTGACCTATCATGGTACTGCCATTCTCTTATTACTCTCTCCTGGCACTCCCATTCCCTCCAAATGCTCTCCTGGCATTCCCATTTCCGTGAAATGCTCATTTCTGCGTTGTAGAAATATCTTACTAAAGTCGATCGACTTCTGTCAGCGTTGATGACTGGTATTTTTTATATTGTTCCCGGAATAGGCGCAGTATAATCCCCTATGTCAGATCGCGATTAATATTTTATAATATTTAATATTCGCCAATTTAGTAGACGTCACTTTCAATTTCTACTTCTTCAACGAGAAACGCACCCCCCCCCCCCTTTCAAAAAGCAAAAAGTGTTGTCTAATTGCGAAACGAAAAATTCAAGCTACATGTACTTTGAATTGCTACAATGTCTACATTTGCCAAATAGTTCATCATATGGCAATGATGACATGGTAACTAAAGTTACCATAGCAATCGGCCATATGATTAGACCTGAAAATGCCACTCACGCAATAATATAACAATAGCGCGAGTTAGTGGGGCGTTAAGCAATTTTATTGGCCCGACATCAAGCTGTAGTAGCCCGCCTATTTTCATTATCAGAATCGGATAATGAAAATGACGAGCTTTTACAGGTTGATGAAGGGCCAATAAGATGTCTAACGCCATGCAAAACTTGCGCTGTTACTATTATTACGAGTTGAATTTAAGTTATAGTGAACCTCACATATGTGCTGGGCGTAGGCGATGTCTCCTTGCTTCTTTGGTTTAATTCGCATGAAACGTTGGAAGTAAAATTTTTAGAGCTTACAAGCACTCCCAGATATTGTGACCCAGTCGCCTTCCTTACACTATTTCCAGGAAGTTACATATCACTATATCGTGACTAAGAAACGGCACGCGTATCTCGGGAACTTGGTGGCTAGGCGGGCCATTTAAATCAATAACCACAATTCTTTTGTGCGTGACGTCATGGTTCATTGTTCTACGCCATGTAACTATGGAAACAACTGTCTATTGAAATGGCCGATAGGTGGTATGGGTCAGATTCCAGGAATTTAGCGGCCTTTAGATTTAATTGTACGAGTTAACACGACCATCAACTCGTAATAATAGTATAATACAATTCTCGAGGGTTCTATTTCCAGCTTAGGTGCTTTAGGGACCAACTAAAAACACCGGGTTGTAGAACAAGGGCGCATCAGGCTGGTGTTTTGCTACAGCTGCCTAGCGCGCACTGAACAACTCAATGTAAGCAACGTTTGAGTGCTCGCTGCGCGGTTTATGCGTGAACGATCCAATGAGTGTGAAAATACTCGTTGATTGCTTTGATACCCAGGCTATCGTTAAAGATAAGACATTGATCTCCCCATAATGCAAGGGGAGCAACATTGTGTTTGCCTGACCAGTCCATATAAGGATACCGAGCGCCGCCATTCGAATCATGGCAACATATTACGTCATATTACAGAAAATCTCCACACACGTAACAGTGCTGCCGTCACATAGAGAATAGGGATGTACAGTTCTCGCGGGTTCTATTTCCGGCTTAGATCTTTTGGAGCCCAATAAAAAACACGTGCTTTGCAGCAGCTGCGCGTGACGCGCGCTCATTCTAGTCAACGTTCCAGTGTTAGGGCCCGGCCGGCTGCGCGGTTCGTGTGTGAAGCATGGAGTGGGTGTGAAATTATTTTTGGCTTGCTTTGGTCCAAACATTGCGAACTATAAATTCATAACATAGTTAAAGATAAGACTTCTATCTCTCCATAATGCATGTGGTCCGTTCGATGAGACTGTTGGAAGCCTTGTATTTTGAGGCAAATCATCGATGCTTACATTTCTGAGACAAACGGAACACCATATAGGGCATACAAGTGAATCTCGTTTTATGTGTGCGATACCTCACGAGATGAGATTTTGGTGACAACGACGTTTTATGCGACATTAATTTTTCACTGCGCAGCTCATTCGCTCCCTGTTTGAGGAATCAAAACGCTCTCATTCTAGTCACGATTTGGGATGTGGAACCAGGCACACAGCGCGGTGATCGCGGCGAGAAAAGGATGGGTCCATTCTAGACCTGTATGCAACTTATATAAGCACTTGTTAACTATCTAGTAACAATATATAGGTGGAAGACACTTTGAACTTGTATTTTCTGTATTAATAACTGCGGTCAGTAATTACTTGCGCTGACCTGACAGTGTTGCCGACGGCCGAATTACAGATGACAAGCGGAATAAACCATAATGAGCGGAAATGGGGAAACGGCTATTGTTTTCGACAGATCGATTCATCTTGTTCAAAGTAGGTAATTGATGAACATATATCCCATGTTTGTAAGCATCATACTACTGAAGCATATGGATGCTTTTTATTAGCAGATATGATTGAGCCACGACTGATTTTATTACAGTTTTGTCCAAATCAAGAAATCAATGATGAAGGCTTGACAAATTATAACTAAGCTGTATTTAAATAAAGCTTTGAATAGGAATAACATTATAAAAAAAAATACAACTTAAATATTGTAACATTATAAATCCTCAATCATGCTCTTTGTATTTAGCAAATATTTGATGTCAAATAATGTGTAAAATATGTATCTACATTTTGTATATATTACATATATTACACATAGATATAGATCTAGGCATATAGGAAATGGTATGTACCTTACATATGTTTTTATCTATGATTAATTCTTTTTCAATTTGTCAAATGTTAGTTTTGTAATTATATCAAAAATGAGTTTTTTGCAAGTCAACAGTCAAGTAACATATCAATAAAACATTGCCAAGTATATAAATATGAATTAGACAAGAGTAAAAAGTACCTAGATGCAAATGTCAACTAAATCTATGAAAAAATGAAAAAGTTAACAAACTGCATAAAAAACTAGAATATTTAGATAAAATTGATAAATTTGCAAATGTCATGAATAATAGTTGTCATCGCAGAAAGTAGAAAGTTGATGATTATTATAGCCTTATTATTATTATTATTATTATTGAACTGTTATGTCTAGTTATATTTTAAATATCGTAAACTGGTCTTGTCAGATATTGACATTATAATATATACTATAGCAATCTAGCAAAAGTCTGAATAAGTGATTATACGACACCAGTTTATTTATTACGGCACACAGCATTTATTAGCAAAGCAATATGCTCTTGTTACAACTGTAGCTAAAATACAGTAACAACATGTCCATATAATTTTTGATGATTAGTATCATCATATTGTTATTTTATTGTGATGTTGGTGCTGGTTATATGAAAATATATATATAAACCTGCCAAAAATGTGTAATGTTACTCGTGTCCTTATGTGCTACTTGTTATTATTGATATTTTTCTAAGTTTGTAGTTCTCTCGTTTTGTTCTAATATGTCATTTGTATAGACCTCAGGACAACAGTGCCGAAAAGGTGTTATTTGATATATTAAGTCGGACAACCTAAAAAGGACATTTTATCGTTACAGAGTTATTCAGCATTAATTTCAAGTGGGACATCAGTGCATTGCAAGTGAAAAGGTCACTGAATATATCTATGAAGAAATAGAAAAGTTTACAGACGGCATTACAACCCTAAGCAGAGGCACTATTTAAATAAAATTGTCTCAATTTTCAAATGTCATGAATAATATTTGTCAACCAGGGCTGACTTAATGTAGAACAAAGTTGATGATGATCATATCCTATAAAACCATATAATGTCCTATTTTATTTTAAAAGTCATGAAGTGATGTTTTCTTCATGTAAATTGATGGAACACAATCTAATACAATATAGCAACTGAAAGGTCATAACTGTAGCTGACTGCAATAGAATTAAGATATGAAATTGAAAATGTAAAATATATATTGATGATTCCTTGATTGGGATTTTTTACGTTTTGCTGGTTGAATAAAAATGAATCCACAATTTCTTAATATTACTGGATTCCTTATGCGTTAATTGTTATCAATATTTGTAATAGTTTGTAGTTCTCTTGTTCCTTTATTATATTATATGTTTTACCTTCACTTAGTTTTTGTATCTGCTACGTATGAAATACCTGCAGGTTTTATTTTATACCATATGTTGTCAACCCAAACTGATATGATAGAAGCAAATTCAATACAAGAAACTAATAGAAACTTGGATTTATTATCATCATTTTTAGCCAATGAATAAGCAAAAAAGTAGTGAATAATGAAGATTATACACTGAATTAGTATTGGTTCTGCATGTTTACATTGCAGATTCTTGATGGAAATGTCCATGTATTTAAAGATGCCACATTTTTCAAATAATTTGGGTTTCCTTGTGTGATTATGTCAAAGGTAGCAAAAGAAAGTGTAATTTAATTAATCAAATTAAAAGGAAATGTTACAATTAAAGATGTATGCAGAATTAAAGCTATCAGTAAGCTGAACATCAGACACATCAGCTATACAAAGTATTAACTTTTATCAACACAAGTCTCCACTGATAAAAAGCTTAACCCTTTTTGTTTTATAAATTAAGGCTTAATTCCAGCATTTCCATATAGAGGAAGCATAGATTATCTATTTTTGCTAGCATATGTGAGAGGACCCATTGAACTGAAGTATGACTAACGCCAACTGCATACATGTATATACTTCTTGGATAGTAAGTTTGCCGCACCAGTTCAACTTAGAAATGCTACACAATTTGATCCTAAGCATGTTATAGTTTGTGATTCTCGGGAAACTGTTTGTCAAAATACCCATAAAAACTATGAATGTATGAGAACTGAAGCAATTTAGAACGATAATGTTAATACCATAAATGTACAGCGTTGTTCTTTTGAAATTTGCCTATTTGTATGGTAGTTGCATTCAGGATTGAAAAACTAATTTGGACGGCAAAAGCTGTCCATACTTGTCACCCCATCACTCCAGATCGGCGTAAACATTGGGCAATCATCTAGTTGTTTTGCGCCTAGTTTACTGAACGTGGCCAATATGATGGAAAATTACATGTTGAAAGTCTCATTTACCGACATATTGACACGAGGAAATTAACAGTTCTTTATTTAAGACGCCCGAAAGAAGAATTGCGACCCACCCCTTCCTCGAGGAGCCTGCCGCGCTGTTTGCCTGGTTCCACGTCTTATATCGTAACTAGTATGACAGCCCTCTGCGCGCGGTATCCATTGTTACACAGGGGGCGAGTCAGGCTGCGCACTGACGAAAAAGGACGTGTTCGTTTGTTTGTCACCAAACTGCCAGGCCAGAAGTAGAAAGCGCGAGAACTGACACGCCCTATAGGGCTATACGGTTCTCGCGATCGGGCCGCGAGACTTCAGTTTTGGGGACAAACAAACACACGTGCTCCATGTTGAAGTATAGGCAGCTATAAGTCAATTTCTTTCCAGGTTTATTCTAAAGACTATGAGTAGCATTTCACTAAACATGGCTATGGGAGATATACGTTAAAATATTTGGAGGCGATGAAGCGCAGAACTTTGGGAATATACAAGGAAAAATCTCGAAAGCTTAAAATAACGTTCTAAATTTAGCCCTGCACCCGGGCTTTCGCAAGTTCACCAAGCAGAGAGTGACGTCACAGAGTTTTGCGTGCCTCCGCGGTAACAAAAATGTCGAGAGCAAGTGATCGACTTAACCATTCCGCTGTCAAAATGTGCAGTGCATGGAGTAACAACACACGGGTGCGTCATTAAACCACATGGTAAAGATAAAATAAGACCAGTTGGATGTTTTCGTATCACTTTTGGATCACGAAAAGACCAAGTTTCTTCATTTTTGTAAGTTTTCTGTTTGAAGCGTTGCGCCAAAGTTGTCACCGGGGAGAATCCGTGTGACATCATAATGCCTCGTTTTCGTAGGAAATGCAAAAAATTATTTTCTCAGTCGTATTGACCCCTCGTAACAAATATTCGTCATTGTGATGGCGCAAACGAATAAATCATATGTCATCTATCCGTTTTGTGAAGCTATATTTCTTAAATATTCTTAGTCATAGCGCTAGGCCTTCCGCAATGGACCCACCCCTCGGCGCCTGGCTTTTGCGCAGGTAGTCTGGTTCCCAGTCTCTCTCTTTGCGTAACATACACGTCACGCCTACGTCACAGATAGTCAGGATACCAGTGTGCGCAGAGATTCTAAACTCGCTCCGAACACGTGCTTCGTTTGTTTGTCCCCAAAACGAGTAAACCGGAAGTCTAATCGAACGAGACTTTATAGCCCTATTGTCCTCACCTGGTCCATAATAAGGCCCTATAAGGAGCGTTGTTACGTAACCGTGGATACCGCTCGCAGACATGCGAGTCATGATGATTATTACGTCATACGACATTGAAAACCCCGAGCAGCACCTTAGATCGCCTGACACTGACAGTCACTGGGAGCTTTCGATTGAGTCGGTTCTAGAACCAGAATTGCAGGATGCGCAGTGGGTTCTGGTTCTGGAATATGCGGTACAAATCGAACGACACTAAAACTGGTACGAAGGTCAAGGTCGACATGTATGTTGTACTTAATACATTGTTGGGTTTGGGGTGGGGGTTCCGCAGTAACCCCCCCCCCTTCTCATTGCCCAAATCCGCATGCTCAAGGCGTTTAACGCCCAAATCCGTTCGGTCGGGGCAGCCCGTTCAATAAACGCGCCCTTTCAGAGCACCACCCCCCCCCCTCCCCCTCCTCCTCCACGGGTCGCAAGTTTTAAACATCCGCTCTCTAGGGGTATCTTTTTCATCATAAGTATATTTTTCATCACAAATATCCGCCCTCTGAGGCATCAAGGCACCCGCGGAACCCCTCCACCAGATTTGTATAATACTCTCTCTTGCAGTTAAAAACTCCTACTAGGGCCTACTATTTTTTCTTATAGGACACTTCAAGGGAGTTTCGAGGGTGGGTGGGGGGGGGGCAAGGGGTATTTCCTTTGGTCGGGAACGGTAAATTAGGAATGAGCAAACTAATTCTTCGTTAACTGGGAATGAGATATTGGCCGACCGTCGTGATCAATGATTTTCATTAATAGTGAACTGAGATTTTTAATACTAAATAACCATGAATTGGGAAAGCGCAAATGTGTATCATGTATCCGCCCTTCCTTTGTATGCGGTGAGTTCTCCATTTAATTCATATTGACCTCGGAATAAAGAACTTTATATTCTTCGTCCTCTTGGAACCCGACCCCCCCCCCCCCCCTTGCTCCCCCCCCCTCCTCCCCTTCTAAGCTTCGACATCAAACGCAACCACTTTGTTCGGGGTTTTTAATGTCGGAACTATAACTGTTCAAGCGACTCCGCCAGCTTGTTTGTCTACATTTTGTCTAAACGTTGTTTTGGGTAGCGAATAATAGACTTCACAATTACATTTGACCTGGTTTACTAACAACATTTAAACTTGTCAACCGTACAAGACCAAACTGTCTGCCCTCTTAATTTTGTCGCGCACAGTCTTCGCGCATGCGCTTTGCGACCCATATCTGGCGAAGGATGAGAACCGGTTTCGAAGTTCTGGAACTGGTGCAGGTGTCAAATCGAACGCGCAGAACTGACGGCTCTAGTTCTAGAACCAGATATGGCGCTCAATCGAATGCACCCACTCATGAGACAATCGCATTCTGGTTTATCAACTGTTTAGCCGCTCATATATTACATAATCTACTCGGATGGTTATAATTCTGGTATGCACAGACTCCAGTGGGTAGTTGTGCATCCAAGGAGAGCCTTATCCGATCTTGTGTGTGAAGTAAATGAAGGCAAACATACGGAAGGTAGGCCGTACGTACAGGCCGTTGATGGTAGGCATTGACGCAAAGCATAAGTATCCCTGTCTCGTGGGGTCACGATAAGAGGTAGTTAGTACACTCGACCGGCTGTGGTATCATTAGAATGGATAAGGGCATGCAGGGTGAAGATCACCTCCCTCCCCCCATGTAGTTACAAGACCGTCCGGTCTTGTTTTACCTTTACCATGTTGTTTAATGACGCATCAGTGTGTTCTTAACTCACTTTGTGCAGATAAATATCTTGACTATCAAAGGATATCATTTTAATAACGAGATGGGGACATATAAGCCGAGAAAACAGCTGGTATGAAAGCCAACCGGCGAATGTGAGGACTTTCACTACGATGTGCCTGTGGCTGTGCGAAACAAGAAAGCGGTCAAAGTACCTAACCTGGTACCACATGTGTGCCGATTATAACTTGTTATAAAGTGATTATATGGACCTGTATACACTCTCTTTTCTATGCGAATCTGACTGCACTAAAGGGTCTTGTTGCGTAGCAACCAAGCAAACGATTCTTGTGAAATATAAAATATAGTGTTGCCGATAGGTCAGAGTAAAGGCAAGGGAAAAGGGAAGAGCATTGCCAATGTTAGAATCGTTTAAACTGGTCTACCATTAAAACATTATTTGTCCCGGCCTGAGGAGCAAGCTAATGCTGGTCCATTTGAGAAACTAGCTGTCAGGTATATTGCTTTATTATATAAATATTTTTTTGTAATATTAAATACATATTCATTTATTTCATTATTAAATACATATTAATTTATTTCATTATTAAATACATATTAATTTATTTCATTAATAAATACATATTAATTTGTTTCATTAATAAATACATATTAATTTATTTCATTAATAAATACATATTAATTTATTTCATTAGTAAATACATATTAATTTATTTATTTAATAAATACATATTAATTGATTTCATTAATAAATACATATTAATTTATTACATTAATAAGTTTACCGATATATTATTTTATTGATATTGTTGACTTGATCAATTAATTTAGATATGGCAGTGTGAGATACTAATATTGGTATGAATTTGTACACATCTGGTAACTACTGGCAGAGCTAGGTACTATATGATGATAAAGTATCAGATTATCTGTAATGAATTGTTCACTTGTCTTATCTAAACTACTGTTTATTTCATGTTTTGTGAGATTGTTTTTATACCTTTACTCTTGCTTATAAAAGTGATTGCTTAACATAACACGTACATGCATTTTGCTTTGGAGCCTTTATTGCTTGGGAAAAGGATATTCCAGCATACTTTCTGGGTATAAACCCTTAGAATAATCTAAAAGCGCCTAACCACTCCCGCTTGGCCCGACGGGCTTGTTACTTCCAAAGTGTTACAGGCCCTGGTCCAGGATATCGTGAAGGACGCATTCTCAGGCATACAGCCTCATGCGCGAATGCGGGCTGTTTATTCACAATTGGGCAGCCTCGTTCTGATTCGGCTTGCGCGACTTCCTTATAAGCCAAAGTGTAAACCCGTGTATTAAATATCATTTCTGGACTATGAATTCCAACACCACGAGCTGCCGTAGCTATGACCAATATTGCCCCCCCCCCCCTCTAAATTATTGATGGCAATGGCGGTTTTTATCATAGCAAAAGTTATATTTACTGATATTTTGGCACTGCCCTTATTTGCACATTTTGCTGTAGTGTCCGGGCGTGACATGTGCCCCGGGAGGGGGGTCTTAATCCATTGCTGTAGGCGGGGGGGGGGGTGTCGCGGTAAAAGCACCCCCCCCCCCTTTCACCGCCAAAATCCGGTCGGTCGAGGTTTAGCCGCCAAATGGTCTATAGATAATTAGGCCGTACTATAAAACTCGGCTCGTATGGAGGAGGGGGAGTGGGGCGTAGTGGAGGGCGGCAGCAAGTGCTGTTATCAGTGGTCGTGAAGTGATTGTTTGCAAAGACCAGACAATGCTTGCTGGAGGAGCGACTGCGTGGCGGCGGTGATTGGCGACTTATTAAATTAATGAAGTGAAAGTCATATGAATCCTATAATGCTGCAGACCTTGCCACTTGGACTAAATAATAATTTATAATATAATTTGATTGGTGCGTCAATTGCGTCGACAATTTGTTATCAACGACCGTTATCATAAAGTTGTTGCCTTGGTCTTGATTGCCCCATGATTGTTGTTTTTTTGCAAGCGTCGCTAGCATTGGGCATACGGCCCGCCTGGTCCGCTAATTAACCCCCCTCCTCTCACCCCCACTTTTACCAGCCCCACCGTAACCCGTACGGCCGAGTTGGTAGTACAGCAGCCTTGTCTTTTCACTTACTGAGCGGTTGGCACGGGATTGTTCGGACTCACCATGCCAACGATCACAAACTGGTGGTAAAGGCCGGGGCTGACGAGCCGTTACATTGGCTGGCGCCGTGTGACGTTCAAGAATCCTAGTTACGGATAGATAGTTTAGCAACGAAGAAACCTCGACAGAAAACTAAGTTTCTCGCTGAAACTCGAGTTATGTAACTAAAAACTAGGGCTTCAATGTGAAATCCTGGAGTAAGTGGGATCTGAGGGCAAGAAAGCCGGTTTCTTGACCAAGATTATACCAATAGCGTGAGTTAGCGGGGCGCTAGGCAATTGTATTTGCCCGACATCAAGCTGTAGCAGCCCACTAATTTTGATTATCCGCCCGAGGCCTGGCGGCCTGGCGGCCTCGGGCGGTTTAGGGCAGATTGCCCAGACTTTCAGCGAAGAAACCGGGCGGCTCGAAACTAGGTTTCTCGAATTGCGATATAAAGGGCTTGCCATAAGGGGGGAGGGAAGAGATGCCAGGAAACGTAGAGTAGAAACTGTATGGAGGTAGTTTAATTGGTGCTTGGAAATAAAATATACCATAGAAAAGTAATGTTTTGTTTCTGCACGTCGAACCAAGTTCAGCGGACCTGGAAGGTTTTGTGTACATGACACTTCACCGCCTGATATACTGAGTAGGCCTATGGGGAGCTCTTTGTAATGACGGGAAACGCACGGACCAGTCGTTCCATTCCAAACTAGTATGAGTATGAAGGTACACCCCCAGACATTTACTCCGTATGGTCGTCAACTCTAACAGTGCATTCATATCCAAAACATCACTGAGTCTAGTTTGAGGCCCATAGTAAAGTATAGGGACCCGGTGACGCGTTGCACCCAAAATGTTTGTTTCTAGAGGTAAGCGCGCGCTGTCTGTGACTTCACTTGCAGACTCTATTGTCCCACTATGCTAACCTTGCGTGGTGGGAATGCTGGCGGACCTCTGGTTGTCATGTCCTGCCGTCATTGCCTCCTCCACTATGTAGTCATTATCAACGGCGCGTAGTTGATTGCAAAGGGTAGCCAAGTCGTTGCCCCCTCTAACCCCGGGATCTGAAAGCACATATAAACATGGCTAAGCCTACCATTCCGTGTATACCCAGTATGTTAATGATTTTCGAGGCCAGAGCTAGATCGCTTTTACCTTGCGCGGTGGGCCTTTCATCCTGTATGAACGCCGGGTTGCCATGCCCTGTCTCTGGCTGCTTGTGACCAGAGACAGGACAAATGTTCCCCATGGTCGTGCGATGGAGTGTATCGGGATCTGAAAGCACGTAGCGTGATTTGAGAGCTTCGTACTTCTTACACCAAAGTTTCATCCCCATTGTCGTCCGTTGCGCGCACGGACAACATTACACAAACATTAAACCTCTTATTTTTCACCTGCATTATAATATTCGAAATAAGTTGGGACAATTTTCGGAACACATTGTCTGACCGTGTATCTCCATATCATATGTGTTATCATATGTTAAGAGAAGAACAAATTGCGTAATGTACGAATTTTGATGACGTAGTACACAAGAAAGCCACTCTTTCCCCCACGGGATGCACCAATTTGGCTACAAAAAGTGGTACCTACATGTTCCGATATTTACTGCATACAATATTGCATACAATAGATGTGTGCTGATATGGTAAGAAAATGAATACATCATTTCCAGTAAAAACATCGGTTTCGCAAGCAAAAAAAAAGGGTTGCATGAGTAACTTTGTAATTGTAAGGCTTAGAGTTGTTATCAGCATATCAATTAAATACTCAAATTGCCTTAGACTGGTCTGCACAGAGGGCGGGGAGTCGAACCCACGATATCTTGCATTGCAGGGGCGGGGGGGGGGGGCAACGGAGGGTCATGTTCCCAGATCGCGAAGAATAACATTTTATATTCCCAGATCACGATGAATTGAAAGAAGAACTCCCAGAATATAATGGAGGGGCGGGTACATGATACTATATTGACGATTTCCTGATTCACGGTTATTTAATATGAAAATTCACGATTCACGATTAATGAAAATCCTTAATCACGGCGATCGGCTAATACCCCATTTCCAGCTTACGAAGAATTATTTTCCTCATTCCCAGTTCACGGTAAATTGACAAGCCCATTCACGAGGAACGGAAATACTCCTTGCACCCCCCCCCCCCTTCATTGCAGAGCCAAGCATTTCATTCAGTGGTGCTCCATCGATCGGCTGTGACCGCTGTTGACAGCAGAGGGCAAATGTTCAGATTACAGAAAATCCTCAAAATGAATACAAGACGTGTTAACTAAACGGAGTACGACGATCTACCTACTTCGTTGAAAAATTCAATCCATGCATGTAGTTCGATATTCCAACACGGCATTTGTGACGTCCGAGTCGGCAGATACCCGTCAGAGACACTGTTAACACATAACCCCTCTCCAGTCGTCGTGCGATATACCTTCACCACCACCAAGACTGATTATATAGACTGCAGAGATCGAAGATGGAGAACCTGTTGACGGTGCACCCAAAAAGTCCACTTTTTGGTACGGACAAGATCTATAGCCCTGTTTATGATGGCCTCAAAGTCCATTCTTTATCATTGAGGCGGGCGATGTAATGCACGTTCCGTCGAAGACAACACGTTCTTGGTTAAAGATAATCCTGGTGGTAATGATATAACATCGATTTGTCCGGCGTCCACCATAAACAACCGACCCCAACCCACAATAGTCGGAGAATATTATCATTAAAGGTATTAGTTCAAAGTGGCATTCAGTAAACACTGTTATTTACAGCCTTTTTCGACACGGCGATTTTTAAAGTCGACAACGCGATATTGGGGCTGCCTTAAAGTCGACATCCGACACAAGACTTAGTGATACACGAGATGGACCTTTCTTAAAATCGACATGCGACATAGCCCCCCCCCCTTTATTTGCACCATAATCGACGCAGTTTGTCGCTTGCTAATAATAATAAAGATAAAACCATTTCCCAATTGTATGCACCAGGCCCAAGATGTATATTAGAAAGATAGTAATACCTCACACAAAAAAATTGGAAAACAAATCGTTTTAAGAACAAAGATCTACAAGATGACTGAATTTGAGGTACTTAACAATACACATGTATGCCTAAATCGCCAGGGCATATAAAAAGGGCATTTGAAATATTTGCATAAAATACATCAATCTGTACAGTTGGCCTACACTCTTTGGTTTACTAAATCCACAATCTTATGGAACAATCTCGGCGGAATTATTGACAAAATTTACCAAAGATAATAGTCATTTACATATATATGTTATATATGTATGTAAATATAATATAATATATAATATATGTATTTCTATACTGGCCTATATAGACATTGAACATACAGACGTAGACAAGGAAGATCGTTGGTAATGCAGGTGGCGAAGGTGAGGGAGGCAGGCGAGATATCTGTGCCACTTTAAGGGGTCCAATATCCGGGACGTGGAGGTGGGGGTCTCAGCGAACTGAACAGGAGTGAAGAACGGAGGTCTGGGTCGGCTTAGAGTTTGAGGAAGCCCGCAGACCTGGGTGAATTAAGAGAGGGGGGCGAGGCAATTGACGGGCAAAATGCGTCCGTGTTATTGAACTCTGTGCGTGGTAGCTCAACATATATATATATACATATATACTTCAGTTCCTGGTTGTCTGATCGCTATCGGCCGATTAAAGCTGTGGGTGAAGCTTGTCAAGGATCCTCATCCGCGCGCGCTACTGTATGCAACACTGAAGAAGGACACCATTAGCCACCCGCATTGACACTGAGTATCCTCTCCTGGCACTCCCATTCCCTCCGTATCCAGATCTGATATTCCCATTCACTCTCACAAGTGCAACCTCCGCAAAAATTCTTACCCCTCAATGCCCACCCAACCCCCCCCCCCCCCCCCGGCAAAAAAAAAAGTTTGTCCACCACCAATTCGCGCTCTCATTCGTTCTTGATCCTCTCCTGGCACTCCCGCTCACTCCGAATCCTCTCCTAACACTTTTAGCCATGGTCATTAAAAAACGTGAAAAAATCTGTAATATAATTATACCAAAGCTTAAAACAAATAGTGTGCATATGGCGAGGGCACATATATGAGGTATATTTATAGTTATAGTGTAGCATATATATGGTATATTTTTTTCTTTTATTATTATATAGACCATGGGCCGATGGCCTTTCAGTATAATAAAGAGCCTCATATAAGAAATACACACAATACACACGTAAGTTTGGTATCATTAAAATAGCACGGTGTTGCTTCTCACGTCAATGATTTTAAGAAAATCACACATTTACGCATCGAAAGGCGTTGATGAGTTGGTTGGTTGATTATTCAGGACGCTTTAACTACATTTGGTCGTATCGCGTTAATGGGAGAAGGAAGGGAGAGTGGAGCCATGTCCCCGGGAGTAACCCCCATACTCTTTGCGAAGAAAGACATGGAATCTTTATCCCGCGACCACACAGACACGGCCACAGCAGGGCTGGAACCATCGATCCACTTGATCCACGGCGCTCTAGCCCACTGACCTATCGCGCCAGCCCCTATTTTGCTATTGATAGTTAACATGACGCTAGGCTTCAGTAAGCATTTTTAGGAAAGTATGTCGATCATTTTTGGGGGGTCTTCAAAATCTTGAAAACAAAGACTGCACATCTTAAAGCGTTTTATAGTTAAAGCCAAAAAATGCGCAGAACTGTTTTTCAGTATAGTAACCGACGGTTTTTATTACATTTTCAAGTAGATCCATAAACATTACGTTTTTAGAGAAAAAAAAATCTATCGAGGAGAACGTTTCACCCCTGATGCCCTTTCTGGACATTAAACCAAAAATCGCGTTGTGTAAAGCATTGTAATTTAAAGTTATTTTAATATTTATAACCTTCTGTTCACCGTAGATAGTCCTTCGGGAAACAGAAATAGGTCTAACTTCCTTTTATAGTTCGAGCGGCACAAAACTTGCCGGGTCCCACGCAAGCTTCTCGCTTCGTTGCAATGATCTGATGATCACGTCAGTACGACCGTTTGGGGGAGCCACTGGCGGATGTGCACGGCTAAATAGGCGGAGTTGGCTATCTGTAAGTTACATAATCTCTGATTAAAATACTTTGAGATTACATTAACGCCCCGCTGGCGCAATTGTTATAATTATGTGCTGGGCCAAAGTAACATAGGTATTTGTGAGGTTTACGTGAAAACGCACGAAAGCTAATACCCACGGATGTGTAGGGCCCGGGGGGGGGGATACATTACTACATTATTACTACAGTACTACAGTAGTGGGAGTGTGCTGCCCATGCCATGGCATATGGAGGGCGAGAGAAAAGTGGGAGATTTGGGTGGGGTTTTTTACGCAATAACAGGGATATATAGTGCACATATGCGTGTTGGGATTGCTTAAGATATACGACAGCTAGCCTGTACAATGTACAAGTGGGGGGTTTACCTAATAATGTGCGGAAGCAAGCTAGTGTTACATTATGAGGCAGAACTTTATGAACCATATGATGTTACTTTACCCAATTACCTTGACTTCTGTCCCTACGACAGAGTATCACATCACTTTATCTCTCTTCAGTCTTGGTCACTTCCTCGTCGACAGCCGTGCTGAACGTACGCACCATGTCTCATGACCATGTGTCATGACAGTTTGTCATCTTTTCATTGGTTCTACGTACACCAGAATATGCAACAGCTATAATTACACAGCGGCGGATCCAGGCATTTGAAGAAAAGAGTGGGGTTGACTGGCAACTTGCGACGGTGTGTTGGGGTGGGGGCTGGAGGGTAGGGGATGGCGGAGGGGGGGGGGTTCTGAAAAAAAATTGTGATGGGGGGTGGGGGCTTCGTTCGGGGGGGGGGGGTGCAGAGTCCACTCCTTAGATGGCCTAAATTTTGCATCGAAAAACGGCATTCTTCCTCAAAAGAAAAATGGGGGTGGGTCCGGGCCCCCAGGCCCTACCCCCCACGTGGATTCCCCAATTACCCAGACGTGTGATGTAATAACACACGGAAGTAAGCTAGTACGCAGACGTGTCATATACCTTATCGCTCGAGTGGTCGACAACTGACATGTCACCCACCCAATAAGACACTCGATCGACGCGTGTTCTTCGTCCGGCGGCGATAATGCCAACAGTATATAACATATAATTTCAATGAGTCTGATTTCTTTCTTATGTTATGATTTAGCAAAGATCGATATCGGTTAAGATCGAGTCCTTACCGTATCTTCCACATGATCAAAAAATAACTACGATGAGGGGTGATCAAAGCTGTCTTGAAGTCCTGCAGTAAGCATATAAATAAGTATACCTGTATCTGATCGGACTTTGAACCATTGAACCAGGCATCTCTATGTATGTCATAATGCACGGAAGCTAGCACGCATAGATTTACACGCATGTGCTTATCCAGGATTCTGACACGGGGGGGGGGGGGGGGCGGGGCAGATCTGAAAAAAGGGGGGCACGCGCCTTTTTTTATCGTCTAAAAATGCCTCCAAAATTGGACATCAAGTCTCTGTTTATCCTCCCCTGTCACTCGCATGTCCTAATCTCTCCTGACACTAACATTTCCTCCTTACCATCTCCTGGCACTCCTAATTATCTTCTTACCCTCTACTAGATTTCTCATATCTACGCATCCTCTCCTGTCTTACCCTCTACTGGCCTTCTTGCTCTCCCCTTGCTCTCTCCTGGCACGCTTATTCCCTGCTTATCCTCTCCTGGCACTCTCATTTCCTCCTAATCTCTCCTGACACTAACATTTCCTCCTTACCATCTCCTGGCACTCTAATTATCTTCTTGCCCTCTAGTAGATTTCTCATATCTACGCATCCTCTCCTGTTATTCCCATTGCGTCCTTACCCTCTACTGGCCTTCTTGCTCTCCCCTTGCTCTCTCCTGGCACTCTTATTCCCTGCTTATTCTCTCCTGGCACTCTCATGTTCTAATCTCTCCTGGCACTCTCATGTTCTAATCTCTCCTGGCACTAACATTTCCTCCTTACCATCTCGTGGCACTCTAAATATCTTCTTACCCTCTACTAGATTTCTCATTTCTATGCATCCTCTCATGTCACTCCCATTGCCTTCTAACCCTCAACTGGCTTGCTTGCTCTGTCCTTGTCCTCTTCTGGCACTCTTATTACCTGCTTATCATCTCCTGGCACTCTCACTTCCTCCTACTCCTCTTCTGGCACTTATACATTCCATCCTTACCCTCTTATTGTCTTTTTACTCTCCACTGACTTCCTTGTTTTCCCCTTACACCATCATGGCAATCCGAAACTGGAGAGCAACTAAAGTAAATCCATGGGGCAGAGGCTGGGGCTAGGGTACGCTAGCATCAGGTCCGAGGGGCCAGGCCCATGTGAAGCATCGGGGCCGAGGCGAAGACCTCACATATATTTGAAGCATCAGGGGGCCGAAGTGTGCCAGACTCATTTGAAGCATTGGGGCCAAGAGACTTGAATGGATATGTTGCAAATTAAGTGAATACCAACAACTTCTTTTGACGCTTTCGTTCATATAGTTCAATCTATAACCTTCTGAACCGAATTAATCACAGGCCGTACCGCTTGCTGTAGCTCAGGGGCGGAAATAGCACTTTGCTAACTCCCACCCCCCCCCCCCCTCTGATCCGCCCTTGTAGCTTTAACCTCTGTCCACACGACGGGCGTATGCGCGTTGACTCAAATGCGAGTAGCGCACTCACTGGACGGGGCTAATAGAGCTGGGTGGCCGGAACAGACCAATCGGGTGTTCCTCATATGACTGTGCTAGGATCTTTGATTGCATATTCCGAAAAGTAAGAAAATAGCATAAAAATGGGGTCAGGGTGTAGAAGGGCGCTCGCAAAAAGTAGAGTTCACTTTTGACCCCGCTGGTTCTTGTATAGTCGGCAGTCAGTTGTAGGAGTTAAATGAGTTTTATTTTTTTATTTTATAAAAATTGTCAACTTTTGCTTTTACATATACCCTTTTCTCCCCGAAATGAAAAAGTACAATGTATTGCGAAATATAGTCTGAAGAAAGGTATATATACAATATTTTACACGGGAACCAGCCGGTCGAGTTTTATGAGACCAACGTACTCCGGGTTCATTATACAGGTCACAACAACATCTCATGGGACATGGGGGGAAGTGGGGGGGGGGATATATGCCGGGGTCTCTTCTGAGACAGCCGTATCATGACATCAGCTGGTTTGTGGCCCTATATGCTCTACCATTATATAACTTGCAGTATATACATTGAGGCTATCGCAGACTGCTATCATGCTCGTACCAAAGAGCGTTTTTTTTTGTGCGTGCGTAAAACTACGACAAGAGGCTCTCTCTAATCTGCTAACACATTATTGCGATCTCCATAATCAATCGTGGTGAGAATCATATATCAGACGACGAGTAACAAGTAGAGGGTTCGGTGTTCACAGTGTCACTGTCGTGTCTGTGCTGAGTCAGACGTGTCGGCAAGGAAGCTCCATGCTGAGAGATAGGAATACGTGCTTGTCAACAAGGTACGGTTCCGATTATTGATTGTACTTCGCTTACTAAATGCGTCTTGTTATATTTACTTTTAGCATTTTTCAATAACCTTACCATCTGTTCACTGTCGACAGACGGAGGAACGGAGCACCATAGATTCGAATACATAAGTAGTTAGAAAGGAGTTCGGCTGTCCCCACCGTACCCCCCACGCCACCCCACGCCCCCCTCCACCCCCACCCCATGCTTGGTAGAGAGGGGTGGGGGTACCCCACGCCCCACCCTACCCCACGCCCCCGCCTCCCGCGTCCCGTCGATCATGAACCAACTGCCCTCTCCCCCCTCCCCCCCCCCTCCCTCCGTCAAACTCACTTTATCTTCACCCCCCCCCCTCCCTCCCCCTTCCGCCATCTGCCCCGTGGGTGGATAATCGCAGTAAATGAGCCAGCGATCAATCACTCTATTGTCCCCGTCAGCTCTCAAGCTCGCGTTATAATAAGAGTCGCTTCACTGCGTGTTATAATAATTTGTTCACGGATTCATGCAATACAGTCTGTGAATTGTTTGATTGATATTAAAGGTCACAGAAAAGGGCAGTGGATGCATTAAAACTCATAAAAATAAATTATAAAACAGTCGTTACATTGAATTTAATGATTTGTGTCATGGATGAATAATGTCTAGTGGTGATTTAAATGGAAGTAGGAAGGCTGTTTTTGGTGACATTAATTCTTGTATGCGAACGACAGATGTTTCGTTGTCTTTGTCTTGATACGTTTTGTCGGGTAGAGTTGAAGCGTCAATTATTTATTTTTCGTCTTTTTTTTCTTTCTTTTTTAAATGCATGCTTTAAAACTCCTAAAAAAATCAGTGAGTCGACCCCGCGGGCGTGGGAGCGAACGAGTCAGTAAGGAGGCGGAGTTTCACGGGTATGTGACTTCACCTGTGGTGCTTATCGATTTTTTCTTCAAACCCCTCAACACCGAGGCCTGCGGGGCGTCACGCCCTAGCGATTTTCGAAAGTTGAGCGAGCGAGCGAGGGGGCATGGGGGCGGAGCGTAAGGGAAGCGGGAGAAAGAAGCGAGTTCATACGGTCAATGTCTTTTAGGTTTTTTTTTATTTTTAAACTACAACACACACACATGAATAGCTTTACAACACTTATCTATCGTAGTCAAAAACTTAGTATCAAGCACAAAAACCTATACATTTCATTACTCACAATTTAAACCATGGGTAAATAGGACTTACACGCGCCTTGAATAGAGTGAACAGAGTGAACAGAACGGAAATTATGAATATAGTTGTCATTGCATACGGTGTTTGGAGACCAATACTCTCGATAGATTCGTAGCGTGGATTAACCTAGACATCTGAAATGTAAGTAGAAGAGAGAGTATTCTCCGCAGACATCTGAGTCAAGTGACTGCCACACCGCTCTCATGGGTTGTTGAATAAAGTATTCCAAATGCTTGAGATTAGCATAGGCACGAATTGGTTTTCCTAGTGAGTCAAACATCTCAATTTTCCCCGATGACATTTTATAGAAAGCCAACCAGTGTCTTCCTGGTTGATTGGATCTATCTGTATTCACGATATAGCCACCAGGTGGAAGGTCAACGTGAAACTGATCGGCGGCCAAGACGGCGAATTGTCTCCATCTCCAACTCGAATTCCTTTCTAGGGCTGTTTGTAATTGAGACGTATTCATGAGTGTAGAAATACGTTTCGACTGGCATCCACGTGAAGCACTCGAGGAAATTCTCCAATGATCAGCACATCGGTGTTTTCAGGGAGCGCCGACTCAAAGTGGCCTTGAATTTTCAGTGATCCCGCTTGCTGTCGGGGGAAGTTCTGTGGGTCGTAAACAACTTGAAGGGGAAGATGGAAAATACTGTATCCCGCCGGGTAGTCTCTTCTCGGAATAAGGGCAGGGGATGTGTCATCTGACATATACAGAGTGCGGTATCCCTGGAGATATTGCTTTTGTGCGAAGTTAGTGTTTAACGTACGAAAGGGTGTTGGGTCATCGTTGACTGTCACAGTCAGTTGCTCCAATTGTTGATGGATACAGTTGAAGGGATTCTGTTGGTAATCACCGTTGTAAGCAACCAATTTCACCAAGGCAATGGTAATTTTCTGAGGTACTCTTCCTTGAAAGATGTCTTCGAAGGCGAATGAATTCTCTGCTCGTAATAGAGAATATCTTTTAGAATCCCTTTTCAAATAGGGATACTTGGCAGTGATTGTCTGCAACACGTCTGCATGTGCTTCAATAATTTGAGGGACTACATTGACCTTGCATATGTGGAAAATGACGTCTGTGAGTTGCAGTCGGTAACCTTCATCCGTCGCGGGAGTCATGAGATAGAAATCAGGTTTGTTAAGCCACAATCGTAGTCCCATATCCACGTTATCCAACAAATATTTTTCTTGCTGGAAAAAGTCGACTCTTAGTTGCCCGAGGAGTTCCACCCACCTCCCTTGTTGGAACAGAGCGTAGCGCTGTGTTAATCCTCCGCTGGTGGATAAAGGACTGGCTTCATCCATATATGCGGAAGTATCGAGAAAGAAGCCTTCGGATTGCAACTTGCCATTCGCTTGATCAGCATTAGCGTGAAGCAAAGTATCAAAATATGCTTCGTGTGCAAAATTTACTCCCGTCTGTGTGATTTTGTTTCCTTGTAAGCTGACATCCACTTGTTGAAACAGACTTTGGAAGATCAAGTTGATGGGAGACGCCAGCTTGCCCACGGCAAAAGCTTGACCGTTTTTATCCACAATTCTCGCTTTCAAGGAAAGAAAGGAGTTCTTCAGATCTATGTATTGACCCTGACTCGCCGCTATGACGAATTCAATGGGAGCTCCCTCCGTTACTTGAGTGAGAGGACGATATTCTATGTATTTTTTCTTTTCCACAAGCGATTCTGTAGGGGGTAGACGAAAGACATCAAGACAAGATGTAAAACTCTCTCCGCTTGTTTCCATTTCTTCACCGCTCATATCGTAAATATATCTCTAGTAGGTGTGGAGTGACTCTTTCGACGTGAAGTTTTCTTGACGGGTCTCTTCTTCTTTTTTGCTGCAACGACCTTTTTCTTCTTCTTTCTGCTTGCGTTCAACTTTCTCTTTCTTTGGGCAGTACTCGCACTGGCAGTCTTTTTTCTTCGTCTACGGTTCTTGGCGGAAGACGATGCTTTTATAGTCTCATTCATCCGTCGAAGACGAGATCTAGCGCGAGACACAGTTTGCGCCACGGGGGAGACAAAAGTAACGTTGCCTCTCGTTCCACCCGAACCTCTTTGGTGAGTTTCATCTCCTTTGGCCTGCGCCATGTAATATCGTTTCAACTTTTCCAGGTCGAGGGTAAATGGGATATATCTCATGATGATCAGGGACCGGGAGTGGGTATGAAATATAAAACGCACGACCACTCGTCGGTGGGAGATTGTTTAAATGCAACACCCGAGTTGGAAAGTAGAAATATTCTCAAGTCAGTTAATTCCTGTTTCACTACAGGAATATATTGCAAATTTAAAATGCCGCGGTCGAATCCCCGTCTTAAAATGGGAAGGTTTCCGTGGGGAGTAAAGGAGACGTCGCATACGTTCGCACAAATCAATGATTCTTTTCGCCACCCCTTAGGTGTCGTGGCATCCAATAGTGTGCACACCCAGTGTCCAGGTAGGGGAATGGGATTCTTGAAACGAACGGTGAAGTCGCTCGGAGTATTTCCTGGATAATACTCTTTGGAATCGGCGCTAGTGAGATAGATGTGAAAAGGTTGCCTCTGCATCATCAACTGAAACAGTCCGCACGACTGTTCTCGTATTTATAGGACGACTTGATGTTCTTCTCTGATGACGTGTAGCTGAATGATAACGCAAGTAGACAATCGTGGCTACGATTGTCAAGGCAAATAATATTATAACAAGTCCAGTCCAGCGGTTGTCGTAAGAAGGCAGACTTTGTAGACAGGGATAATTTACATTTGCATCGTCGCAGTCTGTCACCAAAAGCAACCAGTCTTGCGAGTAGTTTTGAAATGACAAAACTTTTTCACACGCAAGCCATCTGTTGTCTCGCACTTCCATAGTCCACAAGTTGGGCCACGCCTCTCGCGACAGAGTTGGCAACGTGGTAAGGGATGTATTCAATATGTCGATGTGACTGGTTTGTAGTCGAACGGATTCGGTGACATCGGGAAACTGTTCTATCTCAAGTCCCATGCAAGATATGGTGTTCATAAACATGGAGGTATGACAACCGCACAATCCTCTCCCGCAAAACACACACAACAGGATGTAAGTGATAAAATTCATTTTGGGTGCGACGTGTGTGTGTGACGGTCGGTTACAACTACTGTCTATATCACACTTTTACAACTATTTATATATACTGCTACTGGGTTTATAATTTTTCGACTTGTCGTGCGTCCATCCACGTATCAAATTTTGACGGCCAACCGCGGAAGCGAACCAATACTTCTTGACGGCGACCGCGTCGTCTTCTTTTTAAGATCTTTTCCACGTGAAATAATCCCTCGGGGTCATACTTGACTCGTTGCAGTTCACTTTGTCGAAAAGAACCTACGATGTGTTCGCCGGTAAGATCTTCAATCTCATAGGAAGGAATTCCTTCCCGCATTTGTCGACTGTGAACTTTAAAGACGTCTCCTGACCATTTTTCATCGTATTCCCTGGAAAATATCCCTCTGATGTAAGATACGCGTACATGACTGCCAATGGGGAATATGAATACCGATGAACGAAGTGGACGAGGGAGAGCGGGATGATAAACCCTCTGCCACACCTCTACTTCATTATCCGTATTGACCTCTCGCGGTGACATTTGTATGGATCGATGAAAGGAGGCGTTGTAACTCTATGTCATGGGTTGCAGTACATCGATCCATCGGTGCGATTGTTTGTGAAAGAAATAACGAGTAATATGTCCTTTCAACGTTTTAATGAAACGTTCAGCGTAATTGGCTTTGGTAACGGAATGGCTGACAAAATGTTTACACTCGTGATTTCTCAACACACGCTGCACCGTCTTAGCTTTGAATTCTTGTCCTTTATCCGTGCGAAGATGGGAGGGGGCTTGCGCGTGTTGAAAAATATCTTGAAAAGCTGCCGCCACATCTGTTCCTTTCTTTGATGGGAGAGCTCGTGTATATGCGTATCTGGACAAGATGTCGATGGCTACTAGAATATAGATGTACTTGTCGTTACTGTCCTTGTATTTTACCATATCCGCCAAATATGCATCCCATTGGTAGCCTAAGCCCCCCACCACCACTTGACGTTCATGTGATGATTTTCTGATGGGACGGTGGAGAGTGTACACTTGTTGACTTCGTAGAAATTGACGGCTTTGTGAACGCGTCACTTGTAAACCGTCCGCTCTCAATGTATTGTACAATCGCGATGGACCGCTGAAGGCTGCGGGGTGGTTAGGATCAAAGTATATGCGAGACAAAACCTCTTCCATCGTTTATAATGTAATCCACTGCGAAGGGGGATGCTCCTCAGATCTCAATCCCCGAAGTCGTTGTGTGTTGGTGACGAAACTTAAGGGGACATTCCTTTCCCGCAGAAGCTGATAAAATTCATTCGCTCCTCTCGGGGTAAACCGTGACGATTGGCGGCAGACGTCTTTCAAAAGATCGACGATGTGGCTTCCGGGGATGAACGTATCTCGAATGTGCACTTCCCCTCGTTCATTCCATTTTATGCTAGATTCTATCAAATCCAATAAGGATTTCATTTTATGTTGAAAATTTTTCGGTAACGCACTCACGATAACTGCTACATTCAGATTATGTGCCATTTTGTCCTCGCTGGGAGTAGGGGAAGCGGCACGGATAACAGTGACGTCATGTCGAGGAGAGATTTCTCCCACGGGTTGTGGCGTGTCTTGTTGTATGAGTTTCATCCATCGGTCGTATTTCTCAATGGGAACCAGAACAGCTTTCTTCATTGCGTAGCAGTGGATGCAAGTGAGACCACACCGTCTGAAGAAGTATCTGAATATGTTTACTATGTCGTCTCAATAGAGTCCTGGAGGCTGACAACGTTGGTGATGGTTGAGATAAAAGCCTTAAAAAGCGTTTGAATGGATTCAGCGCTTGAATCTGTTCAGCTGACAGTGCGACCACGTAAAATATTTATAATGATTTCACGCAAAACAAGAACTTGGTTGGATGTAGCTGTTGAAAGGAGTGCTAGTCTTTGTTGGGGATCTGTCTTGGCTACTAAAATGAGAAAATCGCTCTCTTCCTTCACTTTGTTGGACATTTCCACAGTTGTCTGCCGAAACAACGCGGGAGACGCGCTATTTATAGGAGTAGATCCACATGTCTTCACCAGGAAACACACGCGACCGCAATCGGTAGTCGTCCAAAGCGTTAACGGTAGCGTCCACCACTAAATACCCATGCATCACAGACGTTGCATCCTGGTAGGCACTCATGAAAGCCTGTACGTGATGTGGATATAACTGCCTTGCCAGATACTGAATCTGATTGGCGTCACGTGGGCTTTTGAATGATACTAAATACTCTGTATTCAGTTGTATAGTTCTGGAATGGCGTCCCGCGTGAAATAGATTTTGACTCACTAAGACGACGCTTAGCTTTCTGTGGTGCGATTCGCGTGTAAATAAGTTGCTGACGAGAGTGGGAGCCGCCGCTTCTAGATAAAGATCATCAATCACCAACAGCGTATGTTCTCCATCTCCATAAGTATCCACTTCTTTCATCGTCGGTAAGCCTTTAACAAATATGATACCGTCACGTTCCATCTGTTCAAAAATATGTTGCCAAACTCCGTAAAAATAAATAACTTTACTGGGTGAGGGATCTTGAAACATCTTATTCTTATGATGTATAAATCTTTGTATCCATTGAGTCTTTCCACACTTGGAAGGACCAGCGAGGAAATAGGTAGAGTATGGTTTCCACGGTAGGACGATTTGTTCACTCATCATGATGCTAATCGTTTTGCGTACGCAACACGTATATATAGTGCTCTTGAATTTGACTGGCAACGCGCATGCGTCCTTTCCGTTTCAAAGATTCACACACATCATGGGTAAATAAACTTAATACATCGCGTCATCCATCATGCCACACGTTGTCTGCTAAAAAACTTTGTATGATGCATTGGTAAACTTTCAATGAATTTGTCATTTTAACACCTTCCTCCCATTGAGCGTGGGATTGAAAAGTTTCTTCAGTACTTTGACTCCACAGCATACCCATTTTCAAAATGTGACAGGTGGAGTAGACTGAGCGCGTCAAAGGCTCAGTTGGCTATAAGTTATTTATAATACTGACGTCAGCTGTAATCTGTTGCCGCGACAATCAAAGTATGAGACACCATGTGCTATTTATAGAACTGACATCACTCTGTGAGCGTGCTTCTAGGAAGTTCGGGATGAGTCATCGTTATGAAACAATGGTAAATATCGCAGTTGTCAGCACAAATGGAAGCGTCGTAATTGGTTAGTTATAAAACGTTCGAAAATAACGCATGTGACAGCAGTTTGGAGCATCATGGACAGCATGGAGGTCAAGTTTCATCGTATAAAGTTGCCTTTAGGCGAAGATCATTTTGCGGAGATCGAAAGAAATACCAAAAATGACTTTCTGATATACATCTCTTTACCATCAGGCCGTCGAGTAAAATTAACTTCTCAAGCGTGGCGAGCTGTAGCTGACAACACGGCGGCCATCGACAGAGCCCTGAAACTGATTGGACGCGAGACGGTACAAGTCGCCCCGCCCCCTTGTCAGTTAAATGTCGTCCCAACCCGTGAAGAACTTCCACCCTCTCCAGAACTTCCACCGGCACAAGATTTCAGTTGGTTGACTGATGCATTTGAGCAATGGTCTAAAGATCATTCGTGAATAAATATAACTGTTACGATATTATAGCGTTTCGTTGATTGTGGGATGTAATGAAATACACTTGATTCCAATATAGAAAGCGTTTATTATGGTCATGTAATACATAATACAATATATATATAGGCAAATACCGTCGTTTCGTTATATATAGTGTCCAGACAGCTGCAACGAGAGTGGCATACTAGTCATTTTACACATATTACATCGTCACATTCATAATAGATAACTTGGCCCACATGCGAGCGAACATGGAAAGTTATATATAATCACACATATATATATATATATACATATACAGAAAAGAAAAAAGTTAATAATCTATATTGATCCTGCACTATACATCCCACTTATAAGTCACTTTGCCTTACACTTCTTTCTTTTCCCCCTCTTCGTCATAGGGGCAAAGAGTAATGTCTAAAGGCACGGTGTGTATTCCATCGCCCTGTACCTGTCTCTTTACGTACATGTACGAAAACCCCGCTCGCTCTTGTGTATAAGTAAGGATCTCGTTATTTTTTACTAAAAATCCCCTGTTGGTAACTGACCGAATAGTTTTATTTTCAATTACGTCACGAAATATTTCCTGTGGATTAGTAATCCATCGCTTTTGAAGACCTTTGCTGGATAATTTAGTAGATTCATCTTTACCCACCACCAGATAAGATTTAGACGATAGACCTAAAAATGTTCTGCCATTACTAAATTCCGTCTTGAAGAGACCTGGCGTTCTAGCATCATATTGTTCGTGGGTCTTGCAACATTGCCTTGGGAAAAAGTAATTTTCCGCAGTGAAACGTTTAGTGTTACAGTGCTGATATAGATCATTCATTATTTCTTCTTTTTCTTCGGGAAGAAATACATCTTCCAGTTTCGGTTCAGACAATGCCAGATACAAGCTATCCGTGTCCGTTTCTAGTAACTCAAATTTGCGATAATCTACCTTGGCACGCAGAAAGTCAAAATAAAATTGTAGCATACGTTGTTTGGCTCTCTGGAGAATAAACAGTGCTTTTTGTACTGGTATGTCCAACTTCAAGGTTTTCTTCGACATTTCTAACTCAAACATATCAGGACTTATTTCATTCAAAGCCCGGAATTGGGGATCGTTTACCTTCTGACCAGCCGATGCTCTGTCGAAAACGTACTGTACATTTCGAAATTTCTCTGGTTGCATTAATTGTGCACCATAGGCGGAATTCCCTTGAATTTTAGCCAGAAACGCCAACAGTGATTTCGAAGAACTGTCTCCTTCTCGTCTTGCTGTGGTTATATAGTCTACAAAGGGGGCAAAACGCTTTTGCTTGCGATACTCCACGGCGTCGTAAATACGTGTCACGCGAAGACCATGCTCCAAGTACCACTTCAGTAAAGGAGTCGTGAGAAGAAGTCTCTTGCCTTTCATCCCACTCACCAAAAGTCTTTTCGGCGTTTTGGATAAATTATTCTGTCTAACAAAATCTTGCATGTGGTCTCCCTACATTTCGTAACTCACGTTGGTCGTACAGATTAACGGAGGAAACTCAGCGTAGTACTCTCGCGGCGACATTCCTTTTGCTTTAGCAGCCACAGCTGTATCTTCCCACTGTTCGGGCACCTCAATATCGACTTCCAGGTAACCAAAAAAGGAATCGTCCTTCACTCCTTGTAATATACGGATGGGATCTACTCTACCCATACCATGACGTCGAGTAAATGGCGGTGACTGAGAAACTGCAAAATCTTTCATTTCGGGGCAGAACCTGACAGAATTGAAATAGTCGCATTCCCATTGTTCAATGACAGAATAACCATATTTTTCTAATTGTTTTACACGATTTTCGGTTCGTTTTCTTCTTTTTTGCCTCAGCTTTTCTTTCTTCTCGTCTTCACTCTTCATGCATTCGTGACCGTGCCAGTAACAACCTGTAAAAATATATCGAATTTCTTGGTACATTATTACTGTTTTTTTTTTGTTTTTTTTCTTTATAATTTATTAATATTGACTTTGATGATTTGCACGAGTGTGTATGGACAATATAACTTAAATATATCGTTAAACAACATAATTCATTTGTTTAATATATGAATAGATGATATGAGTAAATATCTCACCGTTAAATTCGTAAATGGTTTTCTGCGCTGTATCAAGTCCATTTACGGGGTAGCGTCCCAGTCGCACCTCTGCCCCATGGTTCATTCGGTGGATGATTCGTATGTTGGGATCATTTTTCATAATCCAGTCCATCCATTCATACATAGACAGATGACTGCTAGATGAATCGCATTTAAAGTTTCTATCCTCTCGCCGGCGATAGAATCCACCCACAGGAAAATCCTCTTGGAATGAACTTAAATATAGAGCATTGGCATCATAGCCCCATATACTCTTACAGGGGAAATCTCGTTTATTTCGAATATAAGTTTTCCCGGCCTCGTGATAGCGGGTAAAGATTACGGACAACCCACCAAAGAGATTAGCGCGTACCTTATGGTATAAGTCCTTGTTACGGGAGTCAAAGAGCGTTAAAGATGCATTTTCTCTTCGCGCGCAAGCGTCGAGGATACGTCGGGCAACACCGGGAACCGAAACGCAGTCCTTGAAGGCATCGATACCTTGCTCCGTGAATAGCACCCTCATTTTATCGGCAGCTTCAACAAATGGGACCACATCTAGAATATTATAATACCGAAGAAAATCTTCCATGGTGCTCATCCTTTCCGCATTCCAGGTCTCTTGCAAACTTTTATAGTTGTCATGGATTTCGACGGGGTCGCGTCCCAATACATTCTCCCCTTTCAAAGACGAATAGAATGCGTCAACCCCTGGCAGTGATGTGTTGTGGAGTTTGTCAACATCATCCAACCATTCATAGGGGAAGTAAGATTTCTTCTGTTCCGTTTCAAAGGTTTTTAGAAATTTTCTGTAAGAAGTCGCAGGGGGGAAATACTGCGTCAAATCTAAGAAACGGAACCGGGCGTTACTTAAGCAAATGTAGACATTATTTCGCTTGATGACGTAAAGCTGGTTAACAGGGTTCGCCGGGCCTTCTGATCCTTTTTCATTCTTTATCAAAGTCTGTTGTTCATCCTCCAATGCTTCATTCCCTTCCTTCTCATCTTCCTTTGCCATTATTTTCAGAAAGGACGAGCGCTTGATGAGGTTGAGATCGTATTTTCCCGAGTTAAAACCCAGGACGGGAAGTTGGTAGCAATAACCAGTAAACCGATTCATAAGTTTCCGCAGTGTGTTCAACATTGGATCGTCATCACTCGCCGTCTCCTGATCCTCCTCCTCCTCCGCGACTTCCTCTCTCAACTCTTCATCCATGGACTCCTCATCCACCACCTCCGCGTCATGATAGGGTTGTTCGACGAAAGGAATGTTGAATTCCTTTTCCAATTCTATTCGATCCTCCTCCATTTCAATTTCTTCAATCTTGCTCTTCGGTTGTTGGAAGACATATCCCCATTTAGACTTAGCAAGTTCATAGCTTTTCTCTTGAATACTCTCCAAGTATGTAAACATGGCTTCAACCAAAGCATCTGCATCGGCCTTAATAAAGCACGCCGCCTCCTCGAAATCAGGGATGTTGCTACAGATAGCGACTGATATTGGCTCGTGTCTGGCAGCAAATGCCATTTTCGCTGAGTGCATTCCCGTATCCGTTTTTTTCAAAAGGGCTTCAAAATCAAAGGTAGCGAGCCACGGGAAAAAACGCTCCGTGCTTGGTACGTGAATACCGAATACATCCAACTGTTCAAAGGCGGTATCAGCAGTCTGGTAATAACCTCCGCTGTAGATGTATTTTGTTCCGGAGGAGCATGTACGTTCATGCCGTTTGAGATTGCAACTCACAGAGAAATGGCGCTCGCATGACTTACATTGAAATTTGCTGGCGAATGCTTTCAGATTCGTAATTAGTGATACATGATCTCTAAATACATTCAGATGCAGATCGTTCTGTTCTCCATCAGCGCCATGGCGGCCACAACTACGGTAGATTGAGTTAGCCACATCCTTCTCGGTGAGATGGTACAGGAAAATGTTCACCTTGAAGAGGGCCTCTAAAGCGGGAATGTCATCAACTGTCACACCCAGAAAGGTATCCGGGGTCTGGATAAATGCAGAATCATGCTGTCGTTTCCATTCACACCACCGTCCCAACAACTCCTTCGCACCACTTTCCAACAACTCCCACGACTTTTGTTGGTGATAGGCCAGACAGCGAAAGAAACACATGTGGTCTTTATACGGTTTCCCTCTCTTTCTATCTGAATACATAGTTAAAAGACTTTTTTTCTTCTTTAAATATGCTGGAAACTCAATAACAGTCCCCATAGTAAACGATGTTCTTGCCACCGTGTAACGGATATTCGCCAGACATACAAATACCCATTTCGAGTCGGGACGATCGCGCATCAGACTGTCCAGTAAATTCAAACGCAGTATCCTCTCGCCAATGCGGCGTAGGTCATCTGAAGAACTCAGTGTCAAGGGAGAGGGAAACAATTGATTATTTTCATGCGCATAAAAATAGCGCAACTCGCCCGTTTCTCTTTGACGTAGAATAAATCCAGCCGCTGCGTTGATTTTGACAGCGTGTTCTTCATGTTCCAGGATATGCCGTACATGGTCTCTCATATCTCGTTCATGAAATTGTGCAGGATTCACGGGGAAATTGAAAGTTGCCGATATTTTATCTCCAGCGGTGCGATGCGGCTCCTGTATGACAGCCGAGTGAGGCTGCGTCAAGAAAACTTCACGTCGAAAGAGTCACTCCACACCTACTAGAGATATATTTACGATATGAGCGGTGAAGAAATGGAAACAAGCGGAGAGAGTTTTACATCTTGTCTTGATGTCTTTCGTCTACCCCCTACAGAATCGCTTGTGGAAAAGAAAAAATACATAGAATATCGTCCTCTCACTCAAGTAACGGAGGGAGCTCCCATTGAATTCGTCATAGCGGCGAGTCAGGGTCAATACATAGATCTGAAGAACTCCTTTCTTTCCTTGAAAGCGAGAATTGTGGATAAAAACGGTCAAGCTTTGGCCGTGGGCAAGCTGGCGTCTCCCATCAACTTGATCTTCCAAAGTCTGTTTCAACAAGTGGATGTCAGCTTACAAGGAAACAAAATCACACAGACGGGAGTAAATTTTGCACACGAAGCATATTTTGATACTTTGCTTCACGCTAATGCTGACCAAGCGAATGGCAAGTTGCAATCCGAAGGCTTCTTTCTCGATACTTCCGCATATATGGATGAAGCCAGTCCTTTATCCACCAACGGAGGATTAACACAGCGCTACGCTCTGTTCCAACAAGGGAGGTGGGTGGAACTCCTCGGGCAACTAAGAGTCGAATTTTTCCAGCAAGAAAAATATTTGTTGGATAACGTGGATATGGGACTACGATTGTGGCTTCACAAACCTGATTTCTATCTCATGACTCCCGAGACGGATGAAGGTTACCGACTGCAACTCACAGACGTCATTTTCCACATATGCAAGGTCAATGTAGTCCCTCAAATTATTGAAGCACATGCAGACGTGTTGCAGACAATCACTGCCAAGTATCCCTATTTGAAAAGGGATTCTAAAAGATATTCTCTATTACGAGCAGAGAATTCATTCGCCTTCGAAGACATCTTTCAAGGAAGAGTACCTCAGAAAATTACCATTGCCTTGGTGAAATCGGTTGCTTACAACGGTGATTACCAACAGAATCCCTTCAACTGTATCCATCAACAATTGGAGCAACTGACTGTGACAGTCAACGATGACCCAACACCCTTTCGTACGTTAAACACTAACATCGCACAAAAGCAATATCTCCAGGGATACCGCACTCTGTATATGTCAGATGACACATCCCCTGCCCTTATTCCGAGAAGAGACTACCCGGCGGGATACAGTATTTTCCATCTTCCCCTTCAAGTTGTTTACGACCCACAGAACTTCCCCCGACAGCAAGCGGGATCACTGAAAATTCAAGGCCACTTTGAGTCGGCGCTCCCTGAAAACACCGATGTGCTGATCATTGGAGAATTTCCTCGAGTGCTTCACGTGGATGCCAGTCGAAACGTATTTCTACACTAATGAATACGTCTCAATTACAAACAGCCCTAGAAAGGAATTCGTGTTGGAGATGGAGACAATTCGCCGTCTTGGCCGCCGATCAGTTTCACGTTGACCTTCCACCTGGTGGCTATATCGTGAATACAGATAGATCCAATCAACCAGGAAGACACTGGTTGGCTTTCTATAAAATGTCATCGGGGAAAATTGAGATGTTTGACTCACTAGGAAAACCAATTCGTGCCTATGCTAATCTCAAGCATTTGGAATACTTTATTCAACAACCCATGAGAGCGGTGTGGCAGTCACTTGACTCAGATGTCTGCGGAGAATACTCTCTCTTCTACTTACATTTCAGATGTCTAGGTTAATCCACGCTACGAATCTATCGAGAGTATTGGTCTCCAAACACCGTATGCAATGACAACTATATTCATAATTTCCGTTCTGTTCACTTTCCGCATATCACTCGCCGGCAGTCTCCGCGTTTCATTCAAGGCGCGTGTAAGTCCTATTTACCCATGGTTTAAATTTTAAATAATGAAATGTATAGGATTTTGTCCTTGATACTAAGTTTTTGACTACGATAGATAAGTGTTGTAAAGCTATTCATGTGTGTGTGTTGTAGTTTAAAAATAAAAAAAAAACCTAAAAGACATTGACCATATGAACTCGCTTCTTTCTCCCGCTTCCCTTACGCTCCGCCCCCATGCCCCCTCGCTCGCTCGCTCAACTTTCGAAAATCGCTAGGGCGTGACGCCCCGCAGGCCTCGGTGTTGAGGGGCTTGAAGAAAAAATCGATAAGCGCCACAGGTGAAGTCACATACCCGTGAAACTCCGCCTCCTTACTGACTCGTTCGCTCCCACGCCCGCGGGGTCGACTCACTGATTTTTTTAGGAGTTTTAAAGCATGCATTTAAAAAAGAAAGAAAAAAAAAGACGAAAAATAAATAATTGACGCTTCAACTCTACCCGACAAAACGTATCAAGACAAAGACAACGAAACATCTGTCGTTCGCATACAAGAATTAATATCACCAAAAATTGCTATTTTTATGAGTTTTAAAGCGTCCACTGCCCCTTTTCGGTGACCTTTAATATGAATCCGTGAACAAATTATTATAACACGCAGTAAAGCGACTCTTACAAAACGAATCAAGACAAAGACAACGAAACATCTGTCGTTCGCATACAAGAATTAATGTCACCAAAAACAGCCTTCCTACTTCCATTTAAATCACCACTAGACATTATTCATCCATGACACAAGTCATTAAATTCAATGTAACGACTGTTTTATAATTTATTTTTATGAGTTTTAATGCATCCACTGCCCTTTTCTGTGACCTTTAATATCAATCAAACAATTCACAGACTGTATTGCATGAATCCGTGAACAAATTATTATAACACGCAGTGAAGCGAGCTTATAACGCGAGCTTGAGAGCTGACGGGGACAATAGAGTGATTGATCGCTGGCTCATTTACTGCGATTATCCACCCAGGGGGCAGATGGCGGAAGGGGGAGGGAGGGGGGGTGAAGATAAAGTGAGTTTGACGGAGGGAGGGGGCGGGGGGGGAGGGGAGGGGGGAGAGGGCAGTTGGTTCATGATCGACGGGACGCGGGAGGCGGGGGCGTGGGGTAGGGTGGGGCGTGGGGTACCCCCACCCCTCTCTACCAAGCATGGGGTGGGGTGGAGGGGGGCGTGGGGTGGCGTGGGGTGGCGTGGGGGGTACGGTGGGGACAGCCGAACTCCTTTCTAACTACTTACATAGGCGTAAGATCAAAAGCAAAGCAAAAGATCTCTGGGGCGACTCTGTCCGTACTGACCAGTCTGAGACAATTTGAATATTTAATGGTGGTATTGGTAACAAGAGTGTTTGATTGGAAGATACACATTGTACGCATTACATCTTTAACTGCGATCGCAATACTGTCCAATGGTGTCAGTGCACGCGACGAACAACAACGCTTCTCGCATGTGAACACATTTTTGGTTCAGCTAAGGGTCGTCATCGGTGACGTCAACGCCTTGCGTGTGGTTGGCTAACTCTGGTCACGTGTTCAGAACATGTCGACACCAGCCTGATGGGCGAAAATCAGTGTTTCATACTGTTGATGTGCGATTTTCTCGATGATCGTTTCTTTTTAAGCAAAAGGATTAACGTCAAATAGATTTTATACCAACAGAATGGTAGGCTTAGCCATGTTAATGTGTATTCCTGCTTTCAGATCCCGGGGTTAGAGGGGGCAACGACCTTGCTACACTTGGCAATCAGCCACGCGCTGTCGATAATGACTACATAGCGGAGAAGGCAATGAAGGCACGACATGACAACCAGGGGTCCGCCAGCATGAGCGATAATGTTCCCACCACGCAAGGTTAGCATAGTTGGGCAATATCAGGCTTTCATATGCCGGGCATCCGCCGAGAAACATTTCTGGTCTGTTGGCGATTACCTCCTGGGGCAAAATGTCCGGTGGGGAAAATATGAGGGGTGCATGGGGCGGGGTATTTTTGGGGGGTTGTCCGTACCTTGACACCAGGAGGGCGGAGTGAGTGTGGGGGTGGGAAAGGGGGCTGGGGATGGACGGTGGGGGGGTCATATGCATAGTGATCCCCATAAAACCGAAGCGTTATTTGCAATTCTATTGCTTTGTGGTTGGGGTGTTCGGTGTAGGGTTTAGGAAGGACATCATTCTATTGAAAATCAAAGGGATGCACATGTTGCACTCCCACGGGGCTCCTTGGTTCTTGTTCCATCAGACCGCCCCCCCCCCCCTCGTTCTATGTAAACCTCATCTCCTCCCATAAGCAACATCCGTTCATAGGCCAATCCGCCCCCCCCCCCCACCCAACCCCGGGCGTGTTGCCTTGTTGGGAAGGCACTATTTAATGTTTACTACGCATAGTAAACGCGTACTACCATTCATCTTTCCCGGTTGGCTATTTCTTATTTCCTTTTTTACTTAGAACCTTCTGGTCGTGCAGAGTTTGTGGCGCTGTTTGACCATGTAGCAACAGATGAAGGAGACTTGAGCTTCAACAGAGGAGACGTGATGGTTTCTTCCGATAAGTATGTCTTTGAGTGTCTACCAGTGTCAACGGATGCACATTGGTACGTCACCACCAGCTTCCAATACCATTAAACGCCATTTCACAATCCACAATCCATATGTGAGCTGTACTACTCATCCAAGGATATCTGACGATGAAGAGTAAATTCGATTTGAACAGCGTTCGCATTTATGCATTACCCCCTCCGTGCCTATTTGCCTGGAAAAAGAAGTTTCTTTTTCGATGACGACCGAAGAGATCTGAAGAAGTGTTCTATGACTGTATTGGGCATTAACAACAGATCAATAACGCGCATTAATTCATGTATCCATTGTATTTGCCAGCGAAACTCATGGCTGTACTTATCTTTACAGCTCCAGTGATAACTGGTTCCATGTTACCAAGAAGAGTGGAGGATCAGTGGGTTTCATTCCGAAGAATCACGTGGCTAAGAATGGCGATATTACTGCTAAACCGTATGTGACGTCAGTGACCTCTTAATAATCGGAAAGACGCCAACACGTCCATTATCAGTAATTAGTCCTTGAAATGTTGTGATAAAATACACATGTGTTATCCTGTATAATGAGGATCGGTGGTTCGACCCCCGCTGTGGTCATGTCTGTGTGGTCGCAGGATAAATATCCCATGTCCTTTTTCGCGAAAAAATAGGGCGTTACCCCCGGGTCATGGCTCCGTTCTTCCCTTCGTTCTCCAGTTGACGCGATATGACCAGAATTGGTTAAAGCGTCCTGAATATATAATCAACCAACCAACCAATTAAGATGAGAGCTCATTTCTATTGATCACGACCAAACAGCAAGAACGTGGCAAGAAAGCTGCAATTCCAATAATAAGTTCCAGCTGCTGCTTCGACTGTCAGTTGGTTAGTACATGCTCGGCCAGTAACGTTACTCCTTAATGCTTTCTTCCGGTTAGATGCGACGTACATGATCTACGCATATGCAATCCTATAATGCTAAGTGTTGTTTGTGATATTGATACCGAAGCCAGAATGATCCAGGGCCTAGAGCCACACTTATTACAGTGTCTTGTCTAAATTACTGTCTCGAACATATTTCTTTTCAATCGACGTTAGTATAGTTAAAATGCCTAAATGAGTCGCTGACAACTAGCGGTGAACATACATTTAGTACTCTTTGGGCGGCTGAGTGAGACCATCATGTGGACTGGAACTATAAAGCCAGCCAAGGCTACAAAATGAATGAACCCTCTAGCCGGAGCTAAAAAGCATGGTTTGAATTACTGCTACTGGGCCTTGAACCGAACTCCTATCCTTAAGCCATAGGCTGTATCTATAACTCAAAACTTCTAACCATCATCCCAATTCTTGACCCCTAATCCCTGTCCCCTTATCTCTTAACCTGACCCCTAATCCCTTAACCCTGACCCCTATTCTTCGTTCTCTAATCCCTAATCCTCAATCCCCTAACCCTAATCCCCGAGCCCTGACACATACTCCTGAATCCCTGACCCTTAATCCCTGACCCTAACAATAATCTCGAGAGTGGAACGGCGATGAGAAACAGAGCAGACCAATGGATACACATAACCCACACACAACTATCAGTCCGTTCGTGAACAATATGTGCATTCTGCTTGCGCCTCATACATTCTTTCTCACGAATGTTCTATTACATGAAAATGATCCTTAATGTAAACATATAGGCCTAAATCGATATGTCGTCCAGGGTCGACAAAATAACCGATTTTTTTTTATCGCCTCCAGTTGGTACCATGGCGATGTAACCGGGTTGGAGGCCAAGATTATAGTGCTAGACCCGGATAGAAAAGAAGGCGATTTCCTGGTGAGAAAAAGTCAAACTCGTGAAAGTAAGTAAATCTAGTTTCCTTTACTTCTTTTGGTCTACTTTGGTATGTTTGTATGATCATCGTGTATGTGTGCGACTTTACGGCTACACAGATTACCGAAGTGCATGACGTGTGACATCACAAACTATACTTCTGAAGTAAGCAATAAGATGGTACTCAAACGTATTACTTTATTATTGGTTGGTCCCATCCATGCATGCGTAACGTCATTATTTGCACCCGCGCCCCGCACTACTGCGCTTTTGTAGCGGGGTCGCATGTCCGTTAACAAATGAAATCACTGCAGTGGTTTCTCAATTGCTTGGTAAGAAAATAATACTTTTAATACAAAATATCAATCTCTGGAGAGATATGATAACCTTGTGACACCTGTTTTCCAATAAGGTTATTCCTTTCGGTGTCAGACCAGCACTCTTTGACGCTCCTGGGATGTGATGAAGACGGCGTCAGACGTCCCCTACACTACAGAATCGTTACCGATGATGACAGACTTGTTTATATATCAAAATTGAAGAGGTTCCGTAGCCTGTCAGAACTTATCGACTATTACATCGGTGAGTGTCGAAGTGTGCCGGTGTGCCATTAAAAACTGTCCAGGCGTGATAACCTGGCCCGGACACCTTACAATAGATTAGTGACATGACAATATGTCCGGCCGTGACAATGTGTCCGGCCGTGACAATGTGTCCGGCCGTGACAATGTGTTCGGCCGTGACAATGTGTCCGGTCGTGACAATGTGTCCGGCCGTGAAGATTTGTCCGGCCGGTCGGGATCGAATTCAATTGACACAATGAATTTCCCTTCCCAATAAAATTCATTCATAAACAGACATTACTTTACACGGATCGGGCACCTTATCACGGGTAAAATCACGCCGAGTTTAACAGTTTTCCATTCCCTGCCCCTTTTTCAAGAGATAACGATGCTTATGTTAAATGTAACGCACATATTAACCCATCCGCTAATCAGACCTCTTAAATTAAACACTATGGAGAAGTCAAAAAATGTAAAATAGCAACGGACCGAATACATGTTTGTATTTTATTCACAGGATACAAAGCAACATAGAGAATGTTGGAGAGTTCTATTTTATAAATGGTCTGCCAAATAAAAACGTCCTCTATGGACACTATAAAGTGTTATATCTTTCGTGCAATTATGATATTGCGAAAAAAACTCACTGAAACCATACCCTATAACTTGTTGAATGAGGAAGGTAACGAAGGGTTAACAAATTGATGGTGTCGGTCCTGCGTACATATATAAATTGCTTCTAACGAGAACGTTCAAACGGTTTCGGTTTCGGTATATCCAGAACAATGTTAAAATCTGTAATTTGACCCGCAAATAATCGTAGATCGTAGGTATTATGCGGTGCCTTTTCAGACCATAGCTCATCTGATGGCAACTACAACCATTTATGTCTTATCATTGTCCAGTAGGTATGAGATGATAAATTGTAGCAAGATATCTTGAAAGATAATAAGAAAAAAGTGCTTAAGGGATATATCATTAAGACAAGTCGGGAACGATAAAAAATCTTCAGACAACTTGCAAATGACGAATGTAAAATCTGATAGCATTTCTGGGAGCAGTACTTACCCACTTTTTGATGTCCTCTGATACTCCTGGCCCATAATAGCGCTGACTTATAGAATCAATTTTCTTGTTAATTCGTGAGTGACCACCGATTGCAACGGCGTATCCAAGAAAACCTGCATAGGGGGGCGGCGGTTTCAGGGTCGGATTTGGATATGCTGGATAGGGGGGGGGGCGGCGGTTTTAGTTATCATATGTTAAATGGTATAAATTATATAAATGTTGGCCGACTTGCTCCCCACCTCCCCTGGACCCGCCCCTCCCCCCACCCCTGGATTCGCCCCTGGATTGAACTGTCATGAAATTGTGTGAACAGGTCATGGCACTAATTAAGTGTTATAGAGTAAAAAACTTATATAACATGTAAGCATAACGCAACGTTTTATTTAAAAACCAAACCCAGGTATAGGATAACTCTACACTTAACCTAACTAAATCCAACTGAGAAATAATGAAATATAGCAAACAAAAAGAAAATTAATAAAAACTGTCCTAATATGTGTCCATTAATTCAGAGAAGCTGAAATTCCACATGATGCCATGGCACTAGGGTCGCAATGTTGCGACATATATGAAAGTAGAAATACTCATGTTGATGAGAAATAAATTACGAAAGCAGTTGGATATTGCATAAAATATGGAAAAACAACATTATTCACATCTTATAAAAGGGGAGGAAGAAATCTTGACTGATAAATATAAATTATAATCCCAGAGCCTGTACAGACTCAATGTTGTATATCTAAAATCCTTAATTGTTCAACAACCATGCTAGTGTATATTATCAGTGTGTATTTCTTAGTTTATATCTTAACCATTATCTGGACACCTGCTCATTGAGAAACTTTCATAACAGGCCAATACCCGCACATAGCATTGGAAAGGCATCAAGTTAGAAAGTTAGTGCAAGTCCAATCACAAACTTTGATCAACATTCTGTGGATATAAGCTAATAAAACAAACCTAGATGTATACATGTTCTCCTTCAAATCATCTCGTGCACATGTTATCAGATAATCCTGAGAATTATGCAAATCCTTGACTGCATTATTCCTTGCAACGGTGAGATGGTTGCAGTGGTGCAACTAATATTAGAATTTAGTAATATGAATTTAATAAGTAATATATTACTAATATTTTTAAGGAATATATTAACAATATTATTAAGTAATATATTATTATTATTATTAAAAAGTAATACATCAATAATATTATTAAGTAACATATTAATACTATTATTAAGTAATATGTTAATAATATTATTAAGTAATATGTTAATAATATTATTAAATAATATGTTCATAATATTAATAAGTAATATATTAATTTATTATGAATTTAGCTTATAAATCTAGTTAAAGTTTGCTCTAAAAATAACCCCACACTCGAGGATTTTCCCCCACTCGAGGAGCCCCCCCCTACCACCCCCCCCCCCCCCGCCCCACTTGAGGCCCACTCGAGGTTCTCCCTCTCACAACAGGATCTCCCCTCAATCGAGGATCTCCCCTCAATCGAGGATCTTCCCCTCACTCGAGGATCTCCCCCCACTTGAAAAGCTCCTCCCCCCCACTAGAGGATCTCCCCCACTCGAAAAGCCCCCCTCTACTTGAGGTTGTCCCTTTACTCAAAGAGCTCTCCCCCACCCGAGGTTCTCCCCCCCCCCCCACTCGAGGTTCTCTCCCCACTTGAAAAGCCCCCCCCCCAATAGAGGAGCTCCCCTCACTAGAGGTTCTTCCTTCACTCAAAGAGCTCCCCCCCCCCCCACTCGCGGTTCTCACCACCACTCGAGGATCTCCCCCAGTCGAGGATCTCACCCCCATTTGAGGCCCACTTGAGCTTCTCCCTCTCACTTGAGCCCCCTCCCACCTTCTTCCACTCGAGGATCACCGCCACTCGAGGATCTCCCCCCACTCGAGGATCTCTCCCCACTCGAGGATATCCCCCCGTTCGAGGATCCCCCCCCCCGCACTTGAGGCCCACTCGAGGTTCTCCCTCTTCTTTGAGCCCCCCCCCCTCTTCTACTCGAGGATCTCCCCCCACTTGAGGATCTCACCCCACTCGAGGATCTTCCACCACTCAAGGATCTCCCCGCACTTGAAAAGTCCCCCCCACTAGAGAAGCTCCCCCCACTTGAGGATCTCCCCCACTTGAAAAGCACCCCCCCCCACACACACTAGAGGAGCTCCCACCACTAGAGGATCTCCCCCACTCGAGAAACCCCTCTCCACTCGAGGTCTATCCTTCAATCAAAAGAACTACCCCCCACTCGCGGTTCTCTCCCCAACTAGAGGATCTCCCCACACTCGAGGATCTCCCCCCCACTTGAGGCCCACTCAAGGTTCTCCCTCTCCTTTGAGCCCCCTCCCCCCTCTTCCACTCGAGGATCTCCCCCCACTCGAGGATCTCCCTCACTAGAGGATCTCCCCCCCACTTGAGGCCCATTCGAGGTTCTCCCTCTCCTTTGAGCCCCCCCCCCCTCTTCCACTCGAGGATCTCCCCCCACTCGAGGATCTCCCCCCACTAGAGGATCTCCCCCACTCGAGAAGCCCCTCTCCACTCGAGGTCCATCCTTCAATCAAAAGAACTACCCCCCACTCGCGGTTCTCTCCCCAACTAGAGGATCTCCCCCCCACTCGAGGATCTCCCCCCCACTTGAGGCCCACTCGAGGTTCTCCCTCTCCTTTGAGCCCCCCCCCCACTCCCCTCTTCCACTCGAGGATCTCCCCCCACTCGAGGATCTCCTCCCACTTGAGACCCACTCGAGGTTCTCCCTTTCACTTGAGGAGCCCCCCGCCCCCATCCGCTCGAGGATCTCGCCCACTCTCGGATCTCCCCCCACTCGAGGATCTCCCCCTCACTTGAGACCCACTCGAGGTTCTCCCTCTCACTTCAGGAGCCCCCCCACTCGAGGATCTCAAAAACTGCTCCTCAGACGAGGTGAAGGTGTTGTTGACAAAGCTAAAAGCTAGCCGAGGAGAGGCTTCTGATCTATGCCACGTATATGATGCCATTACTGGCATAAGGCTTAGTGAATCTTGACATCACTATTCAGTCCGAACCTCACCTTCGATATCGTGAGTCGCGTTTCTCAGAGGCCCTTCACTTGCTTCATTTCGCATTAGGGTTACAATCAGACTTACCCAAACGATGTCTAGCTGACAATCGCCTGAGGGACCGCTTCTTGTTCTCACTTGATCCCTCGGGATACATTTTTTCTGCAAGATAATTACGGATTTCGCGGCATTTGGTCTGCTACGAGACCCAGGCTTCTTCCTCTGCCATGATCAGTGCAGTGGCCCAAGGATGAAAGATAGACCCGGACAAGTTATCACGGCACGCGGTATTTGCATCAGATGCATTTGTCCCCCGGACACCTTATCACGTCGGACAGATTAGCATGCTACACCGGCTACGTGAGCACAATTGTCAGAAAACGTGGTTGGAAGTCCTCGGACTAAGTACTACGCAGTTTTGTCATAACGCGCCCTTTGACTGACAGTAAAGTGGTGAGATCAAGTGGCTGTTCTGTTTCCCACACTCCTCAATGTTCAAGGCAGGGGCGTGTGTAGGAACCATTGAAAGGGGGGGGGGCACAATAAAAAAAATACGACTGTGGGGGGCGAGGGGGCAGAATGACGACTGGAAGGGGGGGGGGGCAGTGAAATCTTGCGACCTGGGGGGTGGGGGGATGTGAACAAAATTGTGACCAAGGGGTCCATTATATTGTTGACGACCGGGGGGTTAGCACAAAAAATTTAAAAGGGGGGAACATATATACTTTAGGGTCTGAAAGGGGGGGGGGGGAGGGCACCTGACCCCAGTGCCACCCCCCCCCCCCCTCGGACACGTACGAATTTCGAGGGATGCGGGATGGGATGGCAAGTTATATTTTCTTTCCACATCCTGATCTTACCAAGGTAATCAGATTTTGAAGAAAATCCTCGATCTTATTATGTGATTCTACGGCTAATGATTTCTTGTCCTGTACGTTGTACTAGCGATTTCAGATATACACGCTGACAAAATGTTTTAATATTCATGAAATATTAATGAATGTCCTATTTGCTGACACTATTTCCTCTGTCACACCGGTGTCCATGCGTCATGCGCGTACTGCTGAGTTCATGTTTTCGTTCTTGTACCACTGATTTCAGGTACGAAAGAATGTTTACCCTGTCATCTGAGATGTGCTTGCCCAAGACCGAAACCACCACTTCCAGACCTATCAAGCAAATGGAAGAACAAGTTTGAAATCTCAAGGGACTCTATTAGGTTATATGGGAAATTAGGCACACGCAACTACGGCGAAGTCTGGAAAGGTTAGGATATATTAGTAAAAATCATCGCTATAAATCATCGCTTTGCAAAAAGTTATTTTATTGTATGATATAATTCATTATATTGCTCTCATATAAATCGTGCCGTATCTTAAATTGATGCCTGTAATGGTTGACTTATGATATGATTTCCCAATCTTTTAGGCATGTGGGATAACAGCGTCGAAGTGGCGGTGAAGAAGGCCAAGACCGATAAACTCTCAAATAAAACATTTTTAAAAGAAGCAGAAATCATGAAAACCTTGCAGCACCCCAATATCGTGCGGCTGTACGGAATCTGTTCGGACGACCCGGTTTACATCGTCACTGAGCTGATGGAGAAAGGCAGTCTGCTGGACTTCCTGCGTGACGACAAGGGTCCAGGTCCAACACTTCCGAAAGATGAACTTATTGACATAGCAGTCCAGGTAGCGTAGGACTGTGGTACACTGTAATTACAAAAAGACCCATAGAACGTATAATAATGCTGTGTTGTTGTTATCTAATGATATATATATATGCAGGATGGTCAGTAATTTTCCGTTGGTACTGAATGTAGTAGAAACTAGAAAGAGCAGAATGGCATGTCTTCCAAAAATAGCGAAATTACATGAACGTAAATAAATCGCAGAACCACCGGTCCGTCACAAGTAGAAGTACCTGCCTTCAGTTTAAATGATTCAGCTAGTAGAGTAGCATCATAAGACACGTTTGCCATATCACAGCCAAAGTGGCGATGTCTATTAGGTTTCTAAATTTATAGAATGAAACAATCGATTTTTTTGCAGGATCGGCTTAGATTTGGAGCGCAAAGCTCGGAATGCGGCTTTAAATATCAGGTTTATAACTAGATGTAAATGTTTCCGTTTGAAAGTCTTGTCAAATGGTACTGTTATTGCATCCGTTTAAATCCCACTTCGCTTCCTTAGGTTGCCCGTGGTATGGCTTACATCGAAGAAAAGAAGTTGATTCATCGGGATTTAGCAGCCAGAAATGTCCTCGTTAGCCAGACCTTGGTCGTCAAGATCGCGGACTTCGGCCGTGCAAGAGCCATAGAAGACGACGAGTACACGTCATCAGGGAGTCAGTAACATTGTTCAATCGTGCCAATTCAACGTTATATTATGTTAAATTCGCAGTTGGAACAGTACTTAGACGGACTCAAACAAGGATATACAATATATACAGATATACAACAGGTTCGTCAATTCACATCACGTTGTAACCTAATTCTAAAAATGGCGGCGATTCGTCCGGCGTCAAAATTAAAATTTCTTTTTATGCACGAAACTACAGCATTAATAAACATTGGATTTGGTTTTGAACCCCGATGAAGGTAAATTCCCAGTTAAGTGGACAGCCCTCGAGGCCCTCAATTATAAGAAGTTCAGCATTAAGTCCGATGTGTGGGCCTTTGGAATCCTACTGGTGGAGATCATCACTCACGGAGGGCATCCATATCCAGGTAAAAATGTAACGTGCCGATGGGGTGTCATGTTGTGGCGACGGCGCAGATATACTTGTCTTGGTAGGGGTTGTGGCTTAAAGTCTTCGGTTCAGCATTTTTACTACTTGGTTATTGGTTTAACGGCTTTTCGCATTCAGACAAGTTTCGATATTGAAACCAGCAAACATAAAACATGAAGGACATGCAATTATACTGTTCCAGTATTTATTTATAAAGATACTTTAAAGCCCTTGATACAGGATATAAAACAATCCACATTGCACGCCTGATCCCAACTAAAACTATAAACTATTCCGGTTATATCCTGCCCCTGCGACCTCTCTCCACTAATAAATGTACACTTGATATAACCAACTTCACAGCTATCTCACCATGAAGAATATGGCTGAGGTACCTGACTGAAATCGAACTCACTAAAGCCGCGGCTACTGAGGCAAGTTGTATCAAGTATGACATCTGGAGTCTTCCTCACTGGTAACTAATAGCACCCTACAGTAACTAATAGTACCCTATAGTAACTAATAGCACCCTACAGAACTATACTGCACCTTACAGAACCTCATAGCACCTTACAGTAACTAGTAGGAAAGGAAAGCACCTTGCATATAAAGAATATGACCAAGGAACCAGACCCAGGAATCACACTCACTACAGCCGCGGCTACTGCGGCAAGCTTATACCAAGTATGACCCCTGGGGTCTGCAGCAACTTTTGTCTCTGTGTCTGTGGCTCTCTCTGTCTTTCCGTGGCTGTCTCTGTCTGTCCCGAGGCCTCCTAATGCACCTCTATTTATACCAGCCTGAGCCCCAAGCGTCCCCCAGCCTCTCTCAGCCAATGGGCGATAATCAAAGTAACTGTATACCTACACTTGAAAATAGAACTAAAATACGACTGGCTACACTTCAAATTCCTGGAGAAACCTGCTAAATAACCTACATAAAAAGATAGCTAAATTGTTCATAAAGATACTCACGTTAACAACCTTTAATCCTCTATTCGTCTTTATCTAAACTTTCTCTCTCTCTGTTTCCTCTTCTGGCGGAAGTTTACAAACCCAATCTCACCCACGCCCCCTACCGAGCTAACGTCCTACTTCCTGTCCTGCTATCCTAACTCCCCCTAGCGAGTGCTGTTCTACCTATCCTGACTTACGCTGCCGCTATTCGCTAGATGGCGCCACTAAACTTGTAAGTCTGCGCGAAGCGGGGCCTGGCCGTTACAACAAGACAACATAAAAACTTTTAGTGTATATATATATATATATAATTATATATATTTACAACATATCACTTCTCTGTATGGCCGTATAGATATACAGTTAATACAAATATTATTTAAGCACACCTATGGATACCGGTTCGTGGGTGAAACCCGATAAACTTCCGCCAGAACGAGAGGCGGGCGATTTGACAATTGTTGTGTGGGAAAAGGTGAACATGTCATGGAACATCGAGTTTGTTGATAGATATCGACGGTGCTACCGCATAGCATAACATCTATGGAGTTAAAAGATACTGAAGTTGACGGTGAGTGTTGCTTAGTTTGTTTTACAGAGCCCCTACTGTGACGGCAACCCAATGCGTTCAGGGGTAATATACTTGTTTGCCTCTGTGGCTGTAGACAGGCCCTGTCAGATTTTTGGCCGTCCCACAGCCAAAGAACTGGGGCTGTAAATCACCCCAGCCTCATCTCTTGCATAGCATGTTTCACAACACCCGGTATGTAACAACATGTTTTAGGTATCGAAAACAAGGACATACTCGGGTACTTGCAAAGTCGTCTTCACCACAGTCAACCCTACGAATGCCCGAATGATTTATACGACATCATGAGAGACTGTTGGAACCACACGCCGAGCGAAAGACCTGGATTTGCCGATCTCGAAAAATATTTGCTGGACCTCTCATTCAGGTAAAAATATACCCTTAACAGTTTAAATTATGATACCACGCTTCCGGAAGTAAGATTCGGGCGCGGAATAAATGGCGGAATCCGGGTTTTTGAACACGTGTGAGGTGTTGTGACATAGGGGGGGGCGTCCAAACTTAACATTACGTATACATTTTGCAGTAAAAGGAATCACGGGAACGAGGGATAAACTGATTTGCAAAATAACTTTATGTGCCAAGGGCGGATCTAGGAATTTGCAAAACGGCAGGTTGCTCCGAAAAGTGGCCACCGAAGGGGGAGGTGGGGCTGGGGTCGGAAAACTTCCGAGGAGGGGGGGGGGGCGTGCTCCGAGAACTGTTCCAAGTTTCCAAGCCCCCCTATCCCCTCCCCCCCATCCTAAATCCGCTCGGTGTCCTGCTAATCTATGTTCTAAATTTACGATTAATTATTTACTATTTTAGCTAAATCGCCTCGCCATGTTAATGTAAACGTGCGTCTTACCATTCTAATTTATTAGCGCTCAAGACCGCGTACCAGTCATCCAGCAAAGAGCAAGCGAAACGACTCTGCAAGGTACGTGTTGGCGTATGTCAGGAATCACACTCTTTATGTGGCTCTAATTCCTACAGGAAGGACAGTACAAGTATCTCAGTGGGTTAGAGGGCTCACCTTGAGTGCTCTGGCCTCCCGAGTGCCTAACGGTACGTGGATCGATGATTCGAGCCGTGCTCTGGCCATGTCTGTGTGGTCGCAGGATAAAGATCCCGTGTCTTTCTTCGCAGTAGGGGGTTACTGAGTAGGGAGTTACCCCCAAAGATATGGCTGCGCTGTTGCCTTCCTTCCTCCATTGACGCGCTATGACCAAATGTGTCTAAAGCGTCCTGAAAATACAACCAGGACCAAACTTACTTGGACGCTTAATACACATAAAATCTACACCTACGTTGTTCAAACGTGGGCGTAACTGTCCCATGTAGAATACTTATCCACCATTCGCTCACTGATCACGTTTTTACAATGACAGACAAGAAGATTCTCGTGGCGCAATTTGATTTTCAATCAACCGCTTCGGGCGACCTAAGTTTTGCAAAGGGTGACAGATTCGAACGTGTGAACGGGTAAGTAGCCACCGACGGCCAGCTTTTGTGTTAATAAGTTAACGAGTAAACGAGTTAACGAGTAAATATAGAAGCAATGCAAGGGGTTGAGTGAATTATATGTGGCTCATAGTTTGGTGAGTGTGGCACATTTTAGCCACGAAATCTGTACAAACTCGGGCATCAAGTCTGAACGATCCAAGCAGGTGGGCGAAGGATTAATGTACATATTCAGTTGTTTTGGTATTTTTGAGAAATGAGATAACCAGTAGGTGTTCGATGTCTTAAAGTCATAATATCTGGAATATCATTTTAACCTGCGACGCTTTGTAACGGATGTTTTAAAAAAGAAATATAGTATGACTGCCGGTCTCATGCGTACAGCCGAGCCCACACGAGAAATTATATATTTACGTCACGAAGCGTCGAATGATCGCCATTCTATTTTGATGGCGTAATGTAGTGGAATTATGTAGTAAGTCCCTTTGCACCATAAAGCTGGACTTCTGTCTTCTGTCTGCATTCGAGTAGTCACAGTTTGAGATGTATTTGCGCGAATAAGGCGCTGAACTGTTCAGTTGCGCGTCAGTGATGTAAGAACACAATATATGTCTGAAGCTATATAATAACAAGTTGAATGGTATTTAAATTTCATAGATACCTGAGCCCAACTGAGTCATCGTCATCAATAGCTTATCTCTGTAATATAATGCACCTGTTTATTCGAGGGTTACTCCAGGAACAGTTTGGAATAGGTTGTGGGGTGGGGGGTGGGGGAGTCAAACCTATGCGGAAAGGCAAAGGCGGAGCTTGGGATATCAGAGCAAAAAACTCCTGCCCCACCCCTCCCATCCTTCCCCTCCCACCCCTTCCCCCATGCATACTCATCGCCTAGCTTCATGCCGATTTGTGCAACATATTGTTACCAACAATATGCACTTGACCAAGGATTTACACCACTAAGGCTGCTGATACCGTTATCATACCGTTCTGGACGGACACTAAATAGCAATAATGATATCCTCACAGCGGTTCGTGGCCCTTGGTGGTCCACCTGAAGACTGGAAAGAGGGGCTACGTGCCGGGGAACTACGTCGCCGAGGAGGACTCTGCCGATTGCTACACGTGAGTACCGACCCACAATTTTCATGCGCTCTAAGGCACCATTACGGCAAATGCTAATGTTACATCTTGGTTCCTAGCCACTCAGGACAGCTCATAGACGAGCCTTCGTTAACATGGCAATCATGACAAGCTGTGATGCAATGGGTCCGAGGCAGGACGATTGTGCTCATGAGTTCCTCGTTATGAAATCCTCCTTGTGGATTTACTGTTTGTGTTGACAGCACCATTAAGAAGTGGGGGGGGGGAGGGAATTGCCTTTTCCGATCTCTGCGATTGGCATCCAGGAATTCTTGAAGATTCGCGACCAGCTGTTGGCATTTTTGGGGATCGTTATCCGTACAATTCCTGGTTCAACGCAAAGACAATTTGCCGATTAACCGCGATCCGTTATTATAGCAATCTGCGAATTCCTCAATATTCGCGATATCACCATTTAGGAGTTTTTGTCCGGCCAGCTTTAAAATGTCCTAATCTTTGAAAATCGATATTGCTCTCCCTAATTCTCGGGACTTCGCTTTCCAGATGGTTCCAGCATGACGTGTCGAAATCCGAGGTGAATCACATTTTGACGGCTGAGGGCAATGAGCAGGGTGTCTTCCTCATCAGGGCGGCTTCTGCGCCAAACAAACAGTGTACGTCGAACCGCCAGTATTATACGCCAAGCGCTCTGGTAAACAACCAAGTGTAGGCCTATATGCGAATACTACAGCGAGAAATGACACAAATACTAATATGGATAGGTGCTACCTAAAAAATGCGAGCGTATATTTATTAATTCAGATATTCCAAAGGAATACATCTAGATTCATATTCAAAATTAATCTCACTTCGGCTTGCCATAAAGAATGTCTTTGGCGGGATGACGTATACCATACACATGCTTGTGGCATATCATTCGGTTGCTTAGGAACTCCCATTGTGACGTCATGTTCATAACATGTTGACGTCACAACTACTCACTATGACAGCAGCCGATGGGCGGTCACCAAGAGCGCTCTGCTTGGCAACAGACATTTAGCCCATCGCTTATACTAAATTAACTTTAATTTGAAGTATACATCCAATGTTAACATTGAATAATTGATTCGTTAATTTTGTGGGGCAGCTGATTTAATTATTAAAAACATGACATAATAGGCTTCAACCTCTTTTTGCCTGAATATATTTATGTACAGCTGATATTTACTCCGAAACCGAAAACGACTCATGGGGGTTGTTACGCGAAAAAAAAGTCCTAAGTTTATGCTTGAAATGGACTTTGAATATGCATGCATGTTACCTTAAAAGCTCGCTTGCGCTCGCTATAATGTACAACCTTGCGTATATGCAAGGAAGGATCTAGGAGGTTCTAAAGAGACGGGGGGGGGTGGCTACCCCCCAAACCCCTCCCCCCTAGATCTGTCCCTGATATCAACTATTGAACCGCTGTAGCATGATAACCTGTCCGCCGTGATAGTGTCCGGCTGACGTGTGCGCATGCGCAGCGAATGGAGTTGCAATGTAAATAGAGCTTGTATGTTAGGTTTAGGGTTAGGTTAGGTTAGGATTAGGTACCGTACCGTGCCGGGAGTGACAGGGTATTGGTGCATATCCCTCAACATCGTGTCTACTCTATGTCGTCACACAGATCCCTTGGTGCTGGCTGTGCTATGCCAGGGCAAGATGACGGCGCAAGTTGTGAAGAACTACCGAATTGGACTTGACGAAAGTGGAAAATACTTCATCGAGAAGACACGCAAGTTTGAGACCCTTCAAAGTCTTGTGACTCATTATAGAGGTAAACTTCCTTCGTCTGATTTTTTGGCGCGCACGGCAATGTTCGTGAAGCCGTATAGAGTCCTTATTTAAATTTTTTCTTTCAACTACCTTACCAGAAAATTCGGGTCTTTACTGTGCGCTGACCGAACCCTGCCAGCGAGTGAGTCCGGTCGTTCCGGATCTATCGAGCCAGACACAGGACTCTTTCGAAATCCCGCGAGAAATCCTCGTAAAATTGGACAAGCTCAGGAGCGGCAATTTCGGCGAAGTATGGAAAGGTATTATTTGCATCCAAATTTGCTTGTCTCCCAACTATGACAAGATATATGTATATATATATATATATATATATAAGATTAATTTACTTCGTTATAAATCAATTTAATAAATATGTTTATGTGGGCGAGTCGTGTGTTGGAATACCACAGGACCGAAGCTAGTTTGGCGGGGGAAAGAATTACAAGCATGTATGGTAGAAAAGGCTCACAAAATAGTTATTGCCCGTTAAATATTAAATTGACCTCATCAAAGGTGGGTTCAAAAGGCCACAATAAAATTGCCTAACGCGCTATTACTACGAGCTGAATTAAAGTTCTAGTTTACCTCACATATGTGCTGGGCGTTAACATGTCTCCTTGCTTCTTTGGTTTAATTCGCATAAAACGTTCGAAGTAGATTGTTTAGCGCTTACAAGCCTTGTCAAGTCTTGTGTGCAAGTCGCCTTCTTTACGCCATATAAGTATATATAAATATCAGTATATAATGACCAAGAAACGGCACTCGTAGCTAGGCAACTAGGCAGCTAGGCGGACCATTTAAATCAATATTTACAATTATTTTGTGTGTGACGTCATGTTTTTATTGTTCTACGCCATGTAACTATGGCAACGATTATCTATTGAAAAGGCCGAAGGGCGGTTCGGGTCAGATTAAAGGATTTTAGCGGTCTTCAGATTTAAGGTCGAGATCGGGTGGCTCCTGGCGGAATTTTTCAAAACTATTTTTTTTTTCATATTTAGGGTCAAATTTTAACCAATATCAATCTATGTAGCATCAAATAATATTTTCTCCACCAAATTTGCATGTATTTCATGTATTACAAGCAAATACCAAGATATTTAGTGATTGCATATATGCGCCGAAAGGCACAATTGTGACAATTCGTCATTTTTGGCCTATTTTGTTATAGCTTATTCGATTACAATAGAGCATATAGAAAAAAGTTAGTTCAGCAGTGAAGTGACATATATTTTTATTACATTTTCAGGTATATCCATACATGATATTTTTTTGGCTCCCCCACCCGCTCTCGACCTTAATGCTATTGTACTAGTTAACACGACCATCAACCCGTAATAAGATGAAATCGCGATTACAGGGATGGTGGGTGGAAAAAAGACAAAAACTGATTATCACAGAATTAAATGAAACAGGAAAATAAAAACACCCACCTGGTTCTGACTCTCACCGAAAAGGGGAAGAGCTAGACCGCAATTGGTTCATATACAATGAAGGACTAAAACCGTGAGACTTATAGTTCGATCGTACAATGATGACCATTAATCGACCACCCCCCCATAAATACGTTTTAACTTTAACTCGATTTACGCTTTAAATGCGCTCGTGTTGTTAAACGTGTGACGCCCGCATGTGTATTACGTTGTACGAATGTCAATCAATCAAATCAAATCAAGTGCACAATAGACCGATCCAGGCTGTCAATCATGCACTGAACTGACGTCACTGCTCCTTTTATCCAATCATGTGGTGAAAAAGGGTCTTTCTCGTGCGTTATGTCGGACAAACAAATCGGACAAACAAAGCAGCATGTCACTTTCTTGTCAGTTTTTAAGATGAGTACTACTCACGATGAAGGAACAAGGGCTCAACCGTGTGCGGGGCTTATACTTTCGGACTATTGATCGGTATATTGCGCGAACAATGGATTCGGCAGAAAAAGCGGCAAATCGCCCCACAATGTTTCGTCAAAATGTCTAAATGACAAATATTGACACCGGGGCTTGGCAAATGTCATGATCCGTGCTTATGCCACTCCATGTAGTACTCTCAATCTGCAGCATCATAACCGCCATTATGCTTGTTGATCGCACAATGAGTCATGCCTACAAGGATCAAGACAAGGACTCTTGAGTTGGCGCAATTGGTCATATATTTATGACGCATAAACTAGATATTAGGTTATATATAGTGATTACGTAATATATAGTGACTTATTTACGTCTAGAATATATGAGACGTCATATTACATAATAAGTTCAAACAAAATGTTTCGCAATAAGTTACGTTTATACCTAACCCTAATTCTGGACAGGCGCAGTGGCCTTTGCCTGTATGATAACCTTAGCTTCATTGATTCAAGTGGTATCCACATGGAATCAACGTATAACTTACGACCTGGACTCTCTTTGCAGGAGTTTGGAATGGACGTGTACCAGTGGCCATCAAGTGTGCAAAGCCCCATGTAATATCACCGGGTGAATTATTGCAAGAGGCGGCCACCATGAAAACCCTGATACATAAAAACCTTGTTCGCCTCTACGGGATCTGTTCAGACGAACCCATCTTCATCGTCACCGAGCTGGTTCGACACGGCGACCTCCGAAGTTACCTGAGATCCGAGAAAAAGGAAGGTCGCAGCCTCGCATTCCAGGACCGCTTGGATATGGCGCAGCAGGTTAGATACCTCGATGTTTCCCCTAAGCGAGATGGAATCGCAATGACAACAACGTTGGGGGTAGGAGACCTCATCAGTAGCCATTGTGTTATGGTCTGTACAGCTTTCTATTGTGAAATATATGCATATATTGTTCATGAGGAAATGCTATGATCGGCCTTAAGCTTTACTTAAATTTCAATAGTAGTTCATCACAGAAGTCAAGCACATCAAAGACGTTCAATGTTAAAACGGTGTGTTGTCCTTACTATTCTTTTAATGACTTCCAAATATACCTAAAAGTGTAAATTTCGACATTAGTCTGTGGTTAGTTAATTGTGGTTTAAATAGGTAGTGTGACACAATATGCAGGTTGTCCAGGCCATGACTTACCTGGAGTCAAAGAAATTCGTCCATCGAGATCTGGCGGCAAGGAACATACTGGTGGGGGACAATCAGGTGGTTAAGGTGGCTGACTTTGGCCTGGCCAGGGCTCTCATTGACGACGCCTACATCGCGCACGGGAGTAAGTTCAGTTACCAGCTTATAGATACATAAATAACATACCGTAATATATCAGAAAAAATTACATAAATATCACAATATACATTTGGTATGTATATATCATGTGCGTAAGAATTTGCCCCCCTGTGTCTATGAGGGAAGATCAGTACTTTGAATTTAACTAACCTGGCAATTAACTCTGTACCCTGGTTGCGAACTTGTGATCTCCCTAGTCACTCAGCCCAGCAATTTTTCTTCGTGACTCGCTGTTGTTCTGGTGCAGGTTCGTTCCCGCTCAAGTGGACCGCATTGGAAGGAATCCTCAAACGCGCATTCAGCAGCAAATCCGACGTGTGGTCGTTCGGGATTGTTCTGGTCGAGATCGTCACAGAAGGGGAGGAACCTTACCCAGGTCAGACCACACAGCTCTGCGTGTCACCCTTAACCTAGCTCGCAATGGTCAACCCAGTCTGAATTGAGAGAGGATTCTAATTTGCAACTTAAGCCCTACCATAAACATCGGTTACCCACTCAATTTCCCTAACGGTATTCATTGTCAGGCGATCCATTTGAAAAATTACCATACCTTTGACTGAATTGAGTATCCTTTTCGGATCGCCCCATTATAGACTGGACCCATGGGAACTTAGTCGATAAGCTGAAACGAGGAGAACGCCATCCACAACCCAAGAACTGCCCTGTGGACCTCTACGAGATCATGAAGACGTGTTGGGAAGATACGGCGAAGAGGCCATCTTTCGAGGAGATTCAAACCTTGTTGCACAACTTCCTTGCTCACTACGAGGACTAGCTTACATTCCGCTACATAGACGAGTTAAAGAACAATCGATTTCATTGTTCTGTGTTTGATCTCTTGTCTCCGGATCGGTAGATAAAAGACACCAATAGCAAGGGGCCAACCGGAAATTTCCTTTGGCCTAATGCGTTTGGTGTTCACCGTGGGTGCGAACTGTTGCCGGTTCGAATCCAGTCAGTTCGGGGTGTCGCGCCTGGAACCAGAAATACTACACATGCAGTAACGCTAAGCATAGGTAACCCATGCGGTTGTTCCTTGCGACGGAATAAGCTTCCCGATTTGACTGATAACATTCCTTCACAAAGGTCTATCATATACTGAACTAAATTATGAATGGAACGAGTAGTGATTTTAAGTATTTTGCTCGGTTGTGCTTAACATAAAAAAATATATTCATTTATCAATAAGCAACACATTACAGGAACATTGACAAATAGATGTTAAACTGGTGACCACATGTAATCTTGTCAACCCAGGGATCGTCTTCGCTGTCAGAATACGTCAGTGTATATATACTAGAGCGTTGAACGAGTCTGCACGTATAGTCTGGTCGCGGCCTCAACGCATTTGTAGGAGTAAATTATTTGGTAGGATTCGTAAGTATTTATTAAGGCGGAAGCCAGACAACAAATATTGTAATGCAAAGACCACAATGTATTTACGGAAAGAAGAAATGTGAGTCCACTGGAACAGTCTTGCTCGGGTAGAGTCTGTTCGCGGCCCCAACGCATGGGTAGGAGTAAATTCCATTAGTAGGAGTCGCAAGTATTTATTATGGCGGGAGCCAGACAACAAATATTGTAATGCAAAGGCAATGTGTTCTTCGCAGAGAGTCCGCTGGAACAGTCTTGCAACCGTTGGTGGATAGCGGTCAATATGTTAATATCAGCAATGTGTTGTTGGAGATAACAGAAGACAAATAACCTCTTTATACGTACATATTCATAATACGTAAGCAGTATATTTATGCAGACAAGTGCAACAACGCAATATTAAGTATTAAGAACAGTCGAACTTTTCTTTAGAGATTATCTGCCACCACAATCTAAAGGTGAAATGTAACTTCGTATTATTATAAGAACACTAATGTGTTTAAAGACAAGTGTGCTGTATAGTCTGCAATGTATATATGCTCCACCTGTTGCCCTGGAAACCAATATATTTAAATAAACAAAATATAAACGAACCACATTTTAGAAATATATTCTTTATGGCAATTACCCTTTTCAACTTCTGTGAACTTTACAAATGAACGTATTAAGAAGAAACCTGAACAAAATAGATAAATGGTGCAAACTACTTTTTACGCGGTTAATATCAATCAAACTGCGACAAGTGTGCGGTATAATGTGAAATATTATGCACAAATACACCACCCATGTACATGCGTAAATACAAAATTGAAATAATAAAAAACAGAACAAACGAGACGAATGAAGTTCCCATCGAATTAATTTTGTAATGTCTTCTTTTAATCTCATCTTTAATGTGTAGTAAACATATCAAGCCAAGTTATTCGCAGTAGCTTCCCTGCAGTCACCCAATAGGCGAATGAAGTTTTCATTGGTTCCCAGCAAACACGGAACATTCGCGTAATTTTCGCTGAATGTTATTTCTGTGTTATGTTACGGACGAACATTCCCGTAATATTCGCGGAATGTTATTTTAGTGTTATGTTACGGAAGAACATTCCCGTAATATTCGCAGAATGTTCCGGACGAACAATCACGTAATATTCGCAGGATGTTACGGACGAACATTCCTGTAATATTCGCTCAGTGTGATTTCCGTTTTATGTTACGGGCGAACATTCCCGGAATATTCGCAGAATGTTACGGACGAACATTCCCGTAATATTCGCTCAGTGTGATTTCTGGGTTAGGTTACGAACGAATTACGAGAATGATGTGCGAATATTACGCTTGCACGAAACTATTTTTTGTTACGAAATATATAAGCTTATATATGTTGCAACACTTATTCAGCAAATTTTGAATTATGTTGTTGCAGCTAGGGGCGGATACAGGAATTTGAAAAGGCGGTGGGGGGGGGGTCAATTAAAACCTAATTGCGACCTAGGGGCGGGGGGGGGGGGGCTCTGAACAAAATTGCGACCGAGTTCACCAATGTTTCGTAAAATTTCTTCATAGAGCGGGTTTGCCGATAAAAAAAACGAGCCTGTGTCTACACTGAACTGCGAAATATAGCGAGTCAATGTACGGAAAAAATACCCCTTCCGAGCGGATTTTGGCGGTGAAAGAGGGAGGGGGCTTTACTGCGGAACACCCCCCCCCATCCCCCCAACCCAGCAATGTATCAAGTACCCCCCCCCCCCGCCCATCGGCTCCGGCGGCTGATTGACTGCACTTCCAACCGAGGGAGCTCGCGCAACTCACTCAAAGCCCTAGCGAGCGCCCTCTGTCGGAGAGTGGAAGTTGAAACCAGCGGAAGTTTTTTTTTTTTTTTTTTTCTGAAGCAGGCAAAGCACGGTACATAATTCATATTCTGTCGACATTACATGAACACAGTGAGGTAGAAGTCCTTGTATGCATGAAAAAACACACAGAAAAACAAAAAACAAGGCGCGCCAGCGGAAGCCAGCGGAAGTTGAACGCATGGGTTTTCTTCGAAGAGAGCCGCAATTCGCATAAACTTAAAACTGAAGATAAGTTAGAATATACACACATCAGCGATACGATCCCATTTTAAATGATATGATCAGTGGCTTATGAAGTAATCAGGTCCTTGACGCTGTAAAAATGTAAGCTTTGATCGAGTACTGTTCTGTGCATGACTCCACCAGTGAGGCAGTGTCCACGGCACTGGCAGCGCACTGGCCAAGTGCTGCCACCAGGGCCCGTAAGTATAACGGGACCAAAACAGGGCGATTTCAGGGCGAAAAAAATGCCCCAGCCAGGGCCATTTTCCTGCTCTGGCTGTAAGTATAAAGCCGCAGGGCGATAAAAACGGCCCCAAACCGGTAAATTGCCCCTGATTTCGCCCCCATTTCGCCCCCATTTCGCCCTGTTCTGCTTTTTTGCCCCAAATGGTCAGTTTAGATAAATGGCCCCAAAAACGCCCTAATTCCGCCCTGCTTTGGCCCTGAAACAAGACCTGCTTTTTAAAGTGCCCTGAATCAGGGCGAAATCGGGGCAATTTACGGGGTTTGGGGCGGTTTTTTTCGCCCTGGCTGGTTTATACTTACGGGCCCAGGCCCGGCCACTGGTGGCAGTTTTGATGTCAGAGCTAGCACTGGACCCAGACCCTAGATCTGTTGCATGCCTCCCCCCCTAGCTTCTCTCTTTCTTGGAGTGGGCTGGAGGGCCATGAAGTAAATATTGACATGGAGCATTGAAGCAATATGTTCTGTAATTTTTATTTTACTAATCTTCTCTCTGTGTCAAATAAGTATATTCTGTGTTGAATTTAAATCCTGAAAGCCTGTGGGCTATCCAGAGAGAAGCAAATTTGTTCACTTAAGCAGCAGTTGGTAGCCTGCGCGCCTGTTTGGCATTCTATGTGATATCGTCACCAGCTAGCTCAGATGTCCACAAGCGAACTGCAAGTGAACAGTTTTATGTTAAAATTGTTATTTTACAGATTTAAAGAGATATCAAATATATTTTGAGATACTTTTAGTCTTGGCGCAAGTGCCCCCAGGCAAGCCCACTTCTTTAAGGGCACAACGATATCAATGGTGAAATAATTAAACGTTAGACGGGAATCGACTGTAGCTTTTTTTAGAATGTGGACGGGTATAATTATAGTGCTTACATATTCTATATAGCTTGTTCTATCTTCTGACACTATCTTCTGAAAGTGTCAACGCTAGATTGTTTTAGTCCTATTTCCACGAACAAACGTTGGAGCATACGACTTTCCCGACCAACTGCCATGCATATGCAGCGCCACCAGGCGAGTCTCTCCACCATTTGAACCATTTGTAGCCCGGGTTCTAAACTTCGTAACAGTCAATTACCTGTAACAGAGGGTGTTGCTTTTGTCTTAAAGTTCAAAGTGAGCGACTGACAAGGCCCTTTAGCAGAGAGTCATATGCTAATGGAGAGGAGGAACCAAGTCGCATTTACAGCAATCGGGATCTGCCCAAAACAAATATAGTAGACGGTTGGTCGGGAAAAGTTGTGTGCTCTAATATTTCTTCTCAAAAATATAACCTAAACAACCTAGCGTCGACACACTTTCTTGGTGTTAGATGATGGAACAAGGGTGTCTGCTTCATTTCTGTGAGTGCGCCATCATGTTCGTTTAATGTTCTGCGGAGGTTCGCTCGTAATATTAAAAAAACCTTCTCCGAATATTCTTCAAATATTCTCAAAATATTCTTCGAATATTCTCCAAATATTACCAAAAAATATTCCGTGAATGTTTTTCAGGAATATTTTTTCTAATATTATATATTTTATAATACTTTCGGTAATATTCCCGTAACATTGGCGGAATATTCTTCGAATATTTTCCGAATATTCCGCCAATGTTACGGGAATATTATCAAAAAACATTCCCTGAATATTAAGAAAATATTCTTGAAAAACATTTACGGAATATGTTTTGGTAATATTCCCGTAACATTGGCGGAATATTCGGAGAATATTCGGAGAATAGTATTTTGTTACCTGGGTTGGATGTCTGCAAGACTTTTCTTCAAAGTTAAATATCATGCATTTTTAATAGAAACAGCAAAGGACAGCTCAGATGCAGTAATTGCTGAATGCAGGAAATAGGATTTCGCAGTTCTCGCGAGTACTAATTACGCTTTTCTGAAGCAACAAAAACACACGCGTCACACTGGTGCTTGTAATGGTGTTATGCTACAGCTGCGGGAGGCGTACTTGTGTTCTCGTAGGGCCGTACAGGTACTACGGGATCTGATAGAGACCTCACGGGATACTTATGCTCTATGTCAATGCCTAGCATCAACGGCCTGTACGTGCTGCCTACCTTCCGGTTGTTTTCCTTTACTCGCTTCACACACGAAATCGGCTAAGGCTGTCCTTGGATGCACAACTAACCACTGAAGTTCTGTGCATATCAGAACTCTAGCCATCCGAGTAGATTTATATCATATATGAGCGGTTAGACAGTTGATAAACCAGAATGTGATTGTCTTATGCGTGACTGTCAGTATCGTCAGGCTAATTAATGTGCTGCGCGGGGTTTTCCATGTCGTATGACAATAATCATCGTGACTCGCATGTCTGCTCGTGGTATCTATGGTTGCGTAAAAACACTCCTTATATGGACTGAGCAGGCGAGGATAATGTTTGTCGTGTGACGTTTGTCACAGAAATGTAAACATGATTGATTTGCCTGAAAATACAACGGTTCCAATAGTATCATCAAACGGACCACATGCATTATTGAGAGATAAAATTGTTGTGTGTGTCAATTCTATTAGGAAATACCATATGTTTTGCTTCTGTATGCCTGCTGTACTACCAACTAGCGCAAATTATTTTTCCTATTTTTTTTCTCTTACTTAAATGGGGTAATTATTTACCAAATTTCATTCATCGGCTGGCTCTAGTGCCGGCGGCCTCACATGGCCTTAACTAGAGTCTTTTCGACTAAGAACGATTCATACTGTTATTTTTGACGAACATTGTTGGTTTATTTTATTGTGTCCACACCTTTTTATCTGAAGGAATCGATCTATCCTTGTATCTTTCCGCTCTCCAAGGCCCGGTGGTCAGTTGTAACCCCCCCCCCCCCCACTCCACACCCAAGCCCCAACCAACCACCTCAGTCGTATTTTCAGAAAGCCAACACGGCTGCCCACGCTTTTCGAGGCTATTTATCTGGACTTGTATTATTTAAATGACTCGCGTAAAAATGTCATCCACAGTTTATTTATGAAGTTCAGTTCACTTAAAAAACACACAAAAAAATGGCTACAAAGAATACATTTTTCCCATTTGAGTATATACTAAGTGTTTCTTTGTACATTACTTAATTATTTGTTCATTTTATTTCCTTCAATTGGCACAGGTTGTACATATATTCATAATAGTCCGCATGATACAGTACGATTTTCGCTTAATCTAAGAGATACATGAGTTTACTTAAATAGTTCTATTTCATATATTTAAACCCTTTGATAGCGGTTGCATTAGTATCTAACAGGAACAGGTTCCTCATACGTAGTTCCGTTGTTCCATTTCGTTTAATAAATATAATGCATATCATTATGAACAGGCCATAAATAAAAGGTTGCGCGTTTACTGCTGTCACAACAACTCATTGGTGATATCAGCAGATTCACTGATATCCATCAAAGGTTGTAAGACTATACTAGTACAAAAAAAATATTTCCAATGTTAGTAAATATAAAATGTATTTTTAGCCGTACCACATTTGTGGACATCAGTATATGAACATTCAAAGTTGCTGGCCCCTACTTGTGTTGGGCCCGGGACGAGCTCATTCGAGGTCGGCCCATGTAGGCCTTATTCTAGTTTACAACCAGCACAAAAGCAGATAATTTGAAGCATTGTGGCCGCAATTGATCTCCAACCGCGTTGCGAGCGGCCACAATGCATGTGATCTGGTCATGGTTAAAACTGCTGGTGAAGCGTTGTGATCTCGTCAACCTAGAAGCCTAGGTATTAAATACCAGCAAGAACAACTCCATATGTTACGTATGCATACTACAAATAGCCATGAATTCGATTGATCCTTCGCGCGAAAAGGAAACAGAACCTAGCCACAGGGCTGCACAGCCATTACGGGATCTGACCGAGACCCCACGAGACAGGGATACTTATGGTATACGTCGATATGTTGCATCATTGGCGTACTCTCCGGTGGTTGCACGCATTCACTCGCTTCAGATAAACTATCGGCTAAAGGTTCCCCGATGCAAAACGAACCAATGAATTTAATCTGTGTATCAAAATTATAAGCGAGTACATGCGGATAATCCATGAGTGCTTAGACAGTTCATCAATACGCCTCTTTTGTGAGTGGCCCACAGTGTGAGACGAGTGGCTAACCGATAAGGATATAGCAAGATATTATGTACACAATAACAGAAATCAAATTGTAGAGTTCCAGGCTGTACGTTATACCGATTATTCATATTCGTCAGTTTGTAATTGAAAGTATATCGTTATATTGGTAATAACGGATTATTTTAACCACAATGGGTCGATTTTAGACCCATTCTGTTCTCGAAGTGACGACAGCACTGTTGTGCGTGCGCATGTGTCCTGTGGAGGTGTCCTTTAATATGACGTAATGTTATCATGAATACAATATCTGTTCGAGATCATGCAAGCACACCGTTTTTCTCAGAAATATAAACATCTATGATTTTCCCTAAAATACATCGCTTTCACTTGTCTGATCGAACAGGAACGCCCGCTTTATGGAGAGATTAATGTCCTATGTTGCATATCATTATCTCCTGATTTTGATGATTTGCTTGGACTGAAGCAAGTGTCAAAATATGTTCACACCCACTCGATTTTTCACGCCAGCCGGTTCTCGGTAATCGAACGTTGACACAATGAGTACACAATGAGTACGCGTCACGCAGCTGTAGCAAGACACCGTCACAGACACCAGTGTGATGCGTGTGGTGAGTTCAACACGTGTTTTGTTACTTCCGAAAAGGTCAACTATGGTACTCGCGATAATGTGTAATCCTACTTCCCACAGACAGGTACGGGGTCACTCAACAAGGTTTGAGGCTTCTCAAAAGTTGGCATCTGCAGATTTTCCATTGGTCCCTTGCTATTGATGTCTTTTATCCACATTGACAATGTAACGGTATGTAAGCTAGTTCTCGTATTGAGCAATGAAGTCGAGCAGCAAGGTTTGAATTTTCAGAAAAGATGGCCTCTTCTCTTTTTTCCAGCACCTCTTCATGATCTTGTAGAGGTCTCCAGAGCAATTCTGGGGTTGGGGATGGCGGTCTCCTTTGTTCAGCCTTTCAACTAAGTTCACACGGGTCCAGCCTATAATGGGGCGATCCAGGAAGGAACTAAATTTCAGTCAAAGGTAAGGTACATTTTTCAAATGGTTCGCCTAACAATAAAAATGGGTTGGGGGCTTATAAGTGTAAAATACATTTCCCTTGGGTATCTCCCTCAATTCACACCAAATTGACCATTGCGGGCTAGGTTAAGGGTGACACGCAGAGTTTTGTGTTCTGACCTTCGTGTTCTGTGTAAGGTTCCTCCCCGTCCGTGACGATCTCAACCAGAACAATCCCGAATGACCACACGTCCGATGTGCTGCTAACCTCATTGCCGTTGATTACTTCCAATGCGGTCCACTTGAGCGGGAACGAGCCTGCGCCAGAATAACATCGTGTCATGTATCGAAATGGCTGGACTTAGTAACTAGGGAGATCGCAAAGCTTGCGCAATCACGGTATCGAGCCAATTAGCATATTAATTAAATGGCAGATACTACACTTCCCCTATAGTTAGAAGGGAAGGTACATTCTCACGCACATGATATATAAACAATATATATTCTGATATTTATGTTTTCTGATATATTACGGTCTGTTCCTTATGCATCTATAAACAGGTAACTGAACTTACTGCCGTGCGCGATGTACTCTTTATCAATGAGAGCCCTGGCCAGACCAAAGTCAGCCACCTTAACCGCATGATTATCCCCCAATAGTATGTTCCTTGCCGCCAGGTCTCCATGGACGAATTTCTTTGACTCCAGGTAAGTCATGGCCTGGACAACCTGCATATTGTAAACTCTCTGTTGTTATGTGTTCAACTGTTTAAAAATTTCAAGCTACCTATTTAAACCACAAACGTAGCATAGACTAATGTCGATATTCACATTTTCAGGTATATTTGGAAGTTATCAAAAGAATAGTAAGGGCACAGTACCTTATACCATTGAACGCCTTTGATGTGTTTGACTTCTGTGATGAAGTCACCCTTTAGACCCACTAATGAGTGTCCCCATGCATAGTAACTTTATAGATTTTATAAGACAAAGTTGTACACACGACTACATAATGGCTAATGGGTCTCGATCGAGTCGCCGACCCTCAACGCCATTGATTTCTCGCTCGGTGGGAACATTGAGGCATCTGTGACTAACCTGCTGCGCCATAGCCAAGCGTTCCTGGAACGCGAGGCTGCCACCCGTCTCTGATCTCAGGTAACTACGGAGGTCGCCGAACCGAACCAGCTCGGTGACGATGAAGATGGGTTCTTCCGAACAGACCCCGTAGAAGCGAACCAGGTGTTTGTGTTTCAGGGTTTTCATGGCGGCCGCCTCTTGCAATAAGTGACCCGATGATATTATGTTGGGGTTTGCACACTTGATGGCCACTGGTACACGTTCATTCCAAAGTCCTGCAAGGAAAGCCCAAGTCGTAAGTTGTACGAGGATTCCATGCTGATACCACGTTGACTAAAATAACTAAAGAATTTCTCATTGATATCTTACGAAACATTTTGTCCTAGGATAAGGAATATACATTTTTTTTTTATTGTCGATTAATTAAAAAATATATAGATACAATTCCAATGGAAGCGTTGAGCTAAAATAATATTTTAAAATAACAAGGACTCTAAGTTTAAATCGCTTCCCGATTTTGACCTCGATCGATCTCGAAAACATAGTTCGAAAAAGTAAACGTGGCTTCTAATTAATCAAAATCGAATACATTCGTCCGCACGTTACCGGTAGCACAATAAATGCTTGACAATGGTGTATTTGTTGCCAAATTGCGAATATATATTCGATTACATCCATTTTACATTTGTGTGCAGGATAATTCTAATGGTTAAATTTGACGTGGGGCAGAGGTATTATAGCATAAGCCGAACGCCCTCTGCCGGGAGATGGGCAATATACATGTAACGTAATCCTTATATTTCACGTAATCGTTACATAATATATTTTAATTGATTGGCGGATTGATTAGCAGATTGATAGATAAGACCAACATTTGGTAAGCCTGTCTGAACTGGTCATTCCAATCTACATTTTCACTAAATATTTTGGTGTGATTATTTGTTATGACATTCCGCACAATGCACCTACATTGACATATATTGATGAAATAGCCCATAGCTTCCCAGTAAAGTTGTATAACTGATGGCGATCCGAATCATGCATTGGAACAGGAGATTATCATCCCCGCTTATCATAATGTCCGTACATATGCGCCATTACTGACGTCAGACAACCATAATGTCTTTTTAAAAACCTCTTATAATGGGTAAGTGGATGAAACGATGAATATTTTCTTGAATAAATTGGCCTATTGAGGAATAAAAGGGTATAAAGACAAATATAAGCTTACATATATTTCGCAGACAAAGCTTAAAAATTCAAAGTTCAATGCAATGAATACCTTTCCATACTTCGCCGAAATTGCCGTTCCCGAGCTTGTCCAATTTTTTAGCAGTTCTCGCCGGACTTTTAAAGAGTCCTGTGTCTGGCTCGATAAGTCCGGAACGACCGGACTCACTCGCTGGCAGGGTTCGGTCAGCACACACCCGAGAGCACGATTTCCTTGTCAGGTAATAAGTATTGAAAAGGAAGACTTGAGACATTATTATACGTGCCAACAAATCAGCCAATGCAACTAATCAAACATGTACTAACAGTGTGTTTTTTATATGATTTACTCCCATGATTTACTTCTCTACGCACAGACAAAACGTTACACGCGTTAACAAGCACAGAATCTTGTTACGGTATAATAGGTTGTCACCTTGGTAATGCGTTACAAGCCTTTGAAGAGTCTCACACTTGCAAGCCTGGTCAACGAAGTATTGGCCACTGTCGTCGACTTCAATTCGGTGGTTCTTGACAACGTGCGCCTTCGTCTTGCCATGGCATAGCACAGCCAGCACCAAGGGATCTATAGGACGGCAGATTTTGACCACGATGGTACTTTCAGCGGTTCACATAATACATATCATTTCCAAAGTGTCGGGAGACCGACATTACCAAACTTAGTGTCGAGACAGTATGGCCCAAGCACATTTTTCCACTCCTCGACTCAAGCGTTTAAATCAGTTATTAACAAATACAACTATAACCGACAAATATCGTAGTCGTGACAGAATCGTCTTTCTGTATTTAGACGCGCTTGCTTCATATGTTGCAGAGGCGTAGGGGCCAGGGGTCTGACATATATGACCATAATGTTGCCATGTTTTCCAAATTCTGTTGCTGATGCTCACGAGAGTTCCTGTGAAACTTGTTTGCTTGATCAGTATAGTATCGGCCTCTCTCTTGTTTTCCATTTCCTGTTTGTTTTTGCCACGTGACCAGCAGACCAATTAGACGACAAGAAATTTAACAGAGATACCCGACAACGCAAGCCATGTCACATAGTTTGCCAGTAAAGTTATATTATATGGCCAAGTTGGGTAAGTTCTATTTTTCGCATTTCTAATGTGTAGTTTTAGTTTTTTGTTAACACTTAAATTTAGAATTTCTTTCTAAATATGATCATTTCATTTTATGCGTCGATTCGAACCAATTCATTTTTCTTCGCTTGTCTTCCTTTCCCTCTTCACCAATCGCGCCCAGCGACAAACTTCACCTTACGTTCTTGACGATCAATATTTCAGTACATTTCAAATATGTTACACTTGGAAACTTGAGCATACACTGTAGAATTCGGGCTTTCTGCCGTTTACATCATTTTGCTACAAGTTAAACCTCCATTATTCTGCGAGTTTATGGTCGTGTTAACTAGCACATCAGCATTAAATCTTAAAGGTGATTACTATACTTGCGTAATCTGACACAAACCGCCCTGCGGTCCCTTCAATCAAAGAATTTATAGAACAAGAAGCGAAAGCGCGACTTAAAACGATAACAAGACATGCGCGCGCGCCGCCTAGCGGGGAGGGTGAATCAGCGCTCGGTCAACTCAGTGCAGACGGCAAATTGGACGCAGGTTGTAGCCGCTGGAAGTCCGGTCGTATCTCCGTTAAATTACTGTTCAACTGTGTCATCACACTTTTAACACTCTTTTTCCATGGCTATGCCTAGCCTAGACTATGCATGCAACATAAAACTGCATCCGTTTTTAGTGTCTACGCTTTTTATCCCCCGCCCCCCTCCCCCTCCTCCCACGCCTCTTAGGGGGTTTTCGATTTCAAAGAATCGAACCTTTAGAATAAAATAACCCGCAAGCAAAAGAAATCGTTAACAAAAATGGTTTATAAAAATCGAAAAAAACCTCAGCCTGCCATACCTCCTCCCCTCTACGTCCCTACTCCCCACAACCCTCCGCCGTTACCCGCCCCCATCCCATGCGTCATAGCGGTTGTATTAAGTACAAGAAATCATAAAAAAATGTAAACTATTAAAATAAAAAAATTATCCTACCCCCCCGCCCCAACCCTACCCTACCCCCCTCTTCCCACATCCCCTAGAGGGTGGGTAATGTCAAACAAGCAAACCCACAAGCCAAAGGGTGTCGGTAAAAAAATTGCTCTAAAAAATTCGAACACAAATTCCTCAGAATGCCGACCCCCCCCCCCCTACGCCCCCCCCTCCCCTATGTGATGTCAAAGAACCTTTACACTGAAATAACCCACAAGCTAAAATAAATCGTTAAAAAAATATTTACACAAAATCGGATCAGAATAATGTTCTCCTACCCCCCATGATACCCCCCCCCCGCCCCACCCACCCCACCACGCCCAACACACGCGTAACCCCAGCGCACCCTGGGAGTGCAGGGAGGCAGCAATACTACGGTACAGACCTGTGGAATCAAGCAGCTCAGAACAAAATTCGGTGCGCACCCCGGAGGGTTCGCCAGCGGCCTTCGTTCAGGCAGCAGGACACGCCTATGGTTCGCCGCGATCAAGAGCAGTCCCGCATGATAATATTAAACTCTGAACGACGATTCTTCTCAGATAAGTGGGGATAACCCGTAAATATCGATGCTTTATAATTATCTTTTATTTATCAATATTTTACACCATTTAGATTGTGCTGCTATTTCCAAAGTAAGGATAATTAGTTGGTGGTTATTCCCGCAACAAATGGAAATAGTTCAATGTGACCAATGTCGTACCGTAGCAAGTTCGGAGTGACCAAAAATGTTCGAGGCGATCGATCGTGCTCCGGTACGCAGCCCAGGCTAGAGCGGTGTAATAACCCTCACCGCTTGGCGGCGCCACCACGATCCTGTTACCGGGTTATAGATACGGCTTTCGCTTCTTTTCCATACAAGTTCTTTGCTTCAATAGCCAATCGTTGCCATAGTGACACTGCATAGAACAATGAAACATGACGTCACGCACAAACGAATTGTGGTTGTATATTAAGAAGTCCCGCCTAGCTGCACGCGCCACGTTACTTGCCTACGATATATAATGATAAGGCGTAAAGAAGGACTGGCTCACAAGATGTCATTGTGGGAAGGCTTGTAAGCACTAAACATTTTATTTCGAAAGTTGTATGTGAAATTTAAAGCCCAGCCCATATTTGACTTAAATTCAACTCGTAATTATAGTAATAGAGTTTTGCATTGCATTAGCATCCCTTCATTTTCATGATTCGCCCGCGGACTGCGGGCTCGGAATCCCGGCCTCGGGCGGATCATGACAATAGATCGATCCAGGCTGTCGACCATTCACTGACGTCATTGTTGCTTTTATCCAATCATGTGCAGAAAAAAGGACTTCCACGTGCGTCATATCGGACAAACAAGTCGGACAAACAAAGCAGCATGCAATTTGGTTGTCAGTTGCAGAGATGAGTACTACTCACTTATTCCTACCATCAGCTATGATCGTTAATTTCATACTCACGATTAAGGAAAAGGGACTCAAGCGTTGGCGCGCCTTAGTGTCGGAATATGGATTGGTCTATTGGCTGGCTGCTACAGCTTGATGTCGGGCCTAACTCACCGCTAATTCGCGCTATTTTTATATTGTTTGCGCTAAGTGTGGGGGAGGGGGGGGGGTTAGGCACCGCAGTAGCTTTTGGCCACTTCACAAAATATTTTTTTGCAGAGCGACTTGGCACAGGTTCAATGGTTCATATATAGTTTCAGTATTATAAGCATATCCACTTGGATGTATACCAGCGCGTTTGGTGTAACTCGGTGGTTCGACTTGCACTGTTTGTTCGGCGCTGATGAAGCCCTGATGAGGAATACACCCACTTCGTTGCCCTCCGCCGTCAATATGAGTTCCGCCTCGGATTTGGACACGTCAGGTTGGAAACATCTGGAAAATGACAATTAACGCTATGAAAAACTGGAAAACAGTCCAGTTGCATGAATAGAGTATAGATTATATATAGGTATAGTACTATATAAATCTGTGATGACGGGCAGGAGCTGGAATCCTGAGGGCAGTCGTCCCCAGAGTCGCAAACAATGTTGTTTTACATTGTACACAGTTTTATTACAGTGGTGGATAGAGCAAAATCTATTCTGATAATTCGAAAGGTTTGTATTACCTCATTATTTTGAGGCCCTATGAAAGGTCTTCTAAAGGAAATTTCAGCTAAAAAAGCCCATGTTGGCCCCATTTTTATTAGGGTGTCAGCACATAAACGTGGCGCCATAAAACGTCGGGAAGCATCCATTTCCCACCATCGACTTCACCATACCGGGAACCAGCCTTACCGCATGAGCGCGGCACGGGGCCTCACAGAGCGGAGCATTGTCCCTGTGGTAACCCCTACTCTTTTCGAAAAATGACATGAAATCTTTATCCTGACCTGACATGACCACAGCGGGATTAAAACGACCGATTAACGTGCCCTTAGGCTCTCGGGTGGCCAGAGCGCCCAATGAGCCCTAACCCAATTAGATTTCGGGGCAGCCCATTGGCCCGAAACGTAGCCAAAACATTTAATTTTGCTTAAATTGTCCATTTGAGTACATGATAAGTGTTGGTCGGTACTCACGGGAAGCTAGCATCAGTGTTCTCCTCGGCGACGTAATTTGCCGGCACGTGTCCCTTCTGTTCAGTGGTCAGTTGGACCACTAAGGGCCAGGTACCGCTGTAATGATATCACTGGTGCTAATTAATGTCGACGTAGAAGTGATAACGGTAAAAGTCGCCTTAGTGCCATTTAGGACCATTTACGTTTATATTCTCTTCCCCACACGTTATCTAGCTTTCTTTTGGGCCATCCTTGTGAGGTCGCGCACGTGTGCCTTGCCCCCAACCCAAACTGTACTCACTTAAAGCAGGAGTAGCAGTGGTAGTTGGTCACGTGCTTACGGAATTACAGAGATATGCCGGTACTGAACACGACTCAATTTTCCTTCAGCTTCGTTATGTATATGACGGCTACGTACTAGTCAACATATCTTACTTTTATGACATTTTGTTCTTACGCCGCTGACGCCATTCAGCGCTCTTCGCGAAAATACGTATCCGACGGAGACTTTAACGCGGATACAGACCGAAGCTTTTAGCTAAACTACTTGATGTCTACTTACAATTCCAAACCTTCCAAACCTTCGAATCGGTCTCCCTTTGTAAAGCTTAGATCGCACGAAGCGCCGGATTGGAAGTCAAATAATGCCACGAGAATTTTCTTCCCTGTTAAGAAAATGCATGCATTAAAGAATGAAGGATAACTTGTGTGCCTTATACATGTACACGATGCGCCCCGATCGTGATTGCATATCACATTATGTATAATCTATGTGCATATTCAGCGTTTACATGGTAACCAGGAGATTACACTATTATTAAGACAAATTTTAATTTCAGAGCACATCTCAAATTAAATTTTCGGAATTTTTCGAAACTTACTAAATCACCAATCAAATTACACTGGTCCCATAAGTTCATATTCTTGCTTATCTGATAAGGTCTGATTCGACAACTGCCTTTACGTTGATAAATTAGAACTGTTCTTGAGACATGTGGACATGCACCTTGTGGAGGGTCTTTCGCCGAACGACTTGGTGTCTCTGGAGCTCTCTCTGTGACGTGGCTTTTTAGGTGTGAGGTCCTTGGCTTAGCGACAGGTTGCTCATATGCCGTCTTAGCTTCGTTTTCCGTATCATCACTCCCACATATCCGGGGTCCCTCAGGCGTGCTTTCACTAATTAATTATAACACGCACATTTAAATGAATATTCGACGGCGACATTACAAAATCAAAACAATAATTAATTAATCTTTATTTTATTCCTGGTTACTATATTATTAATCTTCGGATGGATACTTGATAAGTTACACCTGATAACCTGATAACCTGATAACACTTAGATTACTGTAATGCCTGTTGACGCGAAATTGATCTTGCCAGTCATTGACTTGTAAACTGTATTCCAGAGTAACACATATGTGGACCCCCATCCCGAGCCCACCAGAGACACACGCACTTGTTCGAAATCGGATGTAATAATTTCTAACCCGTTACGAATAAATGTTCACGTGACTAACACATGCAGTAAATCGTCTTCGAGCTCCGGGAAACTAGGTCTTGCGGTCCGCATGTAGACCCAACAGCTTCTCATGATGCAATAGCGGTCATCCGGACTATCGTCGGGTTGCTGGTGGCAATTCTTCTGTGCTAAGCGCTGCCTGACGTCCTCGTTGCTCTAAATCTTTATCCGGACCTGACGTGACCACGGCGGGATTAGAACCGCCGATTAACGTGCCCTTTGGCTCTCAAGTGGCCAGAGCGCCCAACGTGAGCGCCCTAACCAACCGAGATTTCGGGTTAGCCCATTGGCAGTAGTATTAAAATTTGCTGAAATGGTGCATTTGAGTAAATTCTAAGTGTGGGTCGGTACTCACGCGTAGGAATCATCGGTTTTCTCCTCGGCGACGTAGTTTCCCGGCACCTGTCCCTTCTGTCCCGTGGTCAGGTGCACCACCAAGGGCCAGGTACCCCTGTAATGATATCACTATTGCTAATTAATGTCAACGTTGAAGTGATAACGGTAAAGTCGCCTCAGTGCTGTCAATCGCTGTAACAGTGCATTGTGGTATAATCGTAGGTGGCACATTTGTGGATGAAGCGGTGGGCTAGGGGCGGGGGCGGGGGGCAGGACCATTTACCTTAATATTCCCCTCTACACAGGTGCCCTGGCTTTCTTTTGGGCCCTCCTATAGTCAGGCCGCGCACGGGTGCCTTGCTCACTGAACCCTTTTAAGCTGGAGTAGCAGTAGTAGTAGGTCACGTGCCGATGGGATTACAGAGATATGCCAGTACTAAAAACGACTCATACGTCCTTCAACTTCATTATGTACATGGAAGCTAGTCAACATATCTTACTTTGATGATATTTTGTTCTTACGCAACTGACGCCATTCAGCCCTCTTCGCGAAAATATATGTCCGACGGTGACTTTAACGCGGATACAGACCGACGCTTTTAGCTGACCTACTTGATGCCTACTTACCCTTCCAAACCTTCCAAACCTTCGAATCGGTCACCCCTTTTGAAGCTTAGAGAGTGCGAAGCGCTTGATTGGAAGTCAAATAATGCCACGAGAATCTTCTTCCCTGTGAAGAAAATACATGCATTAAGGAATGAAGGATAACTTGTAGGCCTTATTGTATGCCTTATTTCACATCATATGATGTATAAAGTATGTGTATATTTCGCATTCACATGCTAACCAGGAGACCACAATATTATTATGATAAATTTAAACTTTCGAGTACATCTCAAATTAACATTCGAAATTTGTCGATGAAATCACCAACCAAATTGCACTGGTTCTATAACTTCCTATTCCCCCTTATCTGATGTCTGATTAGACAACTGCCTTTATGTTAATAAATTTGGACTGACTGACTTGGACTGCTTTCAGCTTGGGAACTATAGTGACAACAGCCCAGTGACCTGAATAGTACAACGCATGCGCAGTATGTCACTCTGCGATGAGCAAGTCGAACGGTGTATGTGGACTATAGTCCCAACAGACGCACATATCACGCAACATGATGTTCATGTTAGCGGGTGTGCCTTTTCACCGGGGGTATTCGTTGGTAAAAAAAGGGCGGCTGTGTTCCCTATCAAGCTGACTACTTCAGAAAGGGGGCTCTTATAGAATTGAGTAAAAAATGAAGGTATTTTAAGACTTTAATTCGCATAAATCGCAATGGGAAAGACACATATTTGCTGTTAAAATATATATACCCTGAAAGCAATCGTTACCACGCCATCAACATGTAAATAGGATCAATGGAATTCGGCAATAATATGACATTAAATTTAACAAGTCTTCATTGTCGCCAACCAAACTTATGGGGGATAATGGAAACATAAACGAAATTTATTGTTTGCGATGTCCGCCATCCGCCATATTGAGGCCCCCAACGACTACATCGACTACGCTCTGGACTGTAGTTGCCGTAGTCGGTCAACAATGATGTCATCTTGACTAAACTAGGCCGTAACGATGCCTGTTCGACTTCGACTATAGGCGTTATTGTGATTATAGCCGGCCAGCCGAAGGCGTCCATGGATTTGGCCCGCGTGGTTAAAAAAATAAGAGATGGGCGGGAAAATCAAGAAGATAATCCTAAGTCGTTATCGGTTCACGAAGATAATTAAACCGCTGTTCCGAATACCGAAGATTACTGATTACTAGATAGGTGGTGCCCACGAACACCCCCCCCCCCCCCCGCCCCTACCCTCATAAGCAGACACTGACGTACAGTTATGTAACGCATAGAGGAAGACGCCAGCTGATTGAGATCTCCGGGCACGAGAATGACTGGACTATACGAGGACAAAAGAAAAGAAAACAACTAATGTTCAGTCTCAGATAGGCGCATTGAGATAAAATGTTTTTGCTCCGGGGAAAGGGAGAAACATGCGTCCCGGACTCCATTGCAGGCTATAGCGATGCCTTATCAACCCACCGGCTGGAGTCCCAACTTGTATGGGATCGGTCCTATGATTGATTGTTAAAGAGTCTGAGATTTAAATTGTCCTGCCCTACGTAGGCACGCGCATGCTCGACCTACTTCGGTTTGTTGCCAAACATCGCAGCCCCGAATAAGGAGCGGTGTTACACAACCATAAATATCGCGCAGACATGCGAGTCATGATGATTATGACATCATACAACATGGAAAACCCCGCCTGACACTGACATTCACTCAAGAGACAATCGCATTCTGGTTGATCAATTGTCTAACCGCTCATATAATACATAAGTCAACTCGGATGATAAGTATCCCTGTCTCGTGGGATCTCGATAAGAGCCCGTAGTGACTGTAACGCCCGCTAGGAGTAGGCGCTATAAAGACTCGTTGACCAATACTTTCGGTTTTTTTATTTTGAGAGAAGTTGGACAAGACCGGCTGGTCTTTTAAGGTAGTACGTACACTCGACCGGTTGTGGTATCACTAGACCGGATAAGGGCATGCAGAGTGAAGAACACCCCCCCGCCCCCTCTCACACATGCACACATAAACACACACAAAAATGTTCTATGCATTATGGAGGCAAACAGTTATGAATTGACACACGTAAGATTTGTACATTATCTCTTGATTTTCTTTTCTACAATCTAAATTCGGTGTTGGCGCATTCGGAGTTTTAGCTACAAACTTTTAACAGTTTATCATATGTTAGCAGGGTGTTTTCTAAAGACCAAAACCCAATTTGTGCAGATAAATATCTTGACTATCAAAAGATACCATTTTAACAACGAGACATATAAGCGGAGAAAACTGCTGATATAAATGCCAACCGGGGAATGTGAGGACTTTCACTACGAGGTGTCTAGACTAGTCTAGCCCCCCCCCCCCCCCCACCGCGCTTGCAAGTATTAATATATCGGCTCTATAGGGGTATCTTTGTCATCACAAATGTCCGCTCCCTCGCATCAGGGGGCACCCGCAGTCCCCCCCCCCCTCCCCCCGGGCATGTGCGGGACGGGGTGGCGGTGGCTGGTCCTCTTGCCACCGGTCGCTCAGCCCCGCCCCCTGTCTCCTGATTGGCTGGCGAGAGATCGGGTTGGACTATCACCAGGACAGGGGCTCCCCGGTGTGATCCAGGGGGTTTTCTTGCTTTCTTGCTCGAAAATCCCGGCTTCTTCGCTGAAATCTCGGTTACTCGAAAGAAAACTAGGATTCTTGGCGGGAAAGTCGGTTTTTAGCGCTAAAATTGTGGTTATGTCCCAGTTTCCAGGGCTATATCCCTAGTTTTAGCGAGAAACCTATTTTTCACAGCACCAAATGTATCATAATGCCTATAACCCTCATTCTTGCTCAAGAAACCGGTTTTCTTGCCCTCAAATCCTACTTTCACCAGAAACCAGGATTCCGAGTTAACAGTCCAGTTTTTAGTCTCATATGTTATATAACCATAGTTTTAGCGAGAAACCTAGTCTCCTGTCGAGAAACATAGTTTCCTGTCGAGAAACCTAGTTTCCCGTCGAGAAACCTAGTTTCCTGTTGAGAAACCTAGCTTTCTAGGTTTCTAGCTTTCTAGGTTTCTAGGTTTCTAGGTTTCTAGGTTTCTTAGTTTCTAAGTTTCGTATCTAGGATACATCGTGATCGTTACACTTCGCGGGCGTAGCACGTTCAGCCAATGAGAGCGCATATGAGTTAGTAGGGGAATTCCCCTTGGAATCCCAAATAGTCTACAGAAAATTAGGCCGTGTTATGCAACTCGGCTTGTATGCTCCCACCACCCCTTGGCATAGGAGGGGGCGGGGGCCGTGGAGGGCGGCAGCAAGTGCTGTTATTAGACGATCGGTTTAGTGTTTGCGATGGTCGTGAAGTGATTGTTTGCAAAGACCGGACAATGCTTGCTGGAGGAGCGACTGCGTGGCGGCGGTGATTGGCGACTTATTAAAATGTGGAAGTGAAATTCATATAAATCTTATAATGCTGCCGACCGTGCCACTTGGGCTCAAGACATCTATGTCGTGTAATTCCTGTAAATCGTATAATTTGATTGGTGCGCCAATTGCTACAATTTGTTATCAACGACCGTTATCATAAAGTTGTTGTCTTGGTCCTAATTACCTGAGGATTGTTGTTTTGCACGCATCGCTAGCATTGGGCATACGGCCCGCCTGGCCCGCTAATTAAACCCCCTCCTCTCACCCCCACTCTTACCAGCCCCACCATGACTTGTACGGCTGAGTTGGTAGTACGGCAGACTTATTTTTCACTCACTGAGCAATGGACACGGGATTGTTTGGACTCACTCAGCCAACGATCACAGACTGGTGGTAAAGGCCGGGGCTGGTCAGCCGTTACATTGGCTGGCGCCGTGTGACGTTCAGGAATCCTAGTTACGGATAGATAGTTTAGCAACAAAGAAACATGGTTTCTCGTTAAAACCTAGATTGAAACCTAGTTTGAAACCTGGTTATGAAACTAAAAACTAGGGTTTTAATGTGAAATTCCGGAGAAAATGGGATCTGAGGGCAAGAAAGCCGGTTTCTTGACCACGAATGGGAGTTCTAGGCATTATACATTCGGCGATGTATAAACTAGTTTTCTCGCTAAAAGTATGGCTATAGCTATGGAAACCGGGATTTCTAGCTATAATCACAATTTTAGCGCTATAAACTGACTTTCCGGCCAAGAAACCTAGTTTCAAGTCGACAAACCGGGATTTTCGGCAAAGAAACCGGGTGGCCCGAGCAAAAAAATAGGTTTTTTGTCGAGAGGTTTTCAACTCTTACAGGGCATTCATATTCAAAAACATTACTGATTCTAGTTTGAGGCCCATAGTAAAGTATAGCGACCCGCTGAGGCGTTGTACCCAGAATAGTTGTTTCTAGAGGTGAGCGCGCGCTGTGTGTGACTTACAGACCGTATTGCCCTACTATGCTAACCTTGCGTGGTAGGAACTTGATCATTCATGCTGGAGGACCACTGGTTGTCATGTCCTGCTGTCATTACCTCCTCCAGTATGTAGTCAGTATCAACGGCGCGTGGCTGATTGCCAGGTGTAGCAAGGTCGTTGCCCCCTCTAACCCCGGGATCTGAAAGCACATATAAACATGGCTAAGCCTAACTTTCGGTGTATACCCAGTGTTTAATCATTAAAATCAGAGACAGGACAAATGTTCCCCATGGTCGTGCGACGGAGTGTATCGGGATCTCAAAGCACGTAGCGTGATTTAAGAGCTTCGTACTTCTTCAACCAAAGTTTCATCCGCATTGTCGTATGTTGCGTACGGGGACAACATTAAACAAACATTAAAGCCGTTAATATTCACCTGCATTATGATATTCGAAAGTTCTGTTCTGAACACATCAAGCTGTCTGAGCGTGTAACTCCATAACATATGTGTTATCATATGTTAAAAGGTGAACAAATTGCGTAATGTACGAATTTCAGGGGGGGGGGCGATTAATTGTTATTTTACCACGACTGATTTTATTACAGTTTTGTCCAAATCAAGACATCAATCATGAAGACTTTGACAAATTATAAATAATCTTTATTTAAATAAAGCTTTGGACCTTATACCTTACGTATGTTTTCATTTACGATTAATTATTTTTCAATTTGTCAAATTTTAGTTTTTCGATTATATTGAAATGGTGTTTCTTGTAAGTCAACAGTCAAGTCAACAAAGAAATAAAACATTGCAAAATATGTAAATATGAATTAGACAAGAGTACAAAGTACGTATATGCAAATGTCTACTAAATCTATAAATAAATGAAAAAGTAAACAGACTGCATAAGACTATAGAACATTTAAAAAAAATTATGGATTTGCAAATGTCATGAATAATAGTTGTCATCACAAAAAGTACAAAGTTGATGATTATTATAGCCTATTGAACTGTTATGTCCAGTAATATTTTAAATATCGTAAACTGATCTTGTCAAATAATGGAACCCATTATAATATTTACTATCGCAACCGAGCACAGGTCTGAATAGGTGATTTTACAACACCAGTTTATCTATTACGACACACGGGATTTATTAACAAAGCAATATGTCTTGGTACTCTTGTCACAACTGTAGCTAAATGCAGGAGAAGGGACTAACAGTAACAATATGTACCATATATATTGATGATTAGCATCATTTTAGTGTAATTTGTGATGTTTATGCTGCTTAGATGAAAAAAAATATATATATATTAGCCATGCCAAAAATGTTTAATGTTACTCGTATCCTTATGTGCTACTTGTTATTATGGATATTGTTCTTAGTTTGTACTAAGACACAATACAATGTCATTTGCATAGACCTCGGGACAACAGTACCGAAAAAGTATAATTTAATAAATTAATTCGGAAGAAACTAAACAGCTATGAAATCTTATCATTACAGAGTTATGCAGCATTAATTTCAGTTGAGACATCAGTGCATTGCGAGTGAGAAGTTCACTTAATATATCTATGAAGAAATAGAAAAGTCTACAGACTGCATTACAACCCTAAACAGAGGCACCATTTAAATAAAATTGTCTCAATTTGCAAATGTCATGAACAATATTTGTCAACCAGGGCTGACTTAATATAGAACAAAGTTGATGATTATTATATCCTATTAAATCATATAATGTCCTATTTTATTTTAAAAGTCACGAATTGGTCTTTTCTTTATTTACATTGATGGAACACAATCTAATGCAAATCTAGTCTAATTACATACGCCACCTGAGATTTTTTACATATTTTAGAATCAAGACTAAAGGTATCTCAAAATTATGATGCACTTATGTTTGTAAAACAACAATTTCAATATAAAACTGCGCGGACTAGTTTATCGCGCGCGGATATCCTAGCGAGCCGCGGTCGACATCACACAGAATACCGAAGAGCCCGCTCCGGTGAACAAATTGGCTTCTCTCCGGATAGCCCACAGGCTTTGAGGATTTACATTTAAGACCGAATATACTTATTTGTCATGGAGAAGAGGTTGGTAATATAAAGATTACAGAGCATATTGCTTTAAAGCTGTGGGTGAAGTTTGTCAAGGATCCACATTAACGCTGCATTGATCTACGTATGCCACATTGAAGAAAACACTATTAGCCACTCGCATTCCATTCCCTCCTGGCACTCTCATTCTCTCCGTATCCAGATCTGACACTCCCAGTCGCTCTTGATCATCTCCTGGCATTTTCTTAGCTTGTTACCCCCCCCCCCTCCCTCACCCCCCCCCCCCCAAAGCATGCCCTCGTACAATTAAACTGAGTACATTTTGCACTCTCACAAAAATGTGAAAAAGAAGCCCATTCAAAAGAATCGCACCTTACAATTCCACCCCCCCCCCCCCCCCAAAAAAAAGATGGTGCTAATTTCTTCCGTATTCCCTCCCCTGGTACTCACATTTCCTCCGTATCACAGGCACAGTAAATCAGTGGAGGTGGGGGGGGTGCACTGTGCCTGAGATCTCGCAGGCGAATTCTCGCGATGTCAGCCATGCTTGCTCAATCTGTTTCATAGTTGATTGTTGTCGTTATATAATTCTATATTTGTCGCGACTAGACAGCAGTATATTTCTCGTTTTCTTATTGATGAATGAAATAAATTACTTAGAAATCGGGCATTCATGGGGCCCGTCAAGTGCGGTAAAGGTGCGATATTGGGGGTTGTCGCGTGTGCCTGTCAATCAGTTCCGGCGAGAGAGTTGGAAACACTCTATTTTTTAAAATGGGAATTATGGTAAGGAGAATGCCCATGTAACAGTACATTCTTGAAAAAGAATGTACGAGGCGCAAGCCGAGTACATATCTTTTCAAGAATGAACTGTTACACGGGTATTCTCTGACTTAAAGTACGGTCGGTGAGCCTCACGTGGTCCATGAAGCGTGAATAAGAGTTCTTTTAAGATGTACATTGCATCTCTCGCTTCCGAAACCAATAAAATAGCTGACTGAAGTCAGTTCATATTCTATCTGAGAACCCACGAAATGTATTGTTGTAGCAATGGTAAACTTGAGTCATACGTGAGCTAAGCTGAAACAGTGGTTCGCCCTGACATGGAAGAACGTCGGACGCTGCAGCCACAAGTCAGTTTAGTTCATCTTCAGATTGCAAGAATGTAGTCGTGTTTCGCATCAAGGCGCGTAGGCTACTTCGCATGGATTATATGCCCTTATACAGACGATAATGGTCATTTAAATGTGGAATAGGATACAATCGTTCAAATTATTGGATACTGAAAGGATACGATACGTAGCGATGTTGCCATGGTGTTTGAAACAAGTAACACCCAGTGCGTTCTTGATGGATAGGATACGCTTTGCAAACGAGTTTTGTGGGATTCACGAGAAAGCAAAAATGATTTCAATTGTGATTATAGGATATAAGAAAATGTCGGTATGTATTTTGCATATGAATTACATATTATCTCAAATTCAGTTTTTAAAGTGGATTTTGTGATCTACTCTTGTTTTGATGGGAAATTTGTATCTGTTTTTGCTGGGGCTTTCCATTGGGCGGCAAGCTTCCAGTTTATCACCCATTGTGGTTGTGACGTGTTTCAGACAAGCTAACTTATTGCTCATGATTGGCATTGACTGCGATTGTCGATTTCGTAACGGAAGGACAATTGTTCAACGGAAACGATGTTTGGTCTTCTTGAGTCAATCGCTAATTAATCAGCTTGCTAAAACAGTACATTCGTGAAAATTAATGTACAGTTTAGACAATAGAATGACGTCATAGCAATACTTTAATACCAAGTAGGAATCATGTATGCTGGAGTTAGTCTGGTTTTCTGGGACCCGGGCCAGGCCCGCCTGTGGATGACTCAGCTGTTTAAATGCCCGAGCTGTGGCCCGGGCCGTATTAATACGCCCCGGGTCCACGGCGAGGCGGGAGGACTGATCCACTTGTAGCTCTGGACCCCGGGGCGTATTAATAAGGCCCGGGCCACAGGCGAGTCAGGGAGACAGATCCACTGGATGGTCTGGACCCCGGGGCGTATAAATACGCTATTGTGTTTTGTGTTACATTGATGAGCTCCGGCAAGGTTTGAAGGTATCGCGATGCGGCTGTATCATCGATCATTATATTACGGTACGTTGGGTTATACATACGCTATAACTCCTCACACCAACAGTGTGTGCCCATACAGTGTAAAGAGTTAATTCATTGATATTAAATCAGGGGGGGGGGCGATTAGCGTGTTTGTCCCGCAGACTGATGTTCCATAAGCCCGTGTCAAGCACGGTAGCTGGCGCCTTTGCCCAGCTAATTGCACGGTAATAATGTTGATAACATTACAGGGTGAGTTTTGTTATCACGAACGCCCGTGTCAAGCACTTAATCTAATTACATGGGGGGGAGGCTATCTGGTAGAGTGCCGCAGCAACAGTTTGAAAGCGCACGCTTGAAAGCGCAACGTTGTTGCCAGTCTCCCAGCAGAGGGCGGAGGGTATGTGTTCTACTTGACTGGTGCCCGATCTGCAAATGTTTCCGTCGCTCTGACTGACTGACCACAGTCACTCCCTTTGATCGCAACACCAGACTACCGTCGCGTAAACTTATGAGCGCCTCCGCTAATTAACATTGCTGGTCATCTGCCAACCTTGCTCACTTGGTAGAATTCACAAGCCCCTGGTCACCTTAACTGCTTGAAATCCCACTTTCGCGAAGATATGTAATGGGTAATCTTGTGTGTTCAGTATGCGTTGTGGGGTCTCCCGTACCACCCCCCCCCCCCCCACCCCCGTGGGTCCCGGGATAGTGCTTTTACGGTACATGTTTTCATTAAAACTTCAAATACAATTACTAAAGATGCAGTGGTATTGCGGAATTCTAACACCTCACTTTTCCCACATTTTAAACGTAGCCAGATAGGTGGCAGTGTTATTGCCTATATTGTGTTCGGTGTTACATTGATGAGCTCCGGCAAGGTTTGAAGTTATCGCGATGCGGCTGTATCATCGATCATTAATTTACGGTACGTTGGGTTATACATACGCTATAACTCCTCACACCAACAGTGTGTGCCCATACAGTGATGGAGTTAATTCATTGATATTAAATCAGGGGGGGGGGGCGGGAGGCGATTAACCTGTTTGTCCCGCAGACTGATGTTCCATAAGCCCGTGTCAAGCACGGTAGCTGACGCCTTTGCCCAGCTAATTGCACGGTAATAATGTTGATAACATTACAGGGTGAGTTCTGTTATCACGAACGCCCGTGTTAAGCACTTAATCTAATTATATGGGGGGGGGCTATCTGGTAGAATGCCGCAGCAACAGTTTGAAAGCGCACGTTTGAAAGCGCAACGTTGTTGCCAGTCTCCCAGCAGAGGGCGGAGGGTATGTGTTCTACTAGACTGGTGCCCGATCTGCAACTGTTTCCGTCGCTCTGACTGACTGACCACAGTCACTCCCGTCGCGTCGCGTAAACTTATGAGCGTCTCCGCTAATTAACATTGCTGGTCATCTGCCAACCTTGCTCACTTGGTAGAATTCACAAGCCCCTGGTCACCTTAACTGCTTGAAATCCCACTTTCGCGAAGAAGTTTAATGGGCAATCTTGTGTTTTCAGTATGCGTTGTGGGGTCTCCCGTACCACCCCCCCCCCCCCCCCACTCACTGCACTGAATTACTATGCCTGTGCTCTGTATCCTCACCTGGTACGCTAATCTCTTCTTACCGTATTGCGGCACTCTTATTCAATCATTGTCCTCTCATGGCACTCCCACTCACTCCGAATCCTCTCCTAATACTTTAATTCCCTCATTATCCCCTAGTTTCTTATTTAAACGATTAAACAATGTGACTGTTGCGCTTTCTAACAAGTACAATCGATGTCTTATGTCGAATCGTGATGTGTTACCATGCGATAATTTAACCAACATTGTCGTTAAATGTTAGACATAATGAGCACTTGGGGCCAGTTTCTGATACATTCCCTTACCTTCAGCATTTGTAAGAGCCGCGAAACCTGGATTTTAAGAACCTAATATGCGCGGTAGTCATACCCTGGTTCGTATGAGGGACAAACGTCACTTTTCATTGACCACACTCTTTATTTCTTACGACCCGTTTTGTCGGAATGCCCCGATTGAGTCCCAGACTATAGCCGTCCCTAATAAGACGTACACATGGGGGACACTTGCTCACATTCTGGTAGCAGACTAGACTCAATCACATATGTACAAATTGTACTAATTTGCACAAATCGATTGCATTTTAACTCATGATAAAACCGAAGAGAACAACTCACTAACTGAATACTACAATACCTTATCCTATACCTGGGGGGTTGGGGGGGGGGGATTGGAAATTACAGCTAGGTGTACATATGTATAAGGGCCGCCAAAAAGACCCACTTTTTCATCTGTGTAGCCTTTTTCTTGCCCATATATTCCCATGATTCCCGCACCCTGGAATCTCAATCAACTGGCCCCTACCCCCATATATAAGTTGCATAGCTGTCAGTGCCTAATTTGGATGTCATTTATTGTAGTATGAGGAACTTGTTCTAGTTAAATACTAACGCAACCGCTATCAAAAGTTTCAAATATATGAAATGCAACTATTTAATTAAACTCCTGTATCTCTTAGTTTAAGTGAAAAGCATGCTGTATAGTGTGTAATATTATGCATATATGGTGTGGATGCAAATAAATAAAGTAAATAAATAAGTAAAATACAAAGGGTGAGTTTTAAGCCCAAAAAACATTCATGAGTATGTTCCGACCACTTTCAGAAAAATTGTTTTAAGAAATATCAGCCCGCTAAGTGCGTAGGCAGAGGACCAAACGAACCTATACAGGTGAGGCTGAAGCCTGAAGCTGTTCTAACCATATTTTGCAACCGCCATCCCCTGCCTCCACCCCCTGCTGCACCGTATGCACATGGCCTGCCAGTCGACCCGGCGGCGAGCTTCACGCAACTCTCCTCCCTCCACACCTCCCTACCACCCCTACAGGCCGCCACCCAACCCACCCTAATTCATACGGCCGTTCTGGTAGCACAGCCGTCCTGTCCAAACACCCTTCAGACTGAGTTTCTAAGACAGCAACTGTATCAAGTTACACCAACGATTGCCGCTTCCCGAACCACTCTACGTCTATTTTGAGTCAAATCAAAATTGTGCACCCTGCCAACGATTGACCCCTGACTCCCCCCCCCCCTCGGGCCCCGTCTAATGCAACACGGCTTCACTGACCACGCGATGCATCAACGACCCTCACGGGTTCAAACTGGTACCCGATTACATCATCAGTTGGTGCAAATGCGGTGTTTGCTTCAACTTTTTCGTCCGATTTGCCAGAAGTTTGTTCCTGCTCCGCCATATTGTAAACATTCAGAAGTACCATCCGCGTAAAAACTCTAAGGCGATGTAATTAGGTAACTAAACCGCTTCCATATTATAGTTTCTGGTGGTAGTATTCGTCTAAACCTACTGGTCGCTTCTTCGCCGGTGACGTCATCATCAGTGAGATGAGGCGGGTGCCCATGGCAAGTGGGATGGTTGTGCAAAAGTGCTTAGAACTTCACTAATGTATGATTTTAAAAAAAGTTCCTATTTTCTATAGTTTTACTGGAAATGTAAATGATATGGACCCGGGATTTCAAACGGTAGCGATCGGCAAAAGTCGGCCCTCCTGCCGCTGTACACCCTGTGGGCGCATTTCTTTGGGCCAGGACCGGTGGGCTGCCCGGTATGCCCAGGCCCTTCCATGAAGCAGCCACTTTTCAATCAGCCGCCATCTTCACCCGAATGTCCCGAACTGTTTTGAACGGCACATCGGCATGCCGAATGAATGCGCGCACCCGAGCTGGGGTGAAACAAGTGTCGGGCGGTAAACCGAAGCACAATGTGCGTATTTGTTCCACCTTGAGGATACTCGGATTATCAAAGAAATGCGCCCATTGTCACTGCGTATTTCCCGAAAGGGTTACCCCATGTTGGTAGTTGAAGTCATAGGACTCCGAAAGTTCATCGCCGCCAGGTCGCGAGATTACAAGGCACGCTAACGACTGCGCTACCGAAGCCGGCTTTATATTAGACCTGTTTCAAATAGTTCAAATAAATATCATGGCAAACTTAATTTTATGTGATTTACAACCCCCGAACTTTCGTTGGAAAAACTACTATTGAAACGAATCTTACTTTATTTGCTCTTTAATTCTCCATACGTTTAAAATGTCGATCACGTTTCGGCTGCGATTTTAGGTTTTTTGTAAACGTTGTTCTAACGTTAATTTTTAGTTTAACTTGCAAACGTTTATTTGTAAACGAGAAATTGACGATAAGTTAACGTAGTAAAGTAGCTGGAAACCATGTATCAACAATGTCAACCACAATCTAACGTTAACTTGACGCTGATATTTAATCACCATGCAACCGTTTCTCACAAACGTTGAGTTAACGTTAAGCCCACTTCTACAAGTGCAACATTGTCGTACCCTGTCTCTACACTGCTTTCCAGACCCCCAACATGGTGCGCTCGTATTGAGCCGCGTACCGCGTCCAGTGGGGGTTAGCTCTTAAGCCTGACATCCGTCCTGTCTAACTTCCCGCCACATTATGGGTAGTTCCGGTGCTGACCAACATTTTTTAATACTGCTGGTTCTCTGGTTAATGCATGAACCTCCATCAAGTAATTATGTTCATGTGACACTTTCTTAAATTATCCATCAGGCTACATTGCAGACCATTCATCAAACATTAGGCCTGCATTCCCGTGTTTAGTTCGGTGACACCCTCCTTATCGGGCGGTCCCATTCTCACGATACTGATAGCTGCTGAGCCTAAGCCTCTGGTAGGTATTTAGTCCGGAGTTGCATAGACATGCTGAATGAATGAGCCGTTGTGCTTTTACTTATCACATTTGATTACACTTTAATCAATGAGCTCTACCCCGTATTATTTTGGGGACTGCTTACGCCTGCTTATGCATAAATGCTCTCATATTTCACGATTATATATAAATTAACCTCTGCGGCGTGGTGCATTGCAATTTGCTTTGTAGATGTTTTTCGTCGTGAGTTGAAAGAATTGGACGCCCAGTCCAATAAAGTGCGATATATAAAATTGTTTTGTGTGTCAATTCTATCAAAACAGAGTACCATGTGTTTTGCTTTTGTATGCCTGCTTTACTATCAACAAGCGCAGTATTTTGTCGTTTTCTTTCTCACTTAAATGGGTTATTATTTACCAAATTTAATTCATTAGGTGGCTCCGGTGCCAGCAGTCTCACCTGGCCTTATCTAGAGTCTCCTCGACTAAGTATGATTCATACTGTTATTTTTGACAAACATTGTCGGTTTATTTCATTATGTACACACATTTTTAAAAATAACGAATTTATCTAGCCTTCCATCTATCCGCTCTCCCCGGCCCCGTCGTCAGCGCGTAACCCCCCCCCCCCCACCCCCCATCTCCCCCGGCCCCCACCAACCACCTCAGTCGTATCTTCGGAAAGCCAACACCGCTGCCCACGTTCTTCGACGATATTTATCTGGACTTGTTTTATTTAGATGACTCGCTTAAAAATGTCGTTCGCAGTTTATTTATGAAGTTCAGTTCACTTGAAAAAACTAAAATAAAATCGGCTACAAAGAATACATTTTTTCCCTTTGAGTATATATTAAGTGTTGTCTTTGTACATTACTTATTTGTTTATTTTATTTGCTTTAATTGGCACAGGTTGTACAGATATTCATAATATTCCGCATGATACATTACGATTTTCGCTGAAGCAACGTGATACATGAGTTAATAAATATACTGAATGTCATTATGAACAGGTGATTAACAAAAAGTTGCACGTTTAATGCTGTCACAACTCATTGGTGATATTAGCATATTCATTGATATCCATGAAAGGTTGTGAGCCTATACCAGTACAAAGAATATATTTCCAATGTTAGTAAATATAAAATGTGTTTCTTTCCGTCCCACATTTGTATGCATCAGTATATAAACATTCAAAGTTATTGGCCCCTACTTGCGTTGGGCCGGGGACGAGCTAATTCGAGGTCGGCCCATGCAGGCCTTATTCTAGTATTTAACCAGCACAAAAGCAGATACTTTGAAGCATTAGTGCCGCAATTATTCTCCAACAACGTTGCGAGCTGTCATAATGCATGTGATCTGGTCATGGGTAAAACTGCTGGTGAAGCGTTGTGATCTCGTCAACCTAGAGGCCTAGGTATTAAATACAAACAAGAACAACTACATAGGTTACGTATGCATACTACAAATAGCCATGAATTCGATTGATCCTTGGCGCGAAAAGCAAACAGAACCTAGTTATAGGGCTGCACAGCCATTACGGGATCTGACCGAGACCCCACGAGACAGGGATACTTATGGTATACGTCGATATTTGCATCAATTGCGTACTCTCCGTTGGCCTTCAATCGCCTCAGATAAACTATCGGCTAAAGGTTCCCCATATGCAAAACGAACCACTGAATTTAATTTATGTATCAAAGTTATAACAGAGTATATACGAATAATCCATGAGTGCTTAGACAGTTCACAAACTCAAATACGCCCCTTTTGTGAGTGGCCAACAGTGTGAGACGAGCGGCTTACTAATAAGAACATGGCAAGGTAGTATGTACACAATAACAAACGTCAAATTGTAGAGTGCCAGGCTGTACGTTATACCAATTATTCATATTCGTCAGTTTGTAATTTTAAAGTATATCGTTATATTGGTAATAGCGGATTATTTTAACCACAATGGGTCGATTTTAGGCCCATTCTAGTCTCGAAGTGACGACAGCACTGTTGTGTGTGCGCATGTGTCCTGTGGAGGTGTCCTTTAATATGACGTAATATGTTATCATGAATACAATATCTGTTCGAGGTCAAGCAAGCACACCGTTTTTCTCAGAAATATAAACATCTATGATTTTCCTTAAAATACATCGCTTTCACTGGTCTGATCGACGTGTTTTGTTACTTCAGAAAGGGTACTCGCGAGAATGTGCAATCCTACTTCCCACAGACAGGAATGGGGTCACTCAACAAGGTTTGCTCAAAAGTTGGCCTCTGCGAATTTTCCATTGGTCCCTTGCTATTGATGTATTTTATCCACATTGACAATGTAACGGTATGTAAGCTAGTTCTCGTAGTGAGAAATGAAGTCGAGCAACAAGGTTTGAATTTCCTTAAAAGATGGCCTCTTCATGGCGTCTTTTTTCCAGCACCTCTTCATGATCTTGTAGAGGTCCCCAGAGCAGTTCGGGGGTTGGGGATGGCGTTCTCCTTTGTTCAGCATTTCAACTAAGTTCGCATGGGTCCAGTCTACAATGGGGCGATGCAGGAAGAAACGAAATTTCAGTCAAAGGTATGGTACATTTTTCAAATGGTTCGCCTAAAAATAAAAAAGGTTAGGGGCTTATAAGTGTAAAATACATTTCCCTTGGGTATCTCCCTCAATTCACACTAGATTGACCATTGCGGGCTAGGTTAAGGGTGACACGCAGCAAAGTTTTGTGTTCTGACCTTTGTGTTCTGTGTAAGGTTCCTCCCCGTCCGTGACGATCTCAACCAGAACAATCCCGAATGACCACACGTCCGATGTGCTGCTAACCTCATTGCCGTTGATTACTTCCAATGCGGTCCACTTGAGCGGGAACGAGCCTGCACCAGAATAACAGCGTGTCATGTGGCGAAATTGCTGGACTGAGTAACTAGGTAGATCGCAAACCTTGCGCAACCACGGTATCGAGCCAATTACCATGTTAGTTAAATAACAGATACTACACTTCCCTTATAGTAAGAAGGGAAGGTACATTCTCACGCACGTGAACAAACAACATATATTCTGATATTTGTGTTTTCTGATATATTACGGTCTGTTCCTTATGCTTCTATAAACAGCTAACTGAACTTACTGCCGTGCGCGATGTACTCTTTATCAATGAGAGCCCTGGCCAGACCAAAGTCAGCCACCTTAACCGCATGATTATCCCCCAATAGTATGTTCCTTGCCGCCAGGTCTCCATGGACGAATTTCTTTGACTCCAGGTAAGTCATGGCCTGGACAACCTGCATATTGTAAACTCTCTGTTGTTATGTGTTCAACTGTTTAAAAATGTCACGCTACCTATTTAAACCACAAACGTAGCATGGACTAATGTCGATATTCACACTCTCAGGTATATTTGGAAGTTATCAAAAGAATAGTAAGGGCAAAGTACCTTATACGATTGAACACCTTTGATGTGTTTGACTTCTGTGATGAAGTCACCCTTTAGACCCACTAAAGATTTTCCCCATGCATAGTAACTTTATAGATTTTATAAGACAAAGTTGTACACACGACTACATAATGGCTAATGGGTCTCGATCGAGTCGCCGACCCTCAACGCCATTGATTTCTCGCTCGGTGGGAACATTGAGGCATCTGTGACTAACCTGCTGCGCCATAGCCAAGCGTTCCTGGAACGCGAGGCTGCCACCCGTCTCTGATTTCAGGTAACTTCGGAGGTCGCCGAACCGAACCAGCTCGGTGACGATGAAGATGGGTTCCTCCGAACAGACCCCGTAGAAGCGAACCAGGTGTTTGTGTTTAAGTTTTTTCATGACGGTCGCCTCTTTCATTATGCCATCCGGTGATATTACATTGGGGTTTGCACACTTGATGGCCACTGGTACATGTCCATTCCAAACTCCTGCAAAGAAAGCCCAGGTCGTAAGTTGTACGGGGATTCCATGGTGATACCTCATTGATATCTTACAAAACATTTTGTCCTAGGATAAGTAATATACCATTCTGCTAGCAGAGGGCGCTCGTTCCTCACATCACCTATGCCGCAAGTTTTAAAGAGACAAGAGGTTTCTTTTATTTTCGATTAATTAAGAATACATAGATATTCCGTTGTACAATTCCAATGGAAGAGTTGAGCTAAATAACATTTTAAAATAACAAGGAGTCAAGGTTCACGATTTTGACCTCGATCCATCTCCAAAACATAGTTCGAAAAAGTAACGTGGCTTCTAATTAGTCAAAATCGAATACATTCTTCCGCACGTTACCGGTAGCACAATAAATGCTTGACAATGGTGTATTTGTTGCCAAATTGCGAATATATCTTCCATTATATCCATTTTACATTTTCGTGCAGGATAATTCTAATGGTTAAATTTGACGTGGGGCAGAGGGACTAGAGCGTAAGCTGAACGCCCTCTGCCGGGAGATCGGCAATATACATGTAACGTAATCCTTATATTTCACGTAACCGTTACATAATATATTTTAATTGACTAGCGGATTGATTAGCGGATTGATAGATAAGACCAACATTTGGTAAGCCTGTCTGAACTTGTCATTACAATCTACATTTTCACTAAATATTTTGGTGTGATTATTTGTTTTGTCATTCCGCACAATGCACTTACATTGACATATATTGATGAAACGGCCCATAGCTTCGAAATAAAGTTGTATAACTGATGGCGATCCGAATCATGCATTGGAACAGGAGATTATCATCGCCGCTTATCATAATCTCCGTACCTAGGCGCCATTACTGACGTCAGACAACAACAATGTCGTTTTAAAAACCTCTTATAATAGGTAAGTGGAGGAAACGATGAATATTTTCTTGGATAACTTGGCCTATTGAGGATTAAACGTGTATAAAGACAAATATAAGCTTACATATATTTCGCAGACAAAGCTTAAAAATTCAAAGTTTAATGCAATGAATACCTTTCCATACTTCGCCGAAATTGCCGTTCCCGAGCTTCTCCAATTTTTTTAGCAGTTCTCGTCGAACTTTTAAAGAGTCCTGTGTCTGGCTCGATAAGTCCGGAACGACCGGACTCACTCGTTGGCAGGGTTCGGTCAGCACACAACCGAGAGCAGGATTTCCTTGTCAGGTAATAAGTATTGAAAAGGAACACTTGAGACATTATTATACGTGCCAACAAATCAGACAAAGCAACTAATCAAACATGTACTAACAGTACTTCCATGATTTACTTCTCTACGCACAGGCAAAACGTTACACACGTTAACAAGCACGGAATGTATAATAGGTTGTCACCTTGATAATGCGTTACAAGCCTTTGAAGAGTCTCCCACTTGCAAGCCTGGTCAATGAAGTATTTGCCACTTTCGTCGACTTCAATTCGGTGGTTCTTGACAACGTGCGCCTTCGTCTTGCCATGGCATAGCACAGCCAGCACCAAGGGATCTATAGGACGGCAGATGTTGACCACGATGGTATGTTCAGCGATTCACATAATACATATCAGTTCCAAAGTCAGTGGGAAACCGACATTACCAAACTTAGTGTCGAGACAGTATGGCCCAAGCACATTTTTCCACTCCTCGGCTCAAGCGCTTAAATCAGTTATTAACAAATACAACTAGAACCGACGAATATCGTAGTCTTTCTGTATTTAGACGCGCTTCCTTCATATGTTGCAGAGGCGTAGGGGCCAGGTGTCTGACATATATGACCATAATGTTACCATGTTTTCCATATTTTGTTGCTGATGCTCAAGGGAGTTCCTGTGAAACTTGTTTGCTTGATCAGTATAGTATCGGCCTCTCTCTTGTTTTCCATTTCCTGTTTGTTTTTTTGCCACGTGACCAGCAGACCAATTAGACGACAACAAATTAAAGGAAACCGCCAGCCTGGCCTCTAACGCTGCTTTACCGATTCATATAATACCCAATTGTCTATCCTCCAAATTACAGAATTTTTCGTTCTGTCTGTAGCTCACAATAAAATTTTGAAGTGACCGCCAGGCACGATTTCGCCGTCTACCCAGGCGGCAGCCCTATCTGGAGGCGTGTCTGTGATTAACCAATCAGGAGGCGATACTCAAATTTATTCAAGCCGGAAATTGCGCCTATTGTGTGAGCAAAACAAGAGCGCGTGATAATCGCTCATATAAATAGCTGCGGATGTAACTCCAATCATGGCATTGGTGCGGAGTCAATCGTCACAAGACGTTGATCAATTTGTTAGGACGGTACTTTTTCATGAAAGACTACTATCTTGAACTACTGCGCGGCTTGGAACTGCCGCTGTTCATCTGTAAATCGCGGCCCTGATCTCTCTCTACGCGAGTTATAATGTAAGGCGGCGCCATATGAATAGTCACAATATGCGTCACTGCTCCCGGTAAAATGGCGCTCTGCGTGACATTGGTGGGGGCGGGTTGCCTTAATTTTTTTCTGCTTACAAGTCGGCCGAAACGAAGCGTTAACACTCGCCAATTTATGTTTAAGATGTAAACTTTCGGTGCAGATCGGGATTAAATTGGGTTGGACACCCGCTTTAACAGAGATACCTGACAACGCAAGCCATGTCACATAGTTTTCCAGTAAATTTATATCATCACTATGGAAGCAAGCAATCCTTACCCCTATTCATAAGAAAGGCAGTAAGTGTGATGTTGGCAACTATAGGGGTATTGCATTGCTGCCAGTTATAGGGAAAGTATTTACTGGTATCTTAAACAATAGATTATATAAATGGGCGGAGAAGTCAAAGTTGTTGTATGAGGAACAAGCTGGTTTCAGAAGACAGCGAAGTACTGTGGATCATATCTTCTCATTGTATGGATTAGCACAGAAATACCTAAGTAGATCACGGGGGAGGTTTTATTGTCTATTCGTCGATTTTTCTAAGGCCTTCGACTCTGTACCTCATTCAAACTCCGGAAAGGTTAACAGATTTTTTTAACTGCAAAACTGGTACTCGGCAAGGTTGCATGATAAGCCCTTTGTTATTTATTTTATACCTTAACCAATTTATTGACTTGTGCAAGAGTAAAGGTTGCCAAGGTGTGTTTTTAGATAAAAAATTTCCTAATGTGTGTCTTATGTTGTATGCGGATGACTTGATACAGTGCTCGGATCTTGTAGGACGACTCCAGCGTCAGTTAGATGAACTAAATAACTATTGTAAAATTGCAGGAATGAATGTTAACTTTGACAAAACTAACATAATTGTGCTTAGGAATGGCGGTGTCATACGTAATGATGAAAAGTGGTTCTTCAATGGAACAAGAATTGAAACTGTAACATATTACAAGTATTTGAGTCTGATTTTTAGCTCCAGACTGAAGTGGACTAAGGGAGTAGAAACCCTGTCCCTTCAAGCCCAACAAGTGGTTAATATAATTAAACAAATCGTATATAAATGTGATGGGGTTTCTCCAAAGATGGCATTTAGCCTGTTTGACAAAATGGTCCTGCCAATACTCACGTATGCAGCTGAAGTTTGGGGGTATACAATTTATGACAATATCGAAAGAGTACAAATAAAATATTGCAAATTTATCCTTGGTGTATCCAGTCTATATATGGATTTGGTGAGGCATTTATATATCAGGGGTTAATGATATAGATTTATTTATGAGTGCCTTTTCACAACGCCTATCAGATTGTGCAAGTCAAGAATGGGTCAGTAGTATTAAAGAAAATTTAAAGCTAAGGTCATACTCTGCTTATAAGACACTGTTAGAATATGAAAACTACCTATATGTTATTAATATTGGAAAATATTTAGTTACCTTAAGTAAATTTAGATGTTCAGATCATGAATTAGCAATTGAAGTTGGAAGACGCACAGAGCTTAGAAGTCGATACCTTCCGAATGTTAAAGCGACGAAGTCATATTTCGTAAATCTAATGAAAACAAAAAATCAAGACACTCTCCATAAGTTAAGTTGTTATATATACCATGCTCTGCTCTTGCGACGAAGGATGTTAACTTTGCGTGACTGATGTAAATATTTAACTCGTTATTGTTCTTTTTGTTTTGTACCTTGGGCCTGAGGCCATTTGGTTATAAATAAACTAAACCAGTAAAGTTATATTATATAGCCAAGTTGGGTAAGTTCTATTTTTTGCATTTCTAATGTGTAATTTTAGTTGTTTGTAGACATTTATATTTAGAATTTCTTCCTAAATATGATAATTTCATTTTATGCGTCGATTCGAACCACTTCATTTTTCTTCGCGTCTCTTCCTTTCCCTTGCCAGGGAGACTTTTGAGTGGAAAATCATCTTCACCAATCGCGCCCAGCAACAAACTTCACCTTACGTTCTTGACGATCAATATTTCAGTACATTTCAAGTATGTTACACTTGGAAACTTGAGCATACACTGTAAAATTCGGGCCTTCCGCCGTTTACATCATTTAGCTACAAGTTAAACCTTCATTATCCTATTGTTCATGGTCGTGTTAACTAGTACATCAGCATTAAATCTTAAAGGTGATTACTATTCTTGCGTCATCTGACACAAACCGCCCTGCGGTCCCTTCAATAGCCAATCGTTGCCATAGTGACACTGCATAGAACAATGAAACATGACGTCACGCACAAACGAATTGTGGTTGTATATTTATAAGTCCCGCCTAGCTGCACGTGCCACGTTACTTGCCGACGATATATAATGATAAGGCGTAAAGAAGGTGACTGGCTCACAAGATGTCATTGTGGGAAGGCTTGTAAGCACTAAACATTTTATTTCGAAAGTTGTATGTGAAATTTAAAGCCCAGCCCATATTTGACTTCAATTCAAGTAGTTTTGCATGGCATTAGCAGCCCTTCATTTTCATGATTCGCCCGCGGACTGCGGGCTCGGAATCCCGGCCTTGAGCGGATTATGACCATAGATCGATCCAGGCTGTCAATCATTCACTGACGTCATTGTTGCTTTTATCCAATCATGTGCAGAAAAAAAGACTTCCACGTGCGTCATGTCGGACAAACAAGTCGGACAAACAAAGCAGCATGCAATTTGGTTGTCAGTTGCAGAGATGAGTACTATTCACTTATTCCTACCATCAGCTATGATTGTTAATTTCATACTCGCGATTAAGGAAAAGGGACTCAAGCGTGGGCGCGCCTTAGTGTCGGAATATGGATCGGTCTATTGGCTGGCTGCTACAGCTTGATGTCGGGCCTAACTCACCGCTAATTCGCGCTATTTTTATATTGTTTGCGCTAAGTGTGGGGGAGGGGGGGGGGGGGGTAGGCACCGCAGTAGCTTTTGGCCACTTCACAAAATATTTTTTTGTAGAGCGACTTGGCACAGGTTCAATGGTTCATATATAGTTTCAGTATTATTCGCATATCCACTTGGATGTATACCAGTGCGTTTGGTGTAATTCGGGTGGTTCGACTTACACTGTTTGTTCGGCGCTGATGAAGCCCTGATGAGGAATACACCCACTTCGTTGCCCTCCGCCGTCAATATGAGTTCCGCCTCGGATTTGGACACGTCAGGTTGGAACCATCTGGAAAATGACAATTAACGCTATGAAAAACTGGAAAACAGTCCAGTTGCCTGAATAGATTATAGATTATATATAGTATAGTACTATATAAATTTGTGATGATGGGCAGGAGCCGGAATCCTGAGGGCTGTCCTCAGAGTCGCAAACAATGTTGTTTTACATTGTACACAGTTTTATTACTGTGGTGGATAGAGCAAAATCTATTCTGATAATTCGAAAGGTTTGTATTACATATTCTGAGGCCCTATGAAAGGTCTTCTAAAGAAAATTTCAGCTAAAAAAGCCCATGTTGGCCCCATTTTTATTGGGATGTCAGCACATAAACGTGGCGCCATAAAACGTCGGGAAGCATCCAGTTCACACCATCGTCTTCACCATACCGGGAACCAGACTTACCGCATGAGCGCGACACGGGGCCTCACAGAGCGGAGCATTGTCCCAGGGGTAACCCCTACTCTTTGCGAATAATGACATGAAATCTTTATCCCGACCTGACATGACCACAGCGGGATTCAAACCACCGATTAACGTGCCCTTACACTGTCAGGTGGCCAGAGCACCCAATGCGAGCGCCCTAAACCAATTAGATTTTGGGGCAGCCCATTGGCCCGAAACGTAGCAAAAAACATTTAAATTTGCTTAAATTGTCCATTTGAGTACATGATGAGTGTGGGTCAGTACTCACGGGTAGCTGGCATCAGTGTTTTCCTCGGCGACGTAATTTGCCGGCACGTGTCCCTTCTGTTCAGTGGTCAGGTGGACCACTAAGGGCCAGGTACCCCTGTAATTATATCACTAGTGCTAATTAATGTCGACGTAGAAGTGATAACGGTAAAAGTTGCCTCAGTGCCATTTAGGACCATTTACCTTTATCTTTCCTTCCCCACCCGTTCTCTAGCTTTCTTTTGGGCCCTCCTTGTCAAGTGGCGCACGTGTGCCTTGCCCCCAACCCAAACTGTACCCACTTAAAGCAGGAGTAGCAGTGGCAGTTTGTCACGTGCTTATGGAATCACAGAGATATGCCAGTACTGAAGACGACTCAATTTGCCTTCAGTTTCGTTATGCATATGACAGCTACGTACTAGTCAACATATCTTACTTTGATGACATTTTGTTTTTACGCCGCTGACGCCATTCAGCGCTCTTCGCGAAAATACGTATCCGACGGTGACTTTAACGCGGATACAGACCGAAGCTTTTAGCTAACCTACTTGATGTCTACTTACCCTTCCAAACCTTCCAATCCTTCGAATCGGTCACCCTTTGTAAAGCTTAGATCGCACGAAGCGCCGGATTGGAAGTCAAATAATGCCACGAGAATCTTCTTCCCTGTTAAGAAAATCCATGAATTAAGAAATGAAGGATAATTTGTGTGCCTTATACATGTACACAATGCGCCCCGATCGTGATTGCATATCACATTATGTATAAAGTATGTGCATATTCAGTGTTTACATAGTAACCAGGATATTACATTATTATTATGACAAATTTTAATTTTAGAGCACATTTAAAATTGAAATTCGAAATTTGACGAAATTTGTCGAATTAAATCGCCAACCAAATTGCACTGGTCCTATAAGTTCCTATTCCCGCTTATCTGATAAGGTCTCAATCGACAATTGTCTTGACGTTAATAAATTAGAACTGTTCTTGAGACATGTGGACATGCACCTTGTGGAGGGTCTTTCGCGGAACGACTTGGTGTCTCTGGAGCTCTCTCTGAGACGTGGCTTTTTAGGTGTGAGGTCCCTGGCTCAGCGTCAGGCAGCACGTATGGCGGCTCATCTTCGTTTTCCGTATCATCACTCCTACATATCCGCGGTCCAACAGGCGAGCTTTCTCTAATCAATTATAACACGCACATTTCAATATTCGACTGCGACATCATAAACTCTAAATTTTCATTAATAAATCTTTATTTTATTCCTGGTTGCTATATTAAGCTTCCGATGGATACTTGATAAATTACACATGATAACCGAAGCGTCTTAGCGTACTGTAATGTCAGTTGACCTGAAATTGATTGTGCCAAATCCTGGATCCACCGTTGGAAAAGCATATTTCGTGCTCGAAACCGGAAGCGGCATATAATAATGTATAAATTGTTACGAATATATGTTTACGTGACTAACACATGCAGCAAATCGTCTTCGAGCTCCGCGAAACTAGGTCTTTCGGCCCGCTCGTGGTCCCAACAGCTTGTCATGATGCCATAGAGGTCATTCGGACATTCGTCGGGTTGCGGGTGGCAATTCTTTTGTATGTGCTCAATGACTTGAAGGTTGCTGCGACCTGAAACATGTTATTATGTTATATTACAATTTGCTCTCAATTCGTGTTCCTAATATGTGGGATTTTTAAATAAATGTAATGCAAGCACAGGTCGCACGAAAGCTCTGGAGCAAACACCATAGATATGCTTTTTACATATATAAAGCACTGTGACATCTTACGTCCTTTGTGTTGCTTATTATTTGGCTTCGTGCGATCTATATAAAACTCTACTTGGAATTTGTCTGTTAATTTGTCTTGGACATAAGGCGACGTTGCTGAGACCTGAAACATTTTATTATGTTGTATTGCAATTTGCTATTAATTCATTTGGGATTTAATAAATGTAATGTAAGCACAGGTCACATGAAAGCCTTGGAGTAACCCTCATGCTTGCTTTTTACATATTATATCGCTGCCTATCATTTTGCTTCGTGCGATCTATATAAAACTAGTATCTGTCTGTTCATTGGTCTTTGACCGAAGGCGATGAGGGTCATCTATCGGGTTTCCAAAATGAGGGACACCATTTATTTAAGTATTAAAATATATTTAAGCGGATCAAGTGAAAACAAAATCTGCTTAAAACTTCCGACCGGGGAGGGGGGTGCTAGTGAAGCGGTGCAGAATAAAAGTGACTATGCTTGTAAACCCCCTCAATCTCTTTGCCATGATGTGCCCCCTGTGCCCCCTGTGCCCCCCCCCCCCCACGCAACTGGATTCACCACATAGAAATCGCATGTGCAGATATAAAACTCGGTGTTTCGTTGGTATGCTCCATGCGATTTAAACGCTAACTAGACTGTCTCACAAGAGGCTATTTCAAACATAATTAGGTAAACGTTTGCAAAGAAAGTCCACCTTTCTAACAGTGTGAGTCTTTAATATGACCGAACTTTTGTATTCATCATTAACTGCCTCTTCGGAATATGCGACCAACACGCTTCCTGACACAGTTCTACTAGCCCCAACTGGAGAAAGTATAACAAGTCCCGACTGGAGAAAGTCACCCCCGTTCTACACTGGCTCCAACTGGGTAAAGTCCACCCAGTTCTAGCTACTAACCCCAACTGGACAAAATCCTACTAGGCCCGGCAGGAGAGAGTATACCCAGCTCTATACTAGCCCCGACTGGAGAAAGTCCACCCAGTTATAGTTACTAGCTCCAACTGGAGAAAGTCGACCCTTTTGTATTTACTAAACCCAACTGGATACAACCTTACTAGTCCCGACAAGAGAAAGTCCACCCAGTTCTAGCTACTAACCCCAACAGGAGAAAGTCCACCCAGTTTATACTAGCCCCAACTGGAGAGAGTCCTACTTATTCCTGACTGGAGAAAGTCGACCCTATTCTAGCTACTAAACCTAACTGGAGAAAGTCCGCACGGTTCTATACTAGCCCCGACTGGAGAAAGTCCACCCAGTTCCAGCTACTAGATCCAACTGGAGAAAGTCCATACAGTACTAGCTACTAGGTCCAACTGGAGAAAGTCCGCGCTTATGAACCTCATGTGGACTAGAGCTAATGCTAGCCAGCTCAACCACAGTGTTGGAGAAGAGTTACTGCAGTTATTTTATAAGAGGCGTGCAAGACAAAAATGATACTGATACGGGTTAATTTTATGAGTTATACAAGGTTATTTAATATGCGTGCGATCTTATAGATAAAATGAGATGGGAAATTCCATGTACATATATATATATATTAAAGTTTTGCAAATGTGTTGCTTTGATTTGGATTACCTGGATATGGTTTTCCTCCGCGAGTGATGATCTCCACCAGTAGGATTCCAAAGGCCCACACGTCGGACTTGATGCTGTACGTTCCATGACTTAAGATCTCAGGGGCCGCCCACTTCACGGGGAATTCACCTTCATGGGGAATCGGGACCATGGTTAATTAATGCCGTATTTCCGTGTATAAATATAATACCATACTTCAAAGTTTTGATAAGTTACGATAGATCGTCGATGTAACCAAAATAATTGTTTTAATCTATTCAAGGGTTTGACATTTAACTTGCGAACGTGGCAGCCAATAACATTGGCAGGACTGAATTTTACGATAGTAACTGACCCCCTAGTTTCGTGTAGATACTCTCTTTAATGGATCTTGCTAAGCCGAAGTCCGCGATCTTGACGACCAACCCCTGGCCAACGAGGACATTTCTAGCTGCTAAATCCCGATGGATCAGATCCTTTTTTTCGATGTAAGCCATACCACGAGCAACCTAGAAGTATAATGCCACAAGAATTACTTGACTCGGTAACACGCTTCATAAATAGTCCACAATACGCCAGATCCGTCCCTGGCCTTGAAGAACAGCGCTACCTGATCGGTATATTAGCCGGCGTACCCACCATGACCCAAACAAATGTACCCAGTTAAAGTATCTTTGTACTATTCCATGTAGTATCTGCGGCATTTAGAGGCGTCTAGAAGGGGGGGTTCCAGTATCCAGTGTCGAATGTCGATTTTTCATGACGTTCTGTGTCGCTTTTGGCTTCTTCTTCTCTGTCGCCTTTTTTCATATCCTCAGTGTCGGAATTTGGGGTCAATTCCAAATTTAGATTTTTCAAATATGCCTGTGTCGCCATTCACCTCTTCCAGACCGCTACTTGGCACCGACAATAGTATTTCAGCTGCTCGATATCAGCGTATCCCACAACACGTATGCACATATCTTTATTCTCGTCGCACCGTTACAGGGGATACAGGGGGCAATACCAGCTTTTCATCCATCGCCAAAATCCACTCCTTCGGGGCGTTTTACCGCCATATTCCTGCTCAGTCCGGGTTTCACCCCCAACATCCGCTCGGAAGGAGTATTTGTTCGTGGCAACCCACTCTATGAAGTTCAGAATCTGCCCCCCCCCACCCACCCGCCAGTTTTAAAATATCCGCTCCAGGGGTAACTTTTTCATCACAAAGATCCGCTCTCACAGGCATCAAGGCAACCGCGGAACACTCCCGCCAGATTTGTATAATAGTGCCCCCCTGCGTTACCTGGGCTGCTATGCCAATAAGTGTCCCTTGCGGAAGTGTTGGTCCTGGACCCTTGTCGTCTCGCAGGAAGTCCAGCAGGCTTCCATTCTCCATCAGCTCGGTGACGATGAAAACCGAGTCTTCCGAACAGACGCCGTACAGACGCACGATATTAGGATGCTGCAAGGTTTTCATGATGACTGCTTCTTCTAAAAATGTTTCTTTGGTGACTTTACCTGTTACGGGTGTCTTCACCGCCACCTCAAGTGTGTTCTCCCACAGGCCTGAAATATTGAGAACTCAACATTGCAGTCAACTATTGCAGGCATCATTTCAATTTACGGCTCGGGTTTGTAACGGCGCATTATAATGAATGATATTATGAACAAGTACTTTTTTCTAACCTTTGGTGACTTTTCCGAAGTTGCCTTCGCCTAAAGGTTCCTTCAAGGTAATAGAGGATTTCGTGATTTCAAATGTGTTCGTCCATTTGCTTGACAAGTCTGGGAGTGATGGTTTCTGTTTTGGGCAAGCCGACCTCAAGCAGCAGCGCAGACCACCCCTCGTACCTGGAATCAGTGGTATGTCAACGGAAACACAGCATGAACTATGCATGCAGTGCATTGAAGCCTGTGATAGAGGGATAGTTTTCAGCCAAGGGACCTTCATTAGCAGCTATTTACTAGTTCAACATATTGCCACTGTATACATGACGAGGCGGCGGGTATGGACATGGTATAATTAAACATTATCAACACTGCGTGAAACAAACAACTAAAACGTTAAGTTAACTAAGACATAACAAGCTATAACAGTAAGAAACTTCGGTTACATACACGCTAAAGGGAATTCGCAACTTTCAACAATGAGACAATTATTATTCCATGAGAGATTTCCATGATAATTGTTTTGATGTAGCCTTCACGTTAGCACGCTCACGGATGTAATGATTGATAAGCTCTGTCAGGCAAGGAAACTTCTGCGATGTTGATATATAAACTTGTCCGTCGTCATCGGGGAGAATTTTGTAGTGTATGGGACTTCTGACACCCGCTTCATCGCACCACAGCATCGTCAGTGAGTGTTGATCTGACGCAGTAATGACGAAAACAAATCCTTAAAATGGTGACATATTCATGAAGTATATCTCGAGTGAATTATTTATTTATGTTGATGTGACATATGTGACTAACAAAGGAGATTCTGCTTTTTAAATTGCTTTTTACTTAAGTGTGAAGTCATATGTCACAACTAAAACAAAAGTAGACAAAGAAGTAATTATGAACTCTAGATCAACCTACTTTCACGATTTTGACTTTTTCTGACCAGGAAATCGCCGGACTTTCTATCTGAGTCTTGCACTATAGTCGTTGCCTGTAACCCAGTTGTATCTCCGTGGTACCATCTGGTGACGAAAATAAAAATTGATTATTGTTATCGACCCTAGACAACATACACAAATGTGTATCTTTAATTAATTAATATTTAAACTAAATCAAAGACTAATTATCATTTCTAAGCAACCCACGATTGTCGACGATTAGCATTTATGGTATTGCGCAAGGCGTTGAAGTGTTCATGATCATTTGAATAGTAATAGCTTCTGTTGACTCTTCCAATCTTGAGATCAATTCAGATAAATGTCCCTGGTAAACATTAAAATTTTTGCTTCAGCATCAACACCATGGAACCATACGCTTGCTTAACAAAACAATTTCCATGTTTATGCTTTATCAACATAACAATAATCTTGATGGCCATAAATCACATAACAAGGAGACTAAACTAGTTGATGATAACTAGCAGAACCCGAATCCGAACCCGATAATATTCCGATTGGCTATTTACACAAATCCCCCCGCCTCCCCCCCCCCACCTTTCTCAAAGTATTAAAGCTAAACGTAACGGACGTGACCTACTGTTTCGTCATCAAATCGCCTTTCTTAGCCACGTAATTCTGCGGAACAAAACCTATTGCGCCCCCGCCTTTTTTTAGAACACGGCACCAATCATCATTGGAGCTGCAAAGATAAGACAATTCATGAGATTCCTTGGCAAAATGTAGATACATGCATAAATGTGGGTTAAGTATCTGTTTCTATTGCCCACGAGTAATGAGAGAATTATTCGCATGGAATAGGCAAATATCTTCAAATGGGTAAATCAGTTCAGATAATGAAGAGACGATTAATTTATTTGGTAACGTACTGAAATTATATTAAAAAAAGACATCCATAGACATTAGGAGACAATACGCGATGTTTCAACAGAGAAGAAACACGAAATTAACCAACGACAACCCGAACTTAAGTCAAAGACATACCTGTCAGCAGACATCAACCAGAACACGTCTCCTTTGCTAAAGCTCAAGTCTTCTTCATCTGTGGCCATGTGGTCATACAGCGCCACGACCTCTATATCACTAGCAGTCTCTGGGTAAAAGAAGAAAAATGAAATGAAGTTTGAATATGAGTGCGTTTGTCCGCAGTCAACGTTAATTCATCACAGGACATATTCCCAGCCGATATTCATTTCCCGACATATTCTTTAGCAGATATTCCAAACCGGACAAATTTCAGACCGGACATATTTCTCACCGGTCATATTTCCACCCGGACAGATTCCATCTCCCCCCCCCCCCTCTGTCAGACCCTAAGGAATATCTGTGCCATTCCTTGTCAACTTCTGTGCCCCCTGGCTTCTCCGTCTAAATCAGTTTCTCTGAAGATCCTCTTCTGGCATTCTGCGGTAAACCCTCCCCCCTCTCGGGCGGAGTTTTACCGCCAAAATCCGCTCGGTCGGGGTATTTTGGGCTCAACCCGGTGCATGAAGGCACATTTTCAGAGCCCCCCCCCCCCTCTCCGCCCGGTCACATAATTTATCGTTATATCTGTTTCATCATAATTATCCGCTCTACTATAGGGGAAACTTTTTCATTACAAATGTTTGCTCTCTCAGGCATCAAGGAACACCCGCGGACCCCCTACCCCACAAGATTTGTGTAACAGTGCCCCCAGGGTTCTTATCCTTTCCTGACACTCCCATTTAGACCGTATCCTCTACTGACCCTTTCATTCTTCCCCTGACCTATCATGGTACTGCCATTCTCTTATTACTCTCTCCTGGCACTCCCATTCCCTCCAAATGCTCTCCTGGCAATCCCATTTCCGTGAAATGCTCATTTCTGCGTTGTAGAAATATCTTACTAAAGTCGATCGACTTCTGTCAGCGTTGATGACTGGTATTTTTTATATTGTTCCCGGAATAAGCGCAATATTATCCTCTATGTCAGATCGCGATTAATATATGCCAATTTAGTAGACGTCACTTTCAATTTCTACTTCTTCAACGAGAAACGCACCCCCCCCCCTTTCAAAAAGCAAAAAGTGTTGTCTAATTGCGAAACGAAAATTCAAGCTACATGTACTTTGAATTGCTACAATGTCTACATTTGCCAAATAGTTCATCATATGGCAATGATGACATGGTAACTAAAGTTACCATAGCAATCGGCCATATGATTAGACCTGAAAATGCCACTCACGCAATAATATAACAATAGCGCGAGTTAGTGGGGCGTTAAGCAATTTTATTGGCCCGATATCAAGCTGTAGTAGCCCGCCTATTTTCATTATCAGAATCGGATAATGAAAATGACGAGCTTTTACAGGTTGATGAAGGGCCAATAAGATGTCTAACGCCATGCAAAACTTGCGCTGCTACTATTATTACGAGTTGAATTTAAGTTATAGTTAACCTCACATATGTGCTGGGCGTAGGCGATGTCTCCTTGCTTCTTTGGTTTAATTCGCATGAAACGTTGGAAGTAAAATTTTTAGAGCTTACAAGCATTCCCAGATATTGTGAGCCAGTCGCCTTCCTTACACTATTTCCAGGAAGTTACATATCACTATATCGTGACTAAGAAACGGCACGCGTATCTCGGGAACTTGGTGGCTAGGCGGGCCATTTAAATCAATAACCACAATTCTATTGTGCGTGACGTCATGGTTCATTGTTCTACGCCATGTAACTATGGAAACAACTGTCTATTGAAATGGCCGATAGGTGGTATGGGTCAGATTCCAGGAATTTAGCGGCCTTTAGATTTAATTGTACGAGTTAACACGACCATCAACTCGTAATAATAGTATAATACAATTCTCGAGGGTTCTATTTCCAGCTTAGGTGCTTTAGGGACCAACTAAAAACACCGGGTTGTAGAACAAGGGCGCATCAGGCTGGTGTTTTGCTACAGCTGCCTAGCGCGCACTGAACAGCTCAATGTAAGCAATGTTTGAGTGCTCGCTGCGCGGTTTATGCGTGAACGATCCAATGAGTGTGAAAATACTCGTTGATTGCTTTGATACCCAGGCTATCGTTAAAGATAAGACATTGATCTCCCCATAATGCAAGGGGAGCAACATTGTGTTTGCCTGACCAGTCCATATAAGGATACCGAGCGCCGCCATTCGAATCATGGCAACATATTACGTCATATTACAGAAAATCTCCACACACGTAACAGTGCTGCCGTCACATAGAGAATAGGGATGTACAGTTCTCGCGGGTTCTATTTCCGGCTTAGATCTTTTGGAGCCCAATAAAAAACACGTGCTTTGCAGCAGCTGCGCTCATTCTAGTCAACGTTCCAGTGTTAGGGCCCGGCCGGCTGCGCGGTTCGTGTGTGAAGCATGGAGTGGGTGTGAAATTATTTTTGGCTTGCTTTGGTCCAAACATTGCGAACTATAAATTCATAACATAGTTAAAGATAAGACTTCTATCTCTCCATAATGCATGTGGTCCGTTCGATGAGACTGTTGGAAGCCTTGTATTTTGAGGCAAATCATCGATGCTTACATTTCTGAGACAAACGGAACACCATATAGGGCATACAAGTGAATCTCGTTTTATGTGTGCGATACCTCACGAGATGAGATTTTGGTGACAACGACGTTTTATGCGACATTAATTTTTCACTGCGCAGCTCATTCGCTCCCTGTTTGAGGAATCAAAACGCTCTCATTCTAGTCACGATTTGGGACGTGGAACCAGGCACACAGCGCGGTGATCGCGGCGAGAAAAGGATGGGTCCATTCTAGACCTGTATGCAACTTATATAAGCACTTGTTAACTATCTAGTAACAATATATAGGTGGAAGACACTTTGAACTTGTATTTTCTGTATTAATAACTGCGGTCAGTAAATACTTGCGCTGACCTGACAGTGTTGCCGACGGCCGAATTACAGATGACAAGCGGAATAAACCATAATGAGCGGAAATGGGGAAACGGCTATTGTTTTCGACAGATCGATTCATCTTGTTCAAAGTAGGTAATTGATGAACATATATCCCATGTTTGTTAGCATCATACTACTGAAGCATATGGATGCTTTTTATTAGCAGATATGATTGAGCCACGACTGATTTTATTACAGTTTTGTCCAAATCAAGAAATCAATGATGAAGGCTTGACAAATTATAACTAAGCTGTATTTAAATAAAGCTTTGAATAGGAATAACATTATAAAAAAAAATACAACTTAAATATTGTAACATTATAAATCCTCAATCATGCCCTTTGTATTTAGCAAATATTTGATGTCAAATAATGTGTAAAATATGTATCTACATTTTGTCGGAATGTATATATTACATATATTACACATAGATATAGATCTAGGCATATAGGAAATGGTATGTACCTTACATATGTTTTTATCTATGATTAATTCTTTTTCAATTTGTCAAATGTTAGTTTTGTAATTATATCAAAAAGGAGTTTTTTGCAAGTCAACAGTCAAGTAACATATCAATAAAACATTGCAAAGTATATAAATATGAATTAGACAAGAGTAAAAAGTACCTAGATGCAAATGTCAACTAAATCTATGAAGAAATGAAAAAGTTAACAAACTGCATAAAAAAATAGAATATTTAGATAAAATTGATGAATTTGCAAATGTCATGAATAATAGTTGTCATCGCAGAAAGTAGAAAGTTGATGATTATTATAGCCTTATTATTATTATTATTGAACTGTTATGTCTAGTTATATTTTAAATATCGTAAACTGGTCTTGTCAGATATTGGAACACATTATAATATATACTATAGCAATCTAGCAAAAGTCTGAATAAGTGATTATACGACACCAGTTTATTTATTACGACACACAGCATTTATTAGCAAAGCAATATGCTCTTGTTACAACTGTAGCTAAAATACAGTAACAACATGTCCATATAATTTTTGATGATTAGTATCATCATATTGTTATTTTATTGTGATGTTTGTGCTGGTTATATGAAAATATATATATAAACCTGCCAAAAATGTGTAATGTTACTCGTGTCCTTATGTGCTACTTGTTATTATTGATATTTTTCTAAGTTTGTAGTTCTCTCGTTTTGTTCTAATATGTCATTTGTATAGACCTCAGGACAACAGTGCCGAAAAGGTGTTATTTAATATATTAAGTCGGACAACCTAAAAAGGACATTTTATCGTTACAGAGTTATTCAGCATTAATTTCAAGTGGGACATCAGTGCATTGCAGGTGAAAAGGTCACTGAATATATCTATGAAGAAATAGAAAAGTTTACAGACGGCATTACAACCCTAAGCAGAGGCACTATTTCAATAAAATTGTCTCAATTTTCAAATGTCATGAATAATATTTGTCAACCAGGGCTGACTTAATGTAGAACAAAGTTGATGATGATCATATCCTATAAAACCATATAATGTCCTATTTTATTTTAAAAGTCATGAAGTGATGTTTTCTTCATGTAAATTGATGGAACACAATCTAATACAATATAGCAACTGAAAGGTCATAACTGTAGCTGACTGCAATAGAATTAAGATATGAAATTGAAAATGTAAAATATATATTGATGATTCCTTGATTGGGATTTTTTACGTTTTGCTGGTTAAATAAAAATGAATCCACAATTTCTTAATATTACTGGATTCCTTATGCGTTAATTGTTATCAATATTTGTAATAGTTTGTAGTTCTCTTGTTCCTTTATTATATTATATGTTTTACCTTCACTTAGTTTTTGTATCTGCTACGTATGAAATACCTGCAGGTTTTATTTTATACCATATGTTGTCAACCCAAACTGATATGATAGAAGCAAATTCAATACAAGAAACTAATAGAAACTTGGATTTATTATCATCATTTTTAGCCAATGAATAAGCAAAAAAGTAGTGAATAATGAAGATTATACACTGAATTAGTATTGGTTCTGCATGTTTACATTGCAGATTCTTGATGGAAATGTCCATGTATTTAAAGATGCCACATTTTTCAAATAATTTGGGTTTCCTTGTGTGATTATGTCAAAGGTAGCAAAAGAAAGTGTAATTTAATTAATCAAATTAAAAGGAAATGTTACAATTAAAGATGTATGCAGAATTAAAGCTATCAGTAAGCTGAACATCAGACACATCAGCTATACAAAGTATTAACTTTTATCAACACAAGTCTCCACTGATAAAAAGCTTAACACTTTTTGTTTTATAAATTAAGGCTTAATTCCAGCATTTCCATATAGAGGAAGCATAGATTATCTATTTTTGCTAGCATATGTGAGAGGACCCATTGAACTGAAGTATGACTAACGCCAACTGCATACATGTATATACTTCTTGGATAGTAAGTTTGCCGCACCAGTTCAACTTAGAAATGCTACACAATTTGATCCTAAGCATGTTATAGTTTGTGATTCTCGGGAAACTGTTTGTCAAAATACCCATAAAAACTATGAATGTATGAGAACTGAAGCAATTTAGAACGATAATGTTAATACCATAAATGTACAGCGTTGTTCTTTTGAAATTTGCCTATTTGTATGGTAGTTGCATTCAGGATTGAAAAACTAATTTGGACGGCAAAAGCCGTCCATACTTGTCACCCCATCACTCCAGATCGGCGTAAACATTGGGCAATCATCTAGTTGTTTTGCGCCTAGTTTACTGAACGTGGCCAATATGATGGAAAATTACATGTTGAAAGTCTCATTTACCGACATATTGACACGAGGAAATTAACAGTTCTTTATTTAAGACGCCCGAAAGAAGAATTGCGACCCACCCCTTCCTCGAGGAGCCTGCCGCGCTGTTTGCCTGGTTCCACGTCTTATATCGTAACTAGTATGACAGCCCTCTGCGCGCGGTATCCATTGTTACACAGGGGGCGAGTCAGGCTGCGCACTGACGAAAAAGGACGTGTTCGTTTGTTTGTCACCAAACTGCCAGGCCAGAAGTAGAACGCGCGAGAACTGACACGCCCTATAGGGCTATACGGTTCTCGCGATCGGGCCGCGAGACTTCAGTTTTGGGGACAAACAAACACACGTGGTCCATGTTGAAGTATAGGCAGCTATAAGTCAATTTCTTTCCAGGTTTATTCTAAAGACTATGAGTAGCATTTCACTAAACATGGCTATGGGAGATATACGTTAAAATATTTGGAGGCGATGAAGCGCAGAACTTTGGGAATATACAAGGAAAAATCTCGAAAGCTTAAAATAACGTTCTAAATTTAGCCCTGCACCCGGGCTTTCGCAAGTTCACCAAGCAGAGAGTGACGTCACAGAGTTTTGCGTGCCTCCGCGGTAACAAAAATGTCGAGAGCAAGTGATCGACTTAACCATTCCGCTGTCAAAATGTGCAGTGCATGGAGTAACAACACACGGGTGCGTCATTAAACCACATGGTAAAGATAAAATAAGACCAGTTGGATGTTTTCGTATCACTTTTGGATCACGAAAAGACCAAGTTTCTTCATTTTTGTAAGTTTTCTGTTTGAAGCGTTGCGCCAAAGTTGTCACCGGGGAGAATCCGTGTGACATCATAATGCCTCGTTTTCGTAGGAAATGCAAAAAATTATTTTCTCAGTCGTATTGACCCCTCGTAACAAATATTCGTCATTGTGATGGCGCAAACGAATAAATCATATGTCATCTATCCGTTTTGTGAAGCTATATTTCTTAAATATTCTTAGTCATAGCGCTAGGCCTTCCGCAATGGACCCACCCCTCGGCGCCTGGCTTTTGCGCAGGTAGTCTGGTTCCCAGTCTCTCTCTTTGCGTAACATACACGTCACGCCTACGTCACAGATAGTCAGGATACCAGTGTGCGCAGAGATTCTAAACTCGCTCCGAACACGTGCTTCGTTTGTTTGTCCCCAAAACGAGTAAACCGGAAGTCTAATCGAACGAGACTTTATAGCCCTATTGTCCTCACCTGGTCCATAATAAGGCCCTATAAGGAGCGTTGTTACGTAACCGTGGATACCGCTCGCAGACATGCGAGTCATGATGATTATTACGTCATACGACATTGAAAACCCCGAGCAGCACCTTAGATCGCCTGACACTGACAGTCACTGGGAGCTTTCGATTGAGTCGGTTCTAGAACCAGAATTGCAGGATGCGCAGTGGGTTCTGGTTCTGGAATATGCGGTACAAATCGAACGACACTAAAACTGGTACGAAGGTCAAGGTCGACATGTATGTTGTACTTAATACATTGTTGGGTTTGGGGTGGGGGTTCCGCAGTAACCCGCCCCCCCCCCCCACTTCTCATTGCCAATATCCGCATGCTCAAGGCGTTTACCGCCCAAATCCGTTCGGTCGGGGCAGCCCGTTCAATAAACGCGCCCTTTCAGAGCACCACCCCCCCCCCTCCCCCTCCTCCTCCACGGGTCGCAAGTTTTAAACATCCGCTCTCTAGGGGTATCTTTTTCATCATAAGTATATTTTTCATCACAAATATCCGCCCTCTGAGGCATCAAGGCACCCGCGGAACCCCTCCACCAGATTTGTATAATACTCTTTCTTGCAGTTAAAAACTCCTACTAGGGCCTACTTTTTTTTCAAGGGAGTTTCGAGGGTGGGTGGGGGGGGGGGGGCAAGGGGTATTTCCTTTCGTCGGGAACGGTGAATTAGGAATGAGCAAACTAATTCTTCGTTAACTGGGAATGAGATATTGGCCGACCGTCGTGATCAATGATTTTCATTAATAGTGAACTGAGATTTTTAATACTAAATAACCATGAATTGGGAAAGCGCAAATGTGTATCATGTATCCGCCCTTCCTTTGTATGCGGTGAGTTCTCCATTTAATTCATATTGACCTCGGAATAAAGAACTTTATATTCTTCGTCTTCTTGGAACCCGACCCCCCCCCCCCTTGCTCCCCCCCCCCCCTCCTCCCCTTCTAAGCTTCGACATCAAACGCAACCACTTTGTTCGGGGTTTTTAATGTCGGAACTATAACTGTTCAAGCGACTCCGCCAGCTTGTTTGTCTACATTTTGTCTAAACGTTGTTTTGGGTAGCGAATAATAGGCTTCACAATTACATTTGACCTGGTTTACTAACAACATTTAAACTTGTCAACCGTACAAGACCAAACTGTCTGCCCTCTTAATTTTGTCGCGCACAGTCTTCGCGCATGCGCTTTGCGACCCATATCTGACGAAGGATGAGAACCGGTTTCGAAGTTCTGGAACTGGTGCAGGTGTCAAATCGAACGCGCAGAACTGACGGCTCTAGTTCTAGAACCAGATATGGCGCTCAATCGAATGCACCCACTCATGAAACAATCGCATTCTGGTTTATCAACTGTTTAGCCGCTCATATATTACATAATCTACTCGGATGGTTATAATTCTGGTATGCACAGACTCCAGTGGGTAGTTGTGCATCCAAGGAGAGCCTTATCCGATCTTGTGTGTGAAGTAAATGAAGGCAAACATACGGAAGGTAGGCCGTACGTACAGGCCGTTGATGGTAGGCATTGACGCAAAGCATAAGTATCCCTGTCTCGTGGGGTCACGATAAGAGGTAGTTAGTACACTCGACCGGCTGTGGTATCATTAGACCGGATAAGGGCATGCAGGGTGAAGATCACCTCCCCCCCCCCCCCACTCTTACACATGCACACAAGAAAAAGCGGCTTTCTTTTGAAGCCGTTCCCCGCAATATGGAGGCAAACAGTAATGAATTGACAAAGGACATTATCTCTTGATTTTCTTAGTCAATTTAGACTTTTTCTGTTCCAGAATCAACATACGGTTTTGGCGCCTTTATTGGCGCCACATTGCTTCCCACATACTCATAAGTATTCATATTCATGAAGGCGGGAAAATCGGGCTCGTTGTCGGGGATGCAAGACAATAGCTTGCATAGGTCTAAGCTGCTCGCTCACGCACGCGATTTATTAATAAAAATAATATAAATGTATTACTGAAACATTGTACCTCATACAGCTTTAAGATCGACAAAATACATGTAGTTACAAGACCGTCCGGTCTTGTTTTACCTTTACCATGTTGTTTAATGACGCATCAGTGTGTTCTTAACTCACTTTGTGCAGATAAATATCTTGACTATCAAAGGATACCATTTTAATAACGAGATGGGGACATATAAGCCGAGAAAACAGCTGGTATGAATGCCAACCGGCGAATGTGAGGACTTTCACTACGATGTGCCTGTGGCTGTGCGAAACAAGAAAGCGGTCAAAGTACCTAACCTGGTACCACATGTGTGCCGATTATAACTTGTTATAAAGTGATTATATGGACCTGTATACACTATCTTTGCTATGCGAATCTGACTGCACTCAAGGGTCTTGTTGCGTAGCAACCAAGCAAACGATTCTTGTGAAATATAAAATATAGTGTTGCCGATAGGTCAGAGTAAAGGCAAGGGAAAAGGGAAGAGCATTGCCAATGTTAGAATCGTTTAAACTGGTCTACCATTAAAACATTATTTGTCCCGGCCTGAGGAGCAAGCTAATGCTGGTCCATTTGAGAAACTAGCTGTCAGGTATATTGCTTTATTATATAAATATTTTTTTGTAATATTAAATACATATTCATTTATTTCATTATTAAATACATATTAATTTATTTCATTATTAAATACATATTAATTTATTTCATTAATAAAATAATAATTTTATTGATATTGTTGACTTGATCAATTAATTTAGATATGGCAGTGTGAGATACTAATATTGGTATGAATTTGTACACATCTGGTAACTACTGGCAGAGCTAGGTACTATATGATGATAAAGTATCAGATTATCTGTAAGGAATTGTTCACTTGTCTTATCTAAACTACTGTTTATTTCATGTTTTGTGAGATTGTTTTTATACCTTTACTCTTGCTTATAAAAGTGATTGCTTAACATAACACGTACATGCATTTTGCTTTGGAGCCTTTATTGCTTGGGAAAAGGATATTCCAGCATACTTTCTGGGTATAAACCCTTAGAATAATCTAAAAGCGCCTAACCACTCCCGCTTGGCCCGACGGGCTTGTTACTTCCAAAGTGTTACAGGCCCTGGTCCAGGATATCGTGAAGGACGCATTCTCAGGCATACAGCCTCATGCGCGAATGCGGGCTGTTTATTCACAATTGGGCAGCCTCGTTCTGATTCGGCTTGCGCGACTTCCTTATAAGCCAAAGTGTAAACCCGTGTATTAAATATCATTTCTGGATTATGAATTCCAACACCACGAGCTGCCATAGCTATGACCAATATTGCCCTCCCCCCCACCTCTAAATTATTGATGGCAATGGCGGTTTTTATCATAGCAAAAGTTAGATTTACTGATATTTTGGCACTGCCCTTATTTGCACATTTTGCTGTAGTGTCCGGGCGTGACATGTGCCCCGGGAGGGGGGTCTTAATCCATTGCTGTAGGCGGGGGGGGGGTGTCGCGGTAAAAGCACCCCCCACCCCCCCCCCTTTCACCGCCAAAATCCGGTCGGTCGAGGTTTAGCCGCCAAATGGTCTATAGATAATTAGGCCGTACTATAAAACTCGGCTCGTATGGAGGAGGGGGAGTGGGGCGTAGTGGAGGGCGGCAGCAAGTGCTGTTTTCAGTGGTCGTGAAATGATTGTTTGCAAAGACCAGACAATGCTTGCTGGAGGAGCGACTGCGTGGCGGCGGTGATTGGCGACTTATTAAATTAATGAAGTGAAAGTCATATGAATCCTATAATGCTGCAGACCTTGCCACTTGGGCTAAATAATAATTTATAATATAATTTGATTGATGCGTCAATTGCGTCGACAATTTGTTATCAACGACCGTTATCATAAAGTTGTTGCCTTGGTCTTGATTGCCCCATGATTGTTGTTTTTTTGCAAGCGTCGCTAGCATTGGGCATACGGCCCGCCTGGTCCGCTAATTAACCCCCCTCCTCTCACCCCCACTTTTACCAGCCCCACCGTAACCCGTACGGCCGAGTTGGTAGTACAGCAGCCTTGTCTTTTCACTTACTGGGCGGTTGGCACGGGATTGTTCGGACTCACCATGCCAACGATCACAAACTGGTGGTAAAGGCCGGGGCTGACGAGCCGTTACATTGGCTGGCGACGTGTGACGTTCAAGAATCCTAGTTACGGATAGATAGTTTAGCAACGAAGAAACCTCGACAGAAAACTAAGTTTCTCGCTGAAACTCGGGTTATGTAACTAAAAACTAGGGCTTCAATGTGAAATCCTGGAGTAAGTGGGATCTGAGGGCAAGAAAGCCGGTTTCTTGACCAAGATTATACCAATAGCGTGAGTTAGCGGGGCGCTAGGCAATTGTATTTGCCCGACATCAAGCTGTAGCAGCCCACTAATTTTGATTATCCGCCCGAGGCCTGGCGGCCTGGCGGCCTCGGGCGGTTTAGGGCAGATTGCGAAGCGAAGAAACCGGGCGGCTCGAAACTAGGTTTCTCGAATTGCGATATAAAGGGCTTGCCATAAGGGGGGAGGGAAGAGATGCCAGGAAACGTAGAGTAGAAACTGTTGTACTGTATGGAGGTAGTTTAATTGGTGCTTGGAAATAAAATATACCATAGAAAAGTAATGTTTTGTTTCTGCACGTCGAACCAAGTTCAGCGGACCTGGAAGGTTTTGTGTACATGACACTTCACCGCCTGATATACTGAGTAGGCCTATGGGGAGCTCTTTGTAATGACGGGAAACGCACGGACCAGTCGTTCCATTCCAAACTAGTATGAGTATGAAGGTACACCCCCAGACATTTACTCCGTATGGTCGTCAACTCTAACAGTGCATTCATATCCAAAACATCACTGAGTCTAGTTTGAGGCCCATAGTAAAGTATAGGGACCCGGTGACGCGTTGCACCCAAAATGTTTGTTTCTAGAGGTAAGCGCGCGCTGTCTGTGACTTCACTTGCAGACTCTATTGTCCCACTATGCTAACCTTGCGTGGTGGGAATGCTGGCGGACCTCTGGTTGTCATGTCCTGCCGTCATTGCCTCCTCCACTATGTAGTCATTATCAACGGCGCGTAGTTGATTGCAAAGGGTAGCCAAGTCGTTGCCCCCTCTAACCCCGGGATCTGAAAGCACATATAAACATGGCTAAGCCTACCATTCCGTGTATACCCAGTATGTTAATGATTTTCGAGGCCAGAGCTAGATCGCTTTTACCTTGCGCGGTGGGCCTTTCATCCTGTATGAACGCCGGGTTGCCATGCCCTGTCTCTGGCTGCTTGTGACCAGAGACAGGACAAATGTTCCCCATGGTCGTGCGATGGAGTGTATCGGGATCTGAAAGCACGTAGCGTGATTTGAGAGCTTCGTACTTCTTAAACCAAAGTTTCATCCCCATTGTCGTCCGTTGCGCGCACGGACAACATTACACAAACATTAAACCTCTTATTTTTCACCTGCATTATAATATTCGAAATAATTTTCGGAACACATTGTCTGACCGTGTATCTCCATATCATATGTGTTATCATATGTTAAGAGAAGAACAAATTGCGTAATGTACGAATTTTGATGACGTAGTACACAAGAAAGCCACTCTTTCCCCCACGGGATGCACCAATTTGGCTACAAAAAGTGGTTTACCTACATGTTCCGATATTTACTGCATACAATATTGCATACAATAGATGTGTGCTGATATGGTAAGAAAATGAATACATCATTTCCAGTAAAAACATCGGTTTCGCAAGCAAAAAAAAAGGGTTGCGTGAGTAACTTTAAAATTGTAAGGCTTAGAGTTGTTATCAGCATATCAATTAAATACTCAAATTGCCTTAGACTGGTCTGCACAGAGGGCGGGGAGTCGAACCCACGACATCTTGCATTGCAGGGGCGGGGGGGGGGGGGCAACGGAGGGTCATGTTCCCAGATCGCGAAGAATAACATTTTATATTCCCAGATCACGATGAATTGAAAGAAGAACTCCCAGAATATAATGGAGGGGCGGGTACATGATACTATATTGACGATTTCCTGATTCACGGTTATTTAATATGAAAATTCACGATTCACGATTAATGAAAATCCTTAATCACGGCGATCGGCTGATACCCCATTTCCAGCTTACGAAGAATTATTTTCCTCATTCCCAGTTCACGGTAAATTGACAAGCCCATTCACGAGGAACGGAAATACTCCTTGCACCCCCCCCCCTTCATTGCAGAGCCAAGCATTTCATTCAGTGGTGCTCCATCGATCGGCTGTGACCGCTGTTGACAGCAGAGGGCAAATGTTCAGATTACAGAAAATCCTCAAAATGAATACAAGACGTCTTAACTAAACGGAGTACGACGATCTACCTACTTCGTTGAAAAATTCAATCCATGCATGTGGTTCGATATTCCAACACGGCATTTGTGACGTCCGAGTCGGCAGATACCCGTCAGAGACACTGTTAACACATAACCCCTCTCCAGTCGTCGTGCGATATACCTTCACCACCACCAAGACTGATTATATAGACTGCAGAGATCGAAGATGGAGAACCTGTTGACGGTGCACCCAAAAAGTCCACTTTTTGGTACGGACAAGATCTATAGAGCTGTTTATGATGGCCTCAAAGTCCATTCTTTATCATTGAGGCGGGCGATGTAATGCACGTTCCGTCGAAGACAACACGTTCTTGGTTAAAGATAATCCTGGTGGTAATGATATAACATCGATTTGTCCGGCGTCCACCATAAACAACCGACCCCAACCCACAATAGTCGGAGAATATTATCATTAAAGGTATTAGTTCAAAGTGGCATTCAGTAAACACTGTTATTTACAGCCTTTTTCGACACGGCGATTTTTAAAGTCGACAACGCGATATTGGGGCTGCCTTAAAGTCGACATCCGACACAAGACTTAGTGATACACGAGATGGACCTTTCTTAAAATCGACATGCGACATAGCCCCCCCCCCCTTTATTTGCACCATAATCAACGCAGTTTGTCGCTTGCTAATAATAATAAAGATAAAACCATTTCCCAATTGTATGCACCAGGCCTAAGATGTATATTAGAAAGTTAGTAATACCTCACACAAAAAAATTGGAAAACAAATCGTTTTAAGAACAAAGATCTACAAGATGACTGAATTTGAGGTACTTAACAATACACATGTATGCCTAAATCGCCAGGGCATATAAAAAAGGCATTTGAAATATTTGCATAAAATACATCAATCTGTACAGTTGGCCTACACTCTTTGGTTTATTAAATCCACAATCTTATGGAACAATCTCGGCGGAATTATTGACAAAATTTACCAAAGATAATAGTCATTTACATATATATGTTATATATGTATGTAAATATAATATAATATATAATATATGTATTTCTATACTGGCCTATATAGATATTGAACATACAGACGTAGACAGAGAAGATCGTTGGTAATGCAGGTGGCGAAGGTGAGGGAGGCAGGCGAGATATCTGTGCCACTTTAAGGGGTCCAATATCCGGGACGTGGAGGTGGGGGTCTCAGCGAACTGAACAGGAGTGAAGAACGGAGGTCTGGGTCGGCTTAGAGTCTGAGGAAGCCCGCAGACCTGGGTGAATTAGGAGAGGGGGGCGAGGGAATTGACGGGCAAAATGCGTCCGTGTTATTGAACTCTGTGCGTGGTAGCTCAACATATATATATATACATATATACTTCACTTCCTGGTTGTCTGATCGCTATCGGCCGATTAAAGCTGTGGGTGAAGCTTGTCAAGGATCCTCATCCGCGCTGCATTGATCTACGTATGCCACACTGAAGAGAGACACCATTAGCCACCCGCATTGACACTGAGTATCCTCTCCTGGCACTCCCATTCCCTCCGTATCCAGATCTGATATTCCCATTCACTCTCACAAGTGCAACCTCCGCAAAAATTCTTACCCCTCAATGCCCACCCAACCGCCCCCCCCCCCCCCCTGGCAAAAAAAAAAGTTTGTCCACCACCAATTCGCGCTCTCATTCGTTCTTGATCCTCTCCTGGCACTCCCGCTCACTCCGAATCCTCTTCTAACACTTTTAGCCATGGTCATAAAAAAACGTGAAAAAATCTGTAATATAATTATACCAAAGCTTAAAACAAATAGTGTCCATATGGCGAGGGCACATATATGAGGTATATTTATAGTTATAGTGTAGCATATATATGGTATATTTTTTTCTTTTATTATTATATAGACCATGGGCCGATGGCCTTTCAGTATAATAAAGAGCCTCATATAAGAAATACACACAATACACACGTAAGTTTGGTATCATTAAAATAGCACGGTGTTGCTTCTCACGTCAATGATTTTAAGAAAATCACACATTTACGCATCGAAAGGCAAACATTTGATCATTCTGCTGAGTGTTGGCCTATTTTATAGCTTAAATTGGTTACGATCGAACTTATCGAGCAACAGTTAGTTCGGCAACGCATCTGTTGGCCTATATTTTGCTATGGGTTGGTTGGTTGATTATTCAGGACGCTTTAACTACATTTGGTCGTATCGCGTTAATGGGAGAAGGAAGGGAGAGTGGAGCCATGTCCCCGGGAGTAACCCCCATACTCTTTGCGAAGAAAGACATGGGATCTTTATCCCGCGACCACACAGACACGGCCACAGCAGGGCTGGAACCATCGATCCACTTGATCCACGGCGCTCTAGCCCACTGACCTATCGCGCCAGCCCCTATTTTGCTATTGATAGTTAACATGACGCTAGGCTTCAGCAAGCATTTTTAGGAAAGTATGTCGATCATTTTTGGGGGGTCTTCAAAATCTTGAAAACAAAGACTGCACATCTTAAAGCGTTTTATAGTTAAAGCCAAAAAATGCGCAGAACTGTTTTTCAGTATAGTAACCGACGGTTTTTATTACATTTTCAAGTAGATCCATAAACTACGTTTCTAGAGAAAAAAAATCTATCGAGGAGAACGTTTCACCCCTGATGCCCTTTCTGGACATTAAACCAAAGATCGCGTTGTGTAAAGCATTGTAATTTAAAGTTATTTTAATATTTATAACCTTCTGTTCACCGTAGATAGTCCTTCGGGAAACAGAAATAGGTCTAACTTCCTTTTATAGTTCGAGCGGCACAAAACTTGCCGGGTCCCACGCAAGCTTCTCGCTTCGTTGCAATGATCTGATGATCACGTCAGTACGACCGTTTGGGGGAGCCACTGGCGGATGTGCACGGCTAAATAGGCGGAGTTGGCTATCTGTAAGTTACATAATCTCTGATTAAAATACTTTGAGATTACATTAACGCCCCGCTGGCGCAATTGTTATAATTATGGGCTGGGCCAAAGTAACATAGGTATTTGTGAGGTTTACGTGAAAACGCACGAAAGCTAATACCCACGGATGTGTAGGGCCCGGGGGGGGATACATTACTACATTATTACTACAGTACTACAGTAGTGGGAGTGTGCTGCCCATGCCATGGCATATGGAGGGCGAGAGAAAAGTGGGAGATTTGGGTGGGGTTTTTTACGCAATAACAGGGATATATAGTGCACATATGCGTGTTGGGATTGCTTAAGATATACGACAGCTAGCCTGTACAATGTACAAGTGGGGGGTTTACTTAATAATGTGCGGAAGCAAGCTAGTGTTACATTATGAGGCAGAACTTTGTGAACCATATGATGTTACTTTACCCAATTACCTTGACTTCTGTCCCTACGACAGAGTATCACATCACTTTATCTCTCTTCAGTCTTGGTCACTTCCTCGTCGACAGCCGTGCTGAACGCACGCACCATGTCTCATGACCATGTGTCATGACAGTTTGTCATCTTTTCATTGGTTCTACGTACACCAGAATATGCAACAGCTATAATTACACAGCGGCGGATCCAGGCATTTGAAGAAAAGAGTGGGGTTGACTGGCAACTTGCGACGGTGTGTTGGGGTGGGGGCTGGAGGGTAGGGGGTGGCGGAGGGGGGGGTTCTGAAAAAAAATTGTGATGGGGGGTGGGGGCTTCGTTCACCAGTTCTTTTGAAGAACGGGGACGGGGGGCCATCCACGTTTGCCTGAGTTTGCCTAAATTGAAAAATTGCATTGAAAAAACGGCATTCTTCCTCAATAATGGGTCGGGGGGGGGGGTGCAGAGTCCACTCCTCAGATGGCCTAAATTTTGCATCGAAAAACGGCATTCTTCCTCAAAAGAAAAATGGGGGTGGGTCCGGGCCCCCAGGCCCTACCCCCCACGTGGGTTCCCCAATTACCCAGACGTGTGATGTAATAACACACGGAAGTAAGCTAGTACGCAGACGTGTCATATACCTTATCGCTCGAGTGGTACTTTACAACCTTAGGAGAACGTCATCGACAATTGACATGTCACCCACCCAATAAGACACTCGATCGACGCGTGTTCTTCGCCCGGCGGCGATAATGCCAACAGTATATAATATATAATTTCAATGAGTCTGATTTCTTTCTTATGTTATGATTTAGCAAAGATCGATATCGGTTAAGATCGAATCCTTACCGTATCTTCCGCATGATAAAAAAATAACTACCATGAGGGGTGATCAAAGCTGTCTTGAAGTCCTGCAGTAAGCATATAAATAAGTATACCTGTATCTGATGGGACTTTGTACCATTGAACCGGGCGTCTCTATGAATGTCATAATGCACGGAAGCTAGCACGCATAGATTGACACGCATGTGCTTATCCAGGATTCTGACACGGGGGGGAGGGGGGGGGGCAGATCTGAAAAAAGGGGGGGCACGCGTCATTTTAGCGTCTAAAAATGCCTCCAAAATTGGACATCAATTCCCTGTTTATCCTCCCCTGTCACTCGCATGTCCTAATCTCTCCTGGCACTAACATTTCCTCCTTACCATCTCCTGGCACTCTTCTTATCTTCTTACCCTCTACTAGATTTCTCATTTCTACGCATCCTATCCCGTCATTCCCATTGCGTCCTTATACCCTCTACTGCCTTTCTTGCTCTCTCCTTGCTCTCTCCTGGCACTCTTATTCCCTTGTTATCATCTTCTGGCACTCTCATTTCCTCCTAATCTCTCCTGACACTAACATTTCCTCCTTACCATCTCCTGGCACTCTAATTATCTTCTTACCCTCTACTAGATTTCTCATTTCTACTCATCCTATCCCGTCATTCCCATTGCGTCCTTATACCGTCTACTGCCTTTCTTGCTCTCTCCTTGCTCTCTCCCGGCACTCTTATTCCCTTGTTATCATCTTCTGGCACTCTCATTTCCTCCTAATCTCTCCTGGCACTAACATGTCCTCCTAACCATCTCCTGGCACTCTAATTATCTTCTTACCCTCTACTAGATTTCTCATTTCTACGCATCTTCTCATGTCACCCCCATTGCCTTCTAACCCTCAACTGGCTTGCTTGCTCTCTCCTTGTCCTCTCCTGGCACTCGTATTACCTGCTTATCATCTCCTGGCACTCTCACTTCCTCCTACTCCTCTTCTGGCACTTATACATTCCATCCTTACCCTCTTCTTGTCTTCTTACTCCCCACTGGCTTCCTTGTTTTCCCCTTACACCTCCATGGCAATCCGAAACTGGAGACAAACTCAAGTGAATCCATGTGGCAGAGGCTGGGGCTAGGGTACGCTAGCATCAGGGTCGAGGGGCCAAGCCCATGTGAAGCATCGGGACCGAGGCTGGGACCCCACATATATTTGAAGCATCAGGGGTCCGAAGTTGGTGCCAGATTCATTTGAAGCATCGGGGCAGAGAGACTTGAATGGATATGTTGCAAATTAAGTGAATACCAACAAATTTTTTTGACGCTTAATGCTACATTGATATAGTTCAACCTATAACCTTCTGAACCGAATTAATCACAGGCCGTACCGCTGGCTATAGCTCAGGGGGGGAACTAGGACTTTGCTAAGGGCCGGTGGGGGCGGGGGCGGGGGGGGGGGGTGGTGATCTCTGAAAACTTGCGACCGGGACAGGGGGAGGGGTGCTCCTTGAAAACTGGCGACCGGAGAGTGCTCGAAAAAACCGACTTTACAGTTTATGTTCAAGTTCCCAAGGGAGTGGGGGTCAAACCCCCTAACTCCCCCCCCCCTTGATCCTTTAACCTCTGTCCACACGACGGTCGTAGGCGCGTTGACTCAAATGCGAGTAGCGCACCCACTGGACGGGGCTAATAGAGCCGGGTGGCCGGAACAGACTAATCGGCTGTTCCTCATATGACTGTGCTAGGATCTTTGACTGCATATTCCGACAAATAACAAAATAGCATAAAAATGCGGTCAGGGTGTAGAAGGGCGCTCGAAAAAAAACAGAGTTTATTTTTGACCCCGCTGGTCCTTGTATAGTCGGCAGTCAGTTGTAAGAAGATAAAGTAGTTGTTTTTTTCATTTATAAAAATTGTCAACTTTTGCTTTTAGATATACACTTTTCTCTCGGAAATGAAATAGTACAATGTATTGCGAAATATAGTCAGAAGAACGGTATATATACACTATTTTACCAGGGAACCAGCCGGTCGAATTTTATGAGACCTACTTACTCCGGGTTCATTATATAGGTCACAACTGCATGTCATGGGATATAAGGGGAAGGGGGGGGGGTGGGGCACATATGTCGGGGTCTCTTCTGAGACAGCCGTATCATGACATCAGCTGGTTTGTGGCCGTATATGCTGTACCATTATATAACTTGCAGCATAGACATTGAGGCCATCGCAGACCGCTATCATGCTCGTACCAAAGAGCGTTTTTTTTTGTGCGTGCGTAAAACTACGACAAGAGGGTCTCTAATCTGCTAATACATTATTACGATCTATATAATCGATCGTGGTGAGAATCATATATCAGACGACGAGTAACAAGTAGAGGGTTCGGTCTCCACAGTGTCACTGTCGTGTCTGTGCTGCATGAGTCAGACGTGTCGGCAAGGAAGCTCCATGCTGAGATATAGGAATACGTGCTTGTCAAGAAGGTAGGGTTCCGATTATTGATTGTACTTCGCTTACTAAATGCGTCTTGTTATATTTACTTTTAGCATTTTTTCACAACCTTACCATCTGTTCACTGTCGACAGACGGAGGAACGGAGCACCATAGATTCGAATACATAGGCGTAAGATCAAAAGCAAAGCAAAATATCTTTGGGGCGACTCAGTCCGTACTGACCAGTCTGAGACAATTTGAGTATTTAATGGTGGTATTGGTAACAAGAGTGTTTGATTGGAAGATACACATTATACGCATTACATCTTTAACTGCGATCGCAATACTGTCCAATGGTGTCCATGCACGCGACGAACAACAACGGGGAAGAAAATTTGGTCAAGAATTGCGCTGCTCGCTAATCGCGCTTCGTGTTTCAGATCCCGAGACACCAGATCGCACGACCATGGGAAACATTTGTCCTCGCTCTGGCAGTCGTGAAGTCGTCGGGAATGACAGCCGACGAATGCAGCCAGAGACGGGGCATGGCAACGAGGGGTTCTCCAACATACGGGATGAAAACCCCACAACGCAAGGTAAACGCAGGGGTCTGAGTAGCTCTGAAATCAAAACCACCACCAAGGTGAAGGTTTTGAACAGCGCAACACTGTTCTGAGTTCTTTCGAAAGCTCCCCGCGCTAAATGTGTCTACTATTTTTTTAAATATTGGCATTTTTGCAATCTACAAACTGTATTCTTACTCCCGGCGCCTTTACTGAAGTCGAAAGCCGGTAAAATATCTGAAATATATGCCATTTAAGAGTTCAGTTTGCGCACGCTGCCATGCTTGTTTTCTACATCAAAAAGTGTTGTGCTATTCAAAACCTTCACATTGGTGGCGGTTTTGAGGTCAGAGCTAGGGTCTGTGTGGGGTAACTGGCGACATGCGACGCAGGCATATATTTGAAACATCGACATTCGACATTGACCCCCAACTTCCGACACTGAGGATATGAAAACGCGACATCGACACAGACAGTGGCATTTCAGAATGCATATCATTTAGGGTGGCGATCTATAGGGGTGGTAGGGAAGGGTGGTGAGAGGAGAGGTACGTGAAGCTAGCAGCCGGGTCGATTGGCGGGCAATGTGCATACTGCTCAGCAGGGGGTAGGGGCAGGGGGTGGCGATGGCAAATTATGGTTCGAACAGCTTTAGACTTCAGCCTCAGCTTTATAGGTTCGTTTGGTCCTTTGCCTACGCATACAGATCTTACAGCAATCTCAAAGTGGTCGGAACATACTAGGAGATAGCGGTAGATAGATATGTTTGCTGTCCTTTTTTGCACTTGAATTGCAACAGCCAACAGATGAACAGTACATCATGTTGTTTTAAATGCATCGATGGTTCAAATGTATGTCAAATTCGCTTGTCATTATGAGCGGTGTTATGCTGACAGCTTGTTCCAAAGACGCACCGCTTCTCGCATGTAAACACATTTTTGGTTCAGCGGAGGGTCGTCGTCGGTGACGTCAACGCCTTGCGTGTGATTGGCTAACTCTGCTCACGTGTTCAGAACATGTCGACACCCGCCTGATGGACGAAAATCAGGGCTTTCATACCGTTAATGTGCGATTTTCTCGATGATCGTTTCTTTTTAAGCAAAAAGATTAACGTCAAACAGATTTTATACCAACAGAGTGTAACTTTTATATCACATTGCAGCCGCCCTGTATTTTCCTTTAAATTGACCCTGGGGACTGGACCCCCACTTCCAGACCCTTTAAAGCGAGCTGGCTTAGGCCTCGGTAATGATTAATATACTTGGTTTACACCGAATGGTAGGCTTGGCCATGTTAATGTGTATTCCTGCTTTCAGATCCCGGGGTTAGAGAGGGCAACGACCTTGCTACCCTTGACAATCAGCCACGCGCCATCGATAATGACTACATAGCGGAGAAGGCAATGCAGGCACGACATGACAACCAGGGGTCCGCCAGCATGAGCGATAATGTTCCCACCACGCAAGGTTAGCATAGTGGGGCAATATCAGGCTTTCATACGCCGGGCATCCGCCGAGAAACATTTCTGGTCTGTTGGCGATTACGTCCTGGGGCAAAATGTCCGGTGGGGAAGATATGAGGGGTGCATGTTTGTTTTGGGGGGTTGTCCGTACCTCGACACCAGGAGGGGGGAGTGGGTGTGGGGGTGGGAAAGGGGGCTGGGGATGGACGATGGGGGAGTCATATGCATAGTGATCCCCATAAAACCGAAGCGTTATTTGCAATTCTATTGCTTTGTGGTTGGGGTATTCGTTTAGGAAGGGCATCATTCTATTGAAAATCAAAGGAATGCACATATTGCACTCCCACGGGGCTCCTTGGTTCTTGTTCCATCAGACCGCACCCCCCCCCCTCATTCTATGTATACCTCAGCTCCTCCCATAAAAAATATCACCATCCGTTCGTAGGCCAATCCGACCCCCCACCCACCCCCCGGGCGTGTTGTCTTGTTGGGAAGGCACTATTTAATGTTTACTACGCATAGTAAACGCGTACTCCCATTCATCTTTCCCGGTTGGCTATTTCTTATTTCCTTTTTTACTTAGAACCTTCTCTTCGTGCGGAGTTTGTGGCGCTGTTTGACCATGTAGCAACAGATGAAGAAGACTTGAGCTTCAGCAGAGGGGACGTGATGGTTTCCTCCGATAAGTATGTCTTTGAGTGTCTACCAGTGTCAACGGATGCACATTGTTACGTCACCACCAGCTTCCAATACCATTAAACGCCATTTCACAATCCACAATCCATATGTGAGCTGTACTACTCACCCAAGGATATCTGACGATGAAGAGTAAATTCGATTTGAACAGCGTTCGCATTTATGCATTACCCCTCCGTGCCTATTTGCCTGGAAACCCTTAAATGAAAGAAAATCAAGTAAGGAAGTTTCTTATTCGATGCCGACTGAAGAGGTCTGAAGAAGTGTTCTATGACTATATTGGGCATTAACAATAGATAAATAACGCGCATTAATTCATGTATGCCCATTGTATTTACCAGCGAAACTCATGGCTGTACTTATCTTTACAGCTCTAGTGATAACTGGTTCCATGTTACCAAGAAGAGTGGAGGATCAGTGGGTTTCATTCCGAAGAATCACGTGGCTAAGAATGGCGATATTACGGCTAAACCGTATGTGACGTCAGTGACCTCTAAATAATCGGAAAGACGCCAACACGTCCATTATCAGTAATTAGTCCTTCAAATGTTGTGATAAAATACACATGTGTTATCCTGTATAATGAGGATCGGTGGTTCGACCCCCGCTGTGGTGACGCCTGTGTGGTCGCAGGATAAATATCCCATGTTCTTCTTCGCAAAAAAATAGGGCGTTACCCCCGGGTCATGGCTCCGTTCTTCCCTTCCTTCTCCAGTTGACGCGATATGACCAGAATTGGTTAAAGCGTCCGGAATATATAATCAACCAACCAACCAATTAAGATGAGAGCTCATTTCTATTGATCACGAAAAAACAGCAAGAACGGGGCAAGAAAGCTGTAATTCCAATAATAATTTCCAGCTGCTGCTTCGACTGTCAGTTGGTTAGTACATGCGCGGCCAGTAACGTTACTCCTTAAAGCGGGTGTCCAACCTAATTTAATCGCGATCTGCACCGAAAGTTTACATCTTAATATTAAATTGGCGAGTGTTAACGCTTCGTTTCGGCAGACTGGTAAGGAGAAAGAAATTAAGGCAACCCGCCCCCAGCAATGTCAAGCAGAGCGCCATTTGCCCGGGAGCAGTGACGCATATTGTGACTTTTCATATGGCGCCGCCTTACGTTTAAGCTCGCGGAGAGAAAGATCAGGGCCGCGATTTACAGATGAACAGCGGCAGTTCCAAGCCGCGCAGTAGCGCAAGATCTTAGTGTTTCATGGAAAAGTACCGTCCAAACACATTGACATACGTCTTGCGCCGATTGACTCAGCAACAATGCCATGATTGGAGTTATAATCGCAGCTATTTATATTAGCGATTATCACGCGCTCTTGTTTTGCTCACACAATAGGCGCAATTTCCGGTTTGAATAAATTAGAGTATCGCCTCCTGATTGGTCAGTCCCGGCACGCCTCCAAAATGGGCTGCCGCCTCGGTAGACGACGAAATCGTGCCTGGCGGTCATTTCAAAATTTTATTGTGAGCTACAGATCGAACGAAAAACTCTATAATTTGGAGGATAGACAATTGGTTATTGTATGAATCGGTAAAGCAGCGTTAGAGGCCAGGCTGGCGGTTCCCTTTAAGGTTTTCTTCTGGTTGTTTGTGATATGGATCACGAAGCCAGAATGATCGAGGGCATAGAACCACACTTGTCCACCACGTGTCTTGTCTAAAGTACTGTCTCAAACTTTTATCATTTCCTTCGATGTTAGTATAGTTAAAGTGCCTAAATAAGTCGCTGTCTTGTTACGACACCATCTTGGTTTTACACGAACTTGGCTATGCCATTTCCGGAGCGCCTACGACAACTGGCGGTGAACATACATTTAGTAGCCCACTCTTTGGGCGGCTGAGTAAGACCGTCATGTGGACTTTAACTAAAGCCAGCCAAGACCACAAATTGATTGATCCCTCTAGCCGAAGCTAAAAAGCATGGTTTTACTCACTGCTACTGGGCCTTGAACCAAACTCCTATCATTAAGCCATAATCTGTATCTAAAACTCTTAACTTCTAACCATCATCCCAAATATTGATCCCTAATCCCTGTCCCGTTGTCTCTTAACCTGACCCATAATCCCCTAACCCTGACCCTTAATCCTCGTTCTCTAATCCCTAATCCTCACTCCCCTAACCCTAATCCCCGAGCCCTGACACATACTCCTGAATCACTGACCCCTAATCCCTGACCCTAACAATAATCTCGAGAGTGGAACGGCGATGAGAAACAGACCAGGCCAATGGATACACTTAACCCACACACAACTATCAGTCCGTTCGTGAACAATATGTGCATTTTGCTTGCGCCTCGTAATTCTTTCTCACGAATGTTCTATTACATGAACATTATCCTTAATTTAAACATATAGGCCTATATCAATATGTCGTCCAGGGTCGACAAAATAACCGATTTATGTTTTCGCCTCCAGGTGGTACCATGGCGATGTAACCGGGTTGGAGGCCAAGGTTATAGTGCTAGACCCGGATAGAAAAGAAGGCGATTTCCTGGTGAGAAAAAGTCAAACTCGTGAAAGTAAGTAAATCTAGTTTCCTTTACTTCTTTTGGTCTACTTTGGTATGTTTATATGATGATCGTGTATATGTGCGACTTTACGGCTACACAGATTACCGAAGTGCATGACGTGTGAATTCACAAACTATACTTCTGAAGTAAGCAATAAGATGGTATTCAAACGTATTACTTTATTATTGGTTGGTCCCATCCATGCGTGCGTAACGTCATTATTTGCACCCGCGCCCCGCACTACTGCGCTTTTGTAGCGGGGTCGCAATCAAATCACTGCAGTGGTTTCTCAATTCTTTGGTAAGAAAATAATACTTTTAATACAAAATATCAATCTCTGGAGAGATATCATAACATTGTGAAACCTGTTTTCCAATTATGTTATTCCTTTCGGTGTCAGACCAGCACTCTTTGACGCTCCTGGGGTGTGATGAAGACGGCGTCAGACGTCCCCTACACTACAGAATCGTTACCGATGATGACAGACTTGTTTATATATCAAAATTGAAGAGGTTCCATAGCCTGTCAGAACTTATCGACTATTACATCGGTGAGTGTCGAAGTATACCGGTGTAACATTAACAACTGTCCAGGCGTGATAATCTGGCCCGGACACCTTACAATAGATTAGTGACATGACAATGTGTCCGGCCGTGACAATGTGTTCGGCCGTGAAAATGTGTCCGGCCGTGACAATGTGTCCGGCCGTGACAATGTGTCCGGCCGTGACAATGTGTCCGGCCGTGACAATGTTTCCGGCCATGACAATGTGTCCGGCCCTGACAATGTGTCCGGCCCTGAAAATGTGTTCGGCCGTGACAATGTGTCCGGCTGTGACAATGTGTCCGGCCGTGACAATGTGTCCGGCCGTGACAATGTGTCAGGCCGTGACAATGTGTCCGGCCGTGACAATGTGTCCGGCCGTGACAATGTGTCCGGCCGTGACAATGTGTCCGGCCGTGACAATGTGTCCGGCCGTGACAATTTGTCCGGCCGTGACAATGTGTCCGGCCGTGACAATGTGTCCGGCCGGTCGAGATTGAATGCAATTGACACAATGACTTTCCCTTCCCAATAAAATTCATTCATAAACAGACATTACATTACACGGATCGGACACCTTATCACGGGTAAAATCACGCCGAGTTTAACAGTTTTCCATTCCCTGCCCCTTTTTCAAGAGGTAACGATGCTTATGTCAAATGTAACGCACATATTAACACTATGGAGAAGTAAAAAAATGTAAAATAGCAACGGAACGAAAACTTGTGTATTTTATTCATAGGATACAGAGCAACATATAGAATGTTGGAGAGTTTTATTTCACAAATAGTCTGCCAAATAAAAACGTCCTCTATAGACACTATAAAGTGTTTTATCTTTCGTGCAATTATGATATTGCTGAAAAACACACTGAAACCATACCCTATGACTTGTTGAATGAGGAAGGCAACGAAGGGTTAACAAATTGATGGTGTCGGTCCTACGTACATATATAAATTGCTTCTAACGAGATCGTAGGTATTATGCGGTGCCTTTTCAGACCATAGCTCATGTGACGGTAACTAAAACAATTGATGTCTTATCATTGTCCAGTAGGCATGAGATGATAAATTGTAGCAAGATATCTTGAAAGATAATAAGAAAAAAGTGCTTGAGGGACATATCATTAGGACAAGTCGGGAATGATAAATAATATCCAGACAACTTGCAAATGACGAATGTAAAATCTGATAGCATTTCTGGGTACAGTACTTACCCACTTGTTGATGTCCTCTGACACTCTTGGCCAATAATAGCGCTGACTTATAGAATCAATTGTCTTGTAAATTCCTGAGTGACCACCGATTGCAAGGGCGGATCCAAAACAATCTGCATAGGGGGGTGGAGGGGGGGGGGCAGGCGGTTTCAGGGTCGGATCTGGATATGCTGGATGGGGGAGGGGCGGCGGTTTTGGTTATCATATGTTAAATGGTATGAATTATATAAATGTTGGCCCTAATAGGGAGGACCGAGGCCGGATTGTTCCCCACCTCCCCTGGACCCGCCCCTCCTCCCACCCCTGGATTCGCCCCTGGATTGAACTGTCATGAATTTGTGTGAACAGCTCATGGCACTAATTAAGTGTTATAGAGAAAAAAACTTATATAACATGTAAGCATAACGAAACGTTTTATTTAAAAACAAAACCCGCCACTTGAGGTCCACTCGAGGTTCTCCCTCTTACTTGAGGAGTCCCCCCCCCTTCCACTCGAGGATCTCCCCCCACTTGAACCCCCCCCCCCCACTCAAGGATCTTAAGAACTGCTCCTCAGACGAGGTGAAGGTTTTGTTGACAAAGCTAAAAGCTAGCCGAGAAGAGACTTCTGATCTATGCCACGTATATGATACCATTACTGGCATAAGGCCTAGTGAATCTTGACATCACTATTCAGTCCGAACCTCACCTTCGATATCGTGGGTCGCGTTTCTCAGAGACCCTTCACTTGCTTCATTTCACATTAGGGTTACAATTAGACTTACCGAAACGATGTCTTGCTGACAATCGCCTGAGGGACCGCTTCTTGTTCTTACTTGATCCCTCAGGATACATTTTTTCTGTAAGATAATTACGGATTTCGCGGCATTTGGTCTGCCACGAGACCCAGGCTTCTTCCTCTGCCATGATCAGTGCAGTGGCCCAAGGATGAAAGATAGACCCGGACAAGTTATCACGGCACGCGGTATTTGCATCAGATGCATTTGTCCCCCGGACACCTTATCACGTCGGACAGATTAGCATGCTACACCGGCTACGTGAGCACAATTGTCAGAAAACGTGGTTGGAAGTCCTCGGACTAAGTACTACGCAGTTTTGTCATAACGCGCCCTTTGACTGACAGTAAAGTGGTGAGATCAAGTGGCTGTTCTGTTTCCCACAATCCTCAATGTTCAAGGCAGGGGCGTGTGTAGGAACCATTGAAAGGGGGGGGGGCACAATCAAAAAAATACGACTGTGGGGGGCGAGGGGGCAGAATGACGACTGGAAGGGGGGGGGGGGCACTGAAATCTTGCGACCTGGGGGGGGGATGTGAACAAAATCGTGACCAAGGGATCCATTATATTGTTGACGACTGGGGGGTTAGCACAAAAAATTGAAAAGGGGGGAACATATATACTTTAGGGTCTGAAAGGGGGGGGGGGCACCTGACCCCAGTGCCCCCCGCCCCCTGGACACGTACGAATTTCGCGGGATGCGGGATGGGATGGCAAGTTATATTTTCTTTGCACATCCTGACCTTACCAAGGTAATCAGATTTTGAAGAAAATCCTCGATCTTATTATGTGATTCTACGGCTAATGATTTCTTGTCCTGTACGTTGTACTAGCGATTTCAGATATACACGCTGACAAAATGTTTTAATATTCATGAAATATTAATGAATGTCCTATTTGCTGACACTATTTCCTCTGTCACACCGGTTTCCATGCGTCATGCGCGTACTGCTGAGTTCATGTTTTCGTTCTTGTACCACTGATTTCAGGTACGAAAGGATGTTTACCCTGTCATCTGAGATGTGCTTGCCCAAGACCGAAACCACCACTTCCAGACCTATCAAGCAAATGGAAGAACAAGTTTGAAATCTCAAGGGACTCTATTAGGTTACATGGGAACTTAGGCGCAGGCAACTACGGCGAAGTCTGGAAAGGTTAGGATATATTAGTAAAAAATCATCGCTATAAATCATCGCTTTGCAAATAGGTATTTTATTGTATGATATAATTCATTATATTGCTCTCATATAAATCGTGCCGTATCTTAAATTGATGCCTGTAATGGTTGACTTATGATATGATTTCCCAATCTTTTAGGCATGTGGGATAACAGCGTCGAAGTGGCGGTGAAGAAGGCCAAGACCGATAAACTCTCAAAAAAAGCATTTTTAAAAGAAGCAGAAATCATGAAAACCTTGCAGCACCCCAATATCGTGCGGCTGTACGGAATCTGTTCGGACGACCCGGTTTACATCGTCACTGAGCTGATGGAGAAAGGCAGTCTGCTGGACTTCCTGCGTGACGACAAGGGTCCAGGTCCAACACTTCCGAAAGATGAACTTATTGACATAGCAGTCCAGGTAACGTAGGACTGTGGTACACTGTAATTACAAAAAGACCCATAGAACGTATAATAATGCTGCGTTGTTGTTATCTAATGATATATATATATGCAGGATGGTCAGTAATTTTCCGTTGGTACTGAATGTAGTAGAAACTAGAAAGAGCAGAATGGCATGTCTTCCAAAAATAGCGAAATTACATGAACGTAAATAAATCGCAGAACCACCGGTCCGTCACAAGTAGAAGTACCTGCCTTCAGTTTAAATGATTCAGCTAGTAGAGTAGCATCATAAGACACGTTTGCCATATCACAGCCAAAGTGGCGATGTCTATTAGGTTTCTAAATTTATAGAATGAAGCAATCGATTTTTTTGCAGGATCGGCTTAGATTTGGAGCGCAAAGCTCGGAATGCGGCTTTAAATATCAGGTTTATAACTAGATGTAAATGTTTCCGTTTGAAAGTCTTGTCAAATGGTACTGTTATTGCATCCGTTTAAATCCCACTTCGCTTCCTTAGGTTGCCCGTGGTATGGCTTACATCGAAGAAAAGAAGTTGATTCATCGGGATTTAGCAGCCAGAAATGTCCTCGTTAGCCAGACCTTGGTCGTCAAGATCGCGGACTTCGGCCTTGCAAGAGCCATAGAAGACGACGAGTACACGTCATCAGGGAGTCAGTAACATTGTTCAATCGTGCCAATTCAACGTTATATTATGTTAAATTCGCAGTTGGAACAGTACTTAGACGGACTCAAACAAGGATATACAATATATACAGATATACAACAGGTTCGTCAATTCACATCACGTTGTAACCTAATTCTAAAAATGGCGGCGATTCGTCCGGCGTCAAAATTAAAATTCCTTTTTATGCACGAAACTACAGCATTAATAAACATTGGATTTGGTTTTGAACCCCGATGAAGGTAAATTCCCAGTTAAGTGGACAGCCCTCGAGGCCCTCAATTATAAGAAGTTCAGCATCAAGTCCGATGTGTGGGCCTTTGGAATCCTACTGGTGGAGATCATCACTCACGGAGGGCATCCATATCCAGGTAAAAATGTAACGTGCCGATGGGGTGTCATGTTGTGGCGACTGCGCAGATATACTTGTCTTGGTAGGGGTTGTGGCTTAAAGTCTTCGGTTCAGCATTTTTACTACTTGGTTATTGGTTTAACGGCTTTTCGCATTCAGACAAGTTTCGATATTGAAACCAGCAAACATAAAACATGAAGGACATGCAAATATACTGTTCCAGTATTTATTTATAAAGATACTTTAAAGCCCTTGATACAGGATATAAAACAATCCACATTGCACGCCTGATCCCAACTAAAACTATAAACTATTCCGGTTATATCCTGCCCCTGCGACCTCTCTCCACTAATAAATGTACACTTGATATAACCAACTTCACAGCTATCTCACCATGAAGAATATGGCTGAGGTACCTGACTGAAATCGAACTCACTAAAGCCGCGGCTACTGAGGCAAGTTGTATCAAGTATGACATCTGGAGTCTTCCTCACTGGTAACTAATAGCACCCTACTGTAACTCATGGCACCTCACAGTAACTAATAGCACCCTACAGTAACTAATAGTACCCTATAGTAACTAATAGCACCCTACAGAACTTTACAGCACCTTACAGAACCTCATAGCACCTTACAGTAACTAGTAGGAAAGGAAAGCACCTTGCATATAAAGAATATGACCAAGGAACCAGACCCAGGAATCACACTCACTACAGCCGCGGCTACTGCGGCAAGCTTATAGCAAGTATGACCCCTGGGGTCTGCAGCAACTTCTGTCTCTGTGTCTGTGGCTCTCTCTGTCTGTCCGTGGCTGTCTCTGTCTGTCCCGAGGCCTCCTAATGCACCTCTATTTATACCAGCCTGAGCCCCAAGCGTCCCCCAGACTCTCTCAGCCAATGGGCGATAATCAAAGTAACTGTATACCTACACTTGAAAATAGAACTAAAATACGACTGGCTACACTTCAAATTCCTGGAGAAACCTGCTAAATAACCTACATAAAAAGATAGCTAAACTGTTCATAAAGATACTCACGTTAACAACCTTTAATCCTCTATTCGTCTTTATCTAAACTTTCTCTCTCTCTGTTTCCTCTTCTGGCGGAAGTTTACAAACCCAATCTCACCCACGCCCCCTACCGAGCTAACGTCCTACTTCCTGTCCTGCTATCCTAACTCCCCCTAGCGAGTGCTGTTCTACCTATCCTGACTTACGCTGCCGCTATTCGCTAGATGGCGCCACTAAACTTGTAAGTCTGCGCGAAGCGGGGCCTGGCCGTTACAACAAGACAACATAAAAATTTTTAGTGTATATATATATATATATAATTATAAATATTTACAACATATCACTTCTCTGTATGGCCGTATAGATATACAGTTAATACAAATATTATTTAAGCACACCTATGGATACCGGTTAGTGGGTGAAACCCGATAAACTTCCGCCAGAACGAGAGGCGGGCGATTTGACAATTGTTGTGTGGGAAAAGGTGAACATGTCATGGAACATCGAGTTTGTTGATAGATATCGACGGTGCTAACGCATAGCATAACATCTATGGAGTTAAAAGATACTGAAGTTGACGGTGAGTGTTGCTTAGTTTGTTTTGCAGAGCCCCTACTGTGACGGCAACCCAATGCGTTCAGGGGTAATCTACTTGTTTGCCTCTGTGGCTGTAGACAGGCCCTGTCAGATTTTTGGCCGTCCCACAGCCAAAGAACTGGGGCTGTAAATCACCCCAGCCTCATCTCTTGCATAGCATGTTTCACAACACCCGGTATGTAACAACATGTTTTAGGTATCGAAAACAAGGACATACAGGGGTACTTGCAAAGTCGTCTTCACCACAGTCAACCCTACGAATGCCCGAATGATTTATACGACATCATGAGAGACTGTTGGAACCACACGCCGAGCGAAAGACCTGGATTTGCCGATCTCGAAAAATATTTGCTGGACCTCTCATTCAGGTAAAAATATACCCTTAGCAGTTTAAATTATGATACCACGCTTCCGGAAGTAAGATTCGGGCGCGGAATAAATGGCGGAATCCGGGTTTTTGAACACGTGTGAGGTGTTGTGACATAGGGGGGGGGGGGCGTCCAAACTTAACATTACGTATACATTGTGCAGTAAAAGGAATCACGGGAACTAGGGATAAACTGATTTGCAAAATAACTTTATGTCCCAAGGGCGGATCTAGGAATTTGCAAAACGGCAGGTTGCTATCTGAAAAGTGGCCACCGAAGGGGGAGGTGGGGCTGGGGTCGGAAAACTTCCGAGGAGGGGGGGGGGGTGCTCCGAGAACTGTTCCAAGTTTCCAAGCCCCCCTATCCCCCCCCCCCCCCATCCTAGATCCGCTCCGTGTCCTGCTAATCTATGTTCTAAATTTACGATTAATTATTTACTATTTTAGCTAAATCGCCTCGCCATGTTAATGTAAACGTGCGTCTTACCATTCTAATTTATTAGCGCTCAAGACCGCGTACCAGTCATCCAGCAAAGAGCAAGCGAAACGACTCTGCAAGGTACGTGTTGGCATATGTCAGGAATCACACTCTTTATGTGGCTCTAATTCCTACAGGAAGGACAGTACAAGTATCTCAGTGGGTTAGAGGGCTCACCTTGAGTGCTCTGGCCTCCCGAGTGCCTAACGGTACGTGGATCGATGATTCGAGCCGTGCTCTGGCCATGTCTGTGTGGTCGCAGGATAAAGATCCCGTGTCTTTCTTCGCAGTAGGGGGTTACTGAGTAGGGAGTTACCCCCAAAGATATGGCTGCGCTGTTGCCTTCCTTCCTCCATTGACGCGCTATGACCAAATGTGCCTAAAGCGTCCTGAAAATACAACCAGGACAAAACTTACTTGGACGCTTAATACACATAAAATCTACACCTACGTTGTTCAAACGTGGGCGTAACGTTCCCATGTAGAATACTTATCCACCATTCGCTCACTGATCACGTTTTTACAATGACAGACAAGAAGATTCTCGTGGCGCAATTTGATTTTCAATCAACTGCTTCGGGCGACCTAAGTTTTGCAAAGGGTGACAGATTCGAACGTGTGAACGGGTAAGTAGCCACCGACGGATTAGTTAAAGGCCAGCTTTTGTGTTAATAAGTTAACGAGTAAACGAGTTAACGAGTAAATATAGAAGCAATGCAAGGGGTTGAGTGAATTATATGTGGCTCATAGTTTGGTGAGTGTGGCACATTTTAGTCACGAAATCTGTACAAACTCGGGCATCAAGTCTGAACGATCCAAGCAGGTGGGCGAAGGATTAATGTACATATTCAGTTGTTTTGGTATTTTTGAGAAATGAGATAACAAGTAGGTGTTCGATGTCTTAAAGTCATAATATCTGGAATATCATTTTAACCTGCGACGCTTTGTAACGGATGTTTTAACCAAAGAAATATAGTATGACTGCCGGTCTCATGCGTACAGCCGAGCCCACACGAGAAACTATATATTTACGTCACGAAGCGTCGAATGATCGCCATTCTCTTTTGATGGCGTAATGTAGTGGAATTATGTAGTAAGTCCCTTTGCACCATAAAGCTGGACTTCTGTCTTCTATCTGCATTCGAGTAGTCCCAGCTTGAGATGTATTTGCGCGAATAAGGCGCTGAACTGTTCAGTTACGCGTCAGTGATGTAAGAACACAATATATGTCTGAAGCTATATAATAACAAGTTGAATGGTATTTAAATTTCATAGATACCTGAGCCCAACTGAGTCATCGTCATCAATAGCTTATCTCTGTAATACAATGCACCTGTTTATTTGAGGGTTACTCCAGGAACGGTTTGGAATAGGTTGTGGGGTGGGGGGTGGGGGAGTCAAACCTATGCGGAAAGGCAAAGGCGGAGCTTGGGATATCAGAGCAAAAAACTCCTGCCCCACCCCTCCCATCCTTCCCCTCCCACCCCTTCCCCCATGCATACCCATCGCCTAGCTTCATGCCGATTTGTGCAACATATTGTTACCAACAATATGCACTTGACCAAGGATTTACACCACTAAGGCTGCTGATACCGTTATCATACCGTTCTGCACGGACACTAAATAGCAATAATGATATCCTCACAGCGGTTCGTGGCCCTTGGTGGTCCACCTGAAGACTGGAAAGAGGGGCTACGTGCCGGGGAACTACGTCGCCGAGGAGGACTCTGCCGATTGCTACACGTGAGTACCGACCCACAATTTTCATGCGCTCTAAGGCACCATTACGGCAAATGCTAATGTTACATCTTGGTTCCTAGCCACTCAGGACAGCTCATAGACGAGCCTTCGTAAACATGGCAATCATGACAAGCTGTGATGCAATGGGTCCGAGGCAGGACGATTGTGCTCATGAGTTCCTCGTTATGAAATCCTCCTTGTGGATTTACTGTTTGTGTTGACAGCACCATTAAGAAGTGGGGGGGTGGGGAATTGCCTTTTCCGATCTCTGCGATTGGCATCCAGGAATTCTTGAAGATTCGCGACCAGCTGTTGGCATTTTTGGGGATCGTTATCCGTACAATTCCTGGTTCAACGCGAAGACAATTTGCCGATTTACCGCGATCCGTTATTATAGCAATCTGCGAATTCCTCAATATTCGCGATATCACCATTAAGGAGTTTTTTTTTCGGGCCAGCTTTAAAATGTCCTAATCTTTGAAAATCGATATTGCTCTCCCTAATTCTCGGGACTTCGCTTTCCAGATGGTTCCAGCATGACGTGTCGAAATCCGAGGTGAATCACATGTTGACGGCTGAGGGCAATGAGCCGGGTGTCTTCCTCATCAGGGCGGCTTCTGCGCCAAACAAACAGTGTACGTCGAACCGCCAGTATTATACGCCAAGCGCTCTGGTAAACAACCAAGTGTAGGCCTATATGCGAATACTACAGCGAGAAATGACACAAATACTAATATGGATAGGTGCTACCTAAAAAATGCGAGCGTATATTTATTAATTCAGATATTCCAAAGGAATACATCTAGATTCATATTCAAAATTAATCTCACTTCGGCTTGCCATAAAGAATGTCTTTGGCGGGATGACGTATACCATACACATGCTTGTGGCATATCATTCGGTTGCTTAGGAACTCCCATTGTGACGTCATGTTCATAACATGTTGACGTCACAACTACTCACTATGACAGCAGCCGATGGGCGGTCACCAAGAGCGCTCTGCTTGGCAACAGACATTTAGCCCATCGCTTATACTAAATTAACTTTAATTTGAAGTATACATCCAATGTTAACATTGAATAATTGATTCGTTAATTTTGTGGGCAGCTGATTTAATTATTAAAAACATGACATAATAGGCTTCAATCTCTTTTTGCCTGAATATATTTATGTACAGCTGATATTTACTCCGAAACCGAAAACGTCTCATGGGGGTTGTTACGCGAAATAAAAGTCCTAAGTTTATGCTTGAAATGGACTTTGAATATGCATGCATGTTACCTTAAGAGCTCGCTTGCGCTCGCTATAATGTACAACCTTGCGTATATGCAAGGAAGGATCTAGGAGGTTCTAAAGAGACGGGGGGGGGTGGCTACCCCCCAAACCCCTCCCCCCCTAGATCTGTCCCTGATATCAACTATTGAACCGCTGTAGCATGATAACCTGTCCGCCGTGATAGTGTCCGGCTGACGTGTGCGCATGCGCAGCGAATGGAGTTGCAATGTAAATAGAGCTTGTATGTTAGGTTTAGGGTTAGGTTAGGTTAGGATTAGGTACCGTACCGTGCCGGGAGTGACAGGGTATTGGTGCATATCCCTCAACATCGTGTCTACTCTATGTCGTCACACAGATCCCTTGGTGCTGGCTGTGCTATGCCAGGGCAAGATGACGGCGCAAGTTGTGAAGAACTACCGAATTGGACTTGACGAAAGTGGAAAATACTTCATCGAGAAGACACGCAAGTTTGAGACCCTTCAAAGTCTTGTGACTCATTATAGAGGTAAACTAACTATCTTACCAAGACTAACATTGTTCGTGCGTGTAAATGATAACAACAAGTATGTAACGACGGCAAACCATAAGGAAAAAAACCTTAACTGCATTTTGATCACTTCCTTCGTCTGATTTTTTGGCGCGCACGGCAATGTTCGTGAAGCCGTATAGAGTCCTTATTTAAATTTTCTTTTTCAACTACCTTACCAGAAAATTCGGGTCTTTACTGTGCGCTGACCGAACCCTGCCAGCGAGTGAGTCCGGTCGTTCCGGATCTATCGAGCCAGACACAGGACTCTTTCGAAATCCCGCGAGAATTCCTCGTAAAATTGGACAAGCTCGGGAGCGGCAATTTCGGCGAAGTATGGAAAGGTATTATTTGCATCCAAATTTGCTTGTCTCCCAACTATGACAAGATATATGTATATATATATATATATATATATAAGATTAATTTACTTCGTTATAAATCTATTTAATAAATATGTTTATGTGGGCGAGTCGTGTGTTGGAATACCACAGGACCGAAGCTAGTTTGGCGGGGGAAAGAATTACAAGCATGTATGGTAGAAAAGGCTCACAAAATAGTTATTGCCCGTTAAATATTAAATTGACCTTATCAAAGGTGGGTTCAAAAGGCCACAATAAAATTGCCTAACGCGTTATTACTATTACTACGAGCTGAATTAAAGTTCTAGTTTACCTCACATATGCGCTGGGCGTTAACATGTCTCCTTGCTTCTTTGGTTTAATTCGCATAAAACGTTCGAAGTAGAATGTTTAGCGCTTACAAGCCTTGTCAAGTCTTGTGAGCAAGTCGCCTTCTTTACGCCATATAAGTATATATAAATATCAGTATATAATGACCAAGAAACGGCACTCGTAGCTAGGCAACTAGGCAGCTAGGCGGACCATTTAAATCAATATTTACAATTCTTTTGTGTGTGACGTCATGTTTTTATTGTTCTACGCCATGTAACTATGGCAACGATTATCTATTGAAAAGGCCGAAGGGCGGTTCGGGTCAGATTAAAGGATTTTAGCGGTCTTCAGATTTAAGGTCGAGAACGGGTGGCTCCTGGCGGAATTTTTCAAAACTATTTTTTTTTTCATATTTAGGGTCAAATTTTAACCAATATCAATCTATGTAGCATCAAATAATATTTTCTCCACCAAATTTGCATGTATTTGATGTATTACAAGCAAATACCAAGATATTTAGTGATTGCATATATGCGCCGCAAGGCACAATTGTGACAATTCGTCATTTTTGGCCTATTTTGTTATAGCCTATTCGATTACAATAGAGCATATAGAAAAAAGTTAGTTCAGTAGTGAAGTGACATATATTTTTATTACATTTTCAGGTATATCCATACATGATATTTTTTTGGCTCCCCCACCCGCTCTCGACCTTAATGCTATTGTACTAGTTAACACGACCATCAACCCGTAATAAGATGAAATCGCGATTACAGGGATGGTGGGTGGAAAAAAGACAAAAACTGATTATCACAGAATTAAATGAAACAGGAAAATAAAAACACCCACCTGGTTCTGACTCTCACCGAAAAGAGGAAGAGCTAGACCGCGATTGGTTCATATACAATGAAGGACTAAAACCGTGAGACTTATAGTTCGATCGTACAATGATGACCATTAATCGACCACCCCCCCATAAATACGTTTTAACTTTAACTCGATTTACGCTTTAAATGCGCTCGTGTTGTTAAACGTGTGACGCCCGCATGTGTATTACGTTGTACGAATGTCAATCAATCAAATCAAATCAAGTGCACAATAGACCGATCCAGGCTGTCAATCATGCACTGAACTGACGTCACTGCTCCTTTTATCCAATCATGTGGTGAAAAAGGGCCTTTCTCGTGCGTTATGTCGGACAAACAAATCGGACAAACAAAGCAGCATGTCACTTTCTTGTCAGTTTTTAAGATGAGTACTACTCACGATGAAGGAACAAGGGCTCAACCGTGTGCGGGGCTTATACTTTCGGACTATTGATCGGTATATTGCGCGAACAATGGATTCGGCAGAAAAAGCGGCAAATCGCACCACAATGTTTCGTCAAAATGTCTAAAGGACAAATATTGACACCGGGGCTTGGCAAATGTCATGATCCGTGCTTATGCCACTCCATGTAGTACTCTCAATCTGCAGCATCATAACTGCCATTATGCTTGTTGATCGCACAATGAGTCATGCCTACAAGGATCAAGACAAGGACTCTTGAGTTGGCGCAATTGGTCATATATTTATGACGCATAAACTAGATATTAGGTTATATATAGTGATTACGTAATATATAGTGACTTATTTACGTCTAGAAATATATGAGACGTCATATTACATAATAAGTTCAAACAAAATGTTTCGCAATAAGTTACGTTTATACCTAACCCTAATTCTGGACAGGCGCAGTGGCCTTTGCCTGTATGATAACCTTAGCTTCATTGATTCAAGTGGTATCCACATGGAATCAACGTATAACTTACGACCTGGACTCTCTTTGCAGGAGTTTGGAATGGACGTGTACCAGTGGCCATCAAGTGTGCAAAGCCCCATGTAATATCACCGGGTGAATTATTGCAAGAGGCGGCCACCATGAAAACCCTGATACATAAAAACCTTGTTCGCCTCTACGGGATCTGTTCAGACGAACCCATCTTCATCGTCACCGAGCTGGTTCGACACGGCGACCTCCGAAGTTACCTGAGATCCGAGAAAAAGGAAGGTCGCAGCCTCGCATTCCAGGACCGCTTGGATATGGCGCAGCAGGTTAGATACCTCGATGTTTCCCCTAAGCGAGATGGAATCGCAATGACAACAACGTTGGGGGTAGGAGACCTCATCAGTAGCCATTGTGTTATGGTCTGTACAGCTTTCTATTGTGAAATATATGCATATATTGTTCATGAGGAAATGCTATGATCGGCCTTAAGCTTTACTTAAATTCCAATAGTAGTTCATCACAGAAGTCAAGCACATCAAAGACGTTCAATGTTAAAACGGTGTGTTGTCCTTACTATTCTTTTAATGACTTCCAAATATACCTAAAAGTGTAAATTTTTAGTCTGTGGTTAGTTAATTGTGGTTTAAATAGGTAGTGTGACACAATATGCAGGTTGTCCAGGCCATGACTTACCTGGAGTCAAAGAAATTCGTCCATCGAGATCTGGCGGCAAGGAACATACTGGTGGGGGACAATCAGGTGGTTAAGGTGGCTGACTTTGGCCTGGCCAGGGCTCTCATTGACGACGCCTACATCGCGCACGGGAGTAAGTTCAGTTACCAGCTTATAGATCCATAAATAACATACCGTAATATATCAGAAAAAATTACATAAATATCACAATATACATTTGGTATGTATATATCATGTGCGTAAGAATTTGCCCCCCTGTGTCTATGAGGGAAGATCAGTACTTTGAATTTAACTAACCTGGCAATTAACTCTGTACCCTGGTTGCGAACTTGTGATCTCCCTAGTCACTCAGCCCAGCAATTTTTCTTCGTGACTCGCTGTTGTTCTGGTGCAGGTTCGTTCCCGCTCAAGTGGACCGCATTGGAAGGAATCCTCAAAAACGCATTCAGCAGCAAATCGGACGTGTGGTCGTTCGGGATTGTTCTGGTCGAGATCGTCACAGAAGGGGAGGAACCTTACCCAGGTCAGACCACACAGCTCTGCGTGTCACCCTTAACCTAGCTCGCAATGGTCAACCCAGTCTGAATTGAGAGAGGATTCTAATTTGCAACTTAAGCCCTACCATAAACATCGGTTACCCACTCAATTCCCCTAACGGTATTCATTGTCAGGCGATCCATTTGAAAAATTACCATACCTTTGACTGAATTGAGTATCCTTTTCGGATCGCCCCATTATAGACTGGACCCATGGGAACTTAGTCGATAAGCTGAAACGAGGAGAACGCCATCCACAACCCAAGAACTGCCCTGTGGACCTCTACGAGATCATGAAGACGTGTTGGGAAGATATGGCGAAGAGGCCATCTTTCGAGGAGATTCAAACCTTGTTGCACAACTTCCTTGCTCACTACGAGGACTAGCTTACATTCCGCTACATAGACGAGTTAAAGAACAATCGATTTCATTGTTCTGTGTTTGATCTCTTGTCTCCGGATCGGTAGATAAAAGACACCAATAGCAAGGGGCCAACCGGAAATTTCCTTTGGCCTAATGCGTTTGGTGTTCACCGTGGGTGCGAACTGTTGCCGGTTCGAATCCAGTCAGTTCGGGGTGTCGCGCCTGGAACCAGAAATACTACACATGCAGTAACGCTAAGCATAGGTAACCCATGCGGTTGTTCCTTGCGACGGAATAAGCTTCCCGATTTGACTGATAACATTCCTTCACAAAGGTCTATCATATACTGAACAAAATTATGAATGGAACGAGTAGTGATTTTAAGTATTTTGCTCGGTTGTGCTTAACATAAAAAAATATATTCATTTATCAATAAGCAACACACTACAGGAACATTGACAAATAGATGTTAAACTGGTGACCGCATGTAATCTTGTCAATCCAGGGATCGTCTTCGCTGTCAGAATACGTCAGTGTATATATACTAGAGCGTTGAACGAGTCTGCACGTATAGTCTGGTCGCGGCCTCAACGCATTTGTAGGAGTAAATTATTTGGTAGGATTCGTAAGTATTTATTAAGGCGGAAGCCAGACAACAAATATTGTAATGCAAAGACCACAATGTATTTACGGAAAGAAGAAATGTGAGTCCACTGGAACAGTCTTGCTCGGGTAGAGTCTGTTCGCGGCCCCAACGCATGGGTAGGAGTAAATTCCATTAGTAGGAGTCGCAAGTATTTATTATGGCGGGAGCCAGACAACAAATATTGTAATGCAAAGGCAATGTGTTCTTCGCAGAGAGTCCGCTGGAACAGTCTTGCAACCGTTGGTGGATAGCGGTCAATATGTTAATATCAGCAATGTGTTGTTGGTGATAACGGAAGACAAATAACCTCTTTATACGTACATATTCATAACACGTAAGCAGTATATTTATGCAGACAAGTGTAACAACGCAATATTAAGTATTAAGAACAGTCGAAGTTTTCTTTAGAGATTATCTGCCACCACAATCTAAAGGTGAAATGTAACTTCGTATTATTATAAGAACACTAATGTGTTTAAAGACAAGTGTGCTGTATAGTCTGCAATGTATATATGCTCCACCTGTTGCCCTGGAAACCAATATATTTAAATAAACAAAATATAAACGAACCACATTTTAGAAATATATTCTTTATGGCAATTACCCTTTTCAACTTCTGTGAACTTTACAAATGAACGTATTAAGAAGAAACCTGAACAAAATAGATAAATGGTGCAAACTACTTTTTACGCGGTTAATATCAATCAAACTGCGACAAGTGTGCGGTATAATGTGAAATATTATGCACAAATACACCACCCATGTACATGCGTAAATACAAAATTGAAATAATAAAAAACAGAACAAACGAGACGAATGAAGTTCCCATCGAATTAATTTTGTAATGTCTTCTTTTAATCTCATCTTTAATGTGTAGTAAACATATCAAGCCAAGTTATTCGCAGTAGCTTCCCTGCAGTCACCCAATAGGCGAATGAAGTTTTCATTGGTTCCCAGCAAACACGGAACATTCGCGTAATATTCGCTCAATGTTATTTCTGTGTTATGTTACGGACGAACATTCCCGTAATATTCGCGGAATGTTATTTTAGTGTTATGTTACGGAAGAACATTCCCGTAATATTCGCAGAATGTTCCGGACGAACAATCACGTAATATTCGCAGGATGTTACGGACGAACATTCCTGTATTAATTCGCTCAGTGTGATTTCCGTTTTATGTTACGGGTGAACATTCCCGGAATATTCGCAGAATGTTACGGACGAACATTCCCGTAATCTTCGCTCAGTGTGATTTCTGGGTTAGGTTACGAACGAATTACGAGAATGATGTGCGAATATTACGCTTGCACGAAACTATTTTTTGTTACGAAATATATAAGCTTATATATGTTGCAACACTTATTCAGCAAATTTTGAATTACGTTGTTGCAGCTAGGGGCGGATACAGGAATTTGAAAAGGCGGTGGGGGGGGGGGGGTCAATTAAAACCTAATTGCGACCTAGGGGCGGGGGGGGGGCTCTGAACAAAATTGCGACCGAGTTCACCAATGTTTCGTAAAATTTCTTCATAGAGCGGGTTTGCCGATAAAAAAAAACGAGCGTGTGTCTACACTGAACTGCGAAATATAGCAAGGCAATGTACGGAAAAAATACCCCTTCCGAGCGGATTTTGGCGGTGAAAGAAGGAGGGGGCTTTACCGCGGAACACCCCCCCCCCCGATCCCCCCAACCCAGCAATGTATCAAGTACCCCCCCCCCCCCCCACCGGCTCCGGCGGCTGATTGACTGCACTTCCAACCGAGGGAGCTCGCGCAACTCACTCAAAGCCCTAGCGAGCGCCCTCTGTCGGAGAGTGGAAGTTGAAACCAGCGGAAGTTTTTTTTTTTTTTTTTCTGAAGCAGGCAAGGCACGGTACATAATTCATATTCTGTCGACATTACATGAACACAGTGAGGTAGAAGTCCTTGTATGCATGAAAAAACACACAGAAAAACAAAAAACAAGGCGAGCCAGCGGAAGCCAGCGGAAGTTGAACGCATGGGTTTTCTTCGAAGAGAGCCGCAATTCGCAGAAACTTAAAACTGAAGGTAAGTTAGAATATACACACATCAGCGATACGATCCCATTTTAAATGATATGATCAGTGGCTTATGAAGTAATCAGGTCCTTGACGCTGTAAAAATGTAAGCTTTGATCGAGTACTGTTCTGTGCATGACTCCACCAGTGAGGCAGTGTCCACGGCACTGGCAGCGCACTGGCCAAGTGCTGCCACCAGGGCCCGTAAGTATAACGGGACCAAAACAGGGCGATTTCAGGGCGAAAAAAATGCCCCAGCCAGGGCCATTTTCCTGCTCTGGCTGTAAGTATAAAGCCGCAGGGCGATAAAAACGGCCCCAAACCGGTAAATTGCCCCTGATTTCGCCCCCATTTCGCCCCCATTTCGCCCTGTTCGGCTTTTTTGCCCCAAATGGTCAGTTTAGATAAATGGCCCCAAAAACGCCCTAATTCCGCCCTGCTTTGGCCCTGAAACAAGACCTGCTTTTTAAAGTGCCCTGAATCAGGGCGAAATCGGGGCAATTTACGGGGTTTGGGGCGGTTTTTTTCGCCCTGGCTGGTTTATACTTACGGGCCCAGGCCCGGCCACTGGTGGCAGTTTTGATGTCAGAGCTAGCACTGGACCCAGACCCTAGATCTGTTGCATGCCTCCCCCCCACTAGCTTCTCTCTTTCTTGGAGTGGGCTGGAGGGCCATGAAGTAAATATTGACATGGAGCATTAAAGCAATATGTTCTGTAATTTTTATTTTACTAATCTTCTCTCTGTGTCAAATAAGTATATTCTGTGTTGAATTTAAATCCTGAAAGCCTGTGGGCTATCCAGAGAGAAGCAAATTTGTTCACTTAAGCAGCAGTTGGTAGCCTGCGCGCCTGTTTGGCATTCTATGTGATATCGTCACCAGCTAGCTCAGATGTCCACAAGCGAACTGCAAGTGAACAGTTTTATGTTAAAATTGTTATTTTACAGATTTAAAGAGATATCAAATATATTTTGAGATACTTTTAGTCTTGGCGCAAGTGCCCCCAGGCAAGCCCACTTCTTTAAGGGCACAACGATATCAATGGTGAAATCCTTAAACGTTAGACGGGAATCGACTGTAGCTTTTTTTAGAATGTGGACGGGTATAATTATAGTGCTTACATATTCTATATACCTTGTTCTATCTTCTGACACTATCTTCTGAAAGTGTCAACGCTAGATTGTTTTAGTCCTATTTCCACGAACAAATGTTGGAGCATACGACTTTCCCGACCAACTGCCATGCATATGCAGCGCCACCAGGCGAGTCTCTCCACCATTTGAACCATTTGTAGCCCGGGTTCTAAACTTCGTAACAGTCAATTACCTGTAACAGAGGGTGTTGCTTTTGTCTTAAAGTTCAAAGTGAGCGACTGACAAGGCCCTTTAGCAGAGAGTCATATGCTAATGGAGAGGAGGAACCAAGTCGCATTTACAGCAATCGGGATCTGCCCAAAACAAATATAGTAGACGGTTGGTCGGGAAAAGTTGTGTGCTCTAATATTTCTTCTCAAAAATATAACCTAAACAACCTAGCGTCGACACTTTCTTGGTGTTAGATGATGGAACAAGGTTGTCTGCTTCATTTCTGTGAGTGCGCCATCATGTTCGTTTAATGTTCTGCGGAGGTTCGCTCGTAATATTAAAAAAACATTCTTCGAATATTCTCCAAATATTACCAAAAAATATTCCGTGAATGTTTTTCAGGAATATTTGTTCTAATATTATATATTTTATAATACTTTCGGTAATATTCCCGTAACATTGGCGGAATATTCTTCGAATATTCTCCGAATATTCTCTGAATATTCTCCGAATATTCCGCCAATGTTACGGGAATATTATCAAAAAACATTCCCTGAATATTAAGAAAACATTCTTGAAAAACATTTACGGAATATGTTTTGGTAATATTCCCGTAACATTGGCGGAATATTCGGAGAATATTCGGAGAATAGTATTTTGTTACCTGGGTTGGATGTCTGCAAGACTTTTCTTCAAAGTTAAATATCATGCATTTTTAATAGAAACAGCAAAGGACAGCTCAGATGCAGTAATTGCTGAATGCAGGAAATAGGATTTCGCAGTTCTCGCGAGTACTAATTACGCTTTTCTGAAGCAACAAAAACACACGCATCACACTGGTGCTTGTAATGGTGTTATGCTACAGCTGCGGGAGGCGTACTTGTGTTCTCGTAGGGCCGTACAGGTACTACGGGATCTGATAGAGACCTCACGGGATACTTATGCTCTATGTCAATGCCTAGCATCAACGGCCTGTACGTGCTGCCTACCTTCCGGTTGTTTTCCTTTACTCGCTTCACACACGAAATCGGCTAAGGCTGTCCTTGGATGCACAACTAACCACTGAAGTTCTGTGCATATCAGAACTCTAGCCATCCGAGTAGATTTATATCATATATGAGCGGTTAGACAGTTGATAAACCAGAATGTGATTGTCTTATGCGTGACTGTCGGTATCGTCAGGCTAACTAATGTGCTGCGCGGGGTTTTCCATGTCGTATGACAATAATCATCGTGACTCGCATGTCTGCTCGTGGTATCTATGGTTGCGTAAAAACACTCCTTATATGGACTGAGCAGGCGAGGATAATGTTTGTCGTGTGACGTTTGTCACAGAAATGTAAACATGATTGATTTGCCTGAAAATACAACGGTTCCAACAGTATCATCAAACGGACCACATGCATTATTGAGAGATAAAATTGTTGTGTGTGTCAATTCTATTAGGAAATACCATATGTTTTGCTTTTGTATGCCTGCTGTACTACCAACTAGCGAAAATTATTTTTCCTAATTTTGTTCTCTTACTTAAATGGGGTAATTATTTACCAAATTTCATTCATCGGCTGGCTCTAGTGCCGGCGGCCTCACATGGCCTTAACTAGAGTCTCCTCGACTAAGAACGATTCATACTGTTATTTTTGACGAACATTGTTGGTTTATTTTATTGTGTCCACACTTTTTTATCTGAAGGAATCGATCTATCCTTGTATCTTTCCGCTCTCCAAGGCCCGGTCGTCAGTTGTAACCCCCCCCCCCCCCCCACTCCACACCCAAGCCCCAACCAACCACCTCAGTCGTATTTTCAGAAAGCCAACACGGCTGCCCACGCTTTTCGAGGCTATTTATCTGGACTTGTATTATTTAAATGACTTGCGTAAAAATGTCATCCACAGTTTATTTATGAAGTTCAGTTCACTTAAAAAACACACAAAAAAATGGCTACAAAGAATACATTTTTCCCATTTGAGTATATACTAAGTGTTTCTTTGTACATTACTTAATTATTTGTTCATTTTATTTCCTTCAATTGGCACAGGTTGTACATATATTCATAATAGTCCGCATGATACAGTACGATTTTCGCTTAATCTAAGAGATACATGAGTTTACTTAAATAGTTCTATTTCATATATTTAAACCCTTTGATAGCGGTTGCATTAGTATCTAACAGGAACAGGTTCCTCATACGTAGTTCCGTTGTTCCATTTCGTTTAATAAATATAATGCATATCATTATGAACAGGTCATAAATAAAAGGTTGCGCGTTTACTGCTGTCACAACAACTCATTGGTGATATCAGCAGAATCACTGATATCCATCAAAGGTCGTAAGACTATACTAGTACAAAAAAAATATTTCCAATGTTAGTAAATATAAAATGTATTTTTTGCCGTACCACATTTGTGGACATCAGTATATGAACATTCAAAGTTGCTGGCCCCTACTTGTGTTGGGCCTTGGACGAGCTCATTCGAGGTCGGCCCATGTAGCCCTTACTCTAGTATAGAACCAGCATAAAAGCAGATAATTTGAAGCATTATGGCCGCAATTGATCTCCAGCCGCGTTGCGAGCGGCCACAATGCATGTGATCTGGTCATGGTTAAAACTGCTGGTGAAGCGTTGTGATCTCGTCAACCTAGAAGCCTAGGTATTAAATACCAGCAAGAACAACTCCATATGTTACGTATGCATACTACAAATAGCCATGAATTCGATTGATCCTTTGCGCGAAAAGGAAACAGAACCTAGCCACAGGGCTGCACAGCCATTACGGGATCTGACCGAGACCCCACGAGACAGGGATACTTATGGTATACGTCGATATGTTGCATCATTGGCGTACTCTCCGGTGGTTGCACGCATTCACTCGCTTAAGATAAACTATCGGCTAAAGGTTCCCCAGATGCAAAACGAACCAATGAATTTAATCTGTGTATCAAAATTATAAGCGAGTACATGCGGATAATCCATGAGTGCTTAGACAGTTCATCAATACGCCTCTTTTGTGAGTGGCCCACAGTGTGAGACGAGTGGCTAACCGATAAAGATATAGCAAGATATTATGTACACAATAACAGAAATCAAATTGTAGAGTTCCAGGCTGTACGTTATACCGATTATTCATATTCGTCAGTTTGTAATTGAAAGTATATCGTTATATTGGTAATAACGGATTATTTTAACCGCAATCGGGTCGATTTTAGACCCATTCTGTTCTCGAAGTGACGACAGCACTGTTGTGCGTGCGCATGTGTCCTGTGGAGGTGTCCTTTAATATGACGTAATGTTATCATGAATACAATATCTGTTCGAGATCAAGCAAGCACACCGTTTTTCTCAGAAATATAAACATCTATGATTTTCCCTAAAATACATCGCTTTCACTGGTCTGATCGAACGGAACGCCCGCTTTATGGAGAGATCAATGTCCTATGTTGCATATCATTATCTCCTGATTTGTTGATTTGCTTGGACCGAAGCAAGTGTCAAAATATGTTCACACCCACTCGATTTTTCACGCCAGCCGGTTCTCGGTAATCGAACATTGACACAATGAGTACACAATGAGTACGCGTCACGCAGCTGTAGCAAGACACCGTCACAGACACCAGTGTGATGCGTGTGGTAAGTTCAACACGTGTTTTGTTACTTCCGAAAGGGTCAACTAGGGTACTCGCGATAATGTGTAATCCTACTTCCCACAGACAGGTATGGGGTCACTCAACAAGGTTTGAGGCTTCTCAAAAGTTGGCATCTGCAGATTTTCCATTGGTCCCTTGCTATTGATGTCTTTTATCCACATTGACAATGTAACGGTATGTAAGCTAGTTCTCGTATTGAGCAATGAAGTCGAGCAGCAAGGTTTGAATTTTCAGAAAAGATGGCCTCTTCTCTTTTTTCCAGCACTTCTTCATGATCTTGTAGAGGTCTCCAGAGCAATTCTGGGGTTGGGGATGGCGGTCTCCTTTGTTCAGCCTTTCAACTAAGTTCGCACAGGTCCAGCCTATAATGGGGCGATCCAGGAAGGAACTAAATTTCAGTCAAAGGTAAGGCACATTTTTCAAATGGTTCGCCTAACAATAAAAATGGGTTGGGGGCTTATAAGTGTAAAATACATTTCCCTTGGGTATCTCCCTTAATTCACACTGGATTGACCATTGCGGGCTAGGTTATTTTTGTGTTCTGACCTTTTTGTTTTGGGTAAGGTTCCTCCCCGTCCGTGACGATCTCAACCAGAACAATCCCGAATGACCACACGTCCGATGTGCTGCTAACCTCATTGCCGTTGATTACTTCCAATGCGGTCCACTTGAGCGGGAACGAGCCTGCACCAGAATAACATCGTGTCATGTATCGAAATGGCTGGACTTAGTAACTAGGGAGATCGCAAAGCTTGCGCAATCACGGTATCGAGCCAATTACCATGTTAGTTAAATAACAGATACTACACTTCCCTTATAGTAAGAAGGGAATGTACGTTCTCACGCACATGATATCTAAACAATATATATTCTGATATTTATGTTTTCTGATATATTACGGTCTGTTCCTTATGCATCTATAAACAGGTAACTGAACTTACTGCCGTGCGCGATGTACTCTTTATCAATGAGAGCCCTGGCCAGACCAAAGTCAGCCACCTTAACCGCATGATTATCCCCCAATAGTATGTTCCTTGCCGCCAGGTTTCCATGGACGAATTTCTTTGACTCCAGGTAAGTCATGGCCTGGACAACCTGCATATTGTAAACTCTCTGTTGTTATGTGTTCAACTGTTTAAAAATTTCAAGCTACCTATTTAAACCACAAACGTAGCATAGACTAATGTCGATATTCACACTTTCAGGTATATTTGGAAGTTATCAAAAGAATAGTAAGGGCACAGTACCTTATACGATTGAACGCCTTTGATGTGTTTGACTTCTGTGATGAAGTCACCCTTTAGACCCACTAATGAGTGTCCCCATGCATAGTAACTTTATAGATTTTATAAGACAAAGTTGTACACACGACTACATAATGGCTAATGGGTCTCGATCGAGTCGCCGACCCCAACGCCATTGATTTCTCGCTCGGTGGGAACATTGAGGCATCTGTGACTAACCTGCTGCGCCATAGCCAAGCGTTCCTGGAACGCGAGGCTGCCACCCGTCTCTGATCTCAGGTATCTTCGGAGGTCGCCGAACCGAACCAGCTCGGTGACGATGAAGATGGGTTCTTCCGAACAGACCCCGTAGAAGCGAACCAGGTATTTGTGTTTCAGGGTTTTCATAGCGGCCGCCTCTTTCATTAACCCATCCGGTGATATTGCATTGGGGTTTACACACTTGATGGCCACTGGTACACGTTCATTCCAAAGTCCTGCAAAGAAAGCCCAGGTCGTAAGTTCTACGAGGATTCTATGGTGATACGACGTTGACTTAAATAACTTAACTAAGATTTTTTTTAATTTTCGGTTAATTAAAAATATATAGATATTCCTTTGTACAATTCCAATGGAAGAGTTTAGCTAAAATAATATTTTAAAATAACAAGGAGTCAAAGTTTAAATCGCTTCCCGATTTCGACCTCGATCGATCTCGAAAACATAGTTCGAAAAAGTAACGTGGTCTCTAATTAATCAAAATCAAATACATTCGTCCACACGTTACCGGTAGCACAATAAATGCTTAACAATTGTGTATTTGTTGCCAAATTGCGAATATATCTTCCATCATATCCATTTTACATGTTCGTGCAGGATAATTCTAATGGTTAAATTTTACGTTGGGCAGAGGGACTATAGCGTAAGCAGAACGCCCTCTGCCGGGAGATCGGCAATATACATGTAACGTAATCCTTATATTTCACGTAACCGTTACATAATATATTTTAATTGATTAGCGGATTGATTAGCGCCTTGATGGATAAGACCAACATTTGGTAAGCCTGCCTGAACTTGTCATTACAATCTACATTTTCACTAAATATTTTGGTGTGATTATTTGTTATGTCATTCCGCACAATGCACTTACATTGACATATATTGATGAAATAGCCCATAGCTTCGAAATAAAGTTGTATAGCTGATGGAGATCCGAATCATGCATTGGTACAAGAGATTATCATCCCCGCATATCATAATGTCCGTACCATTACTGACGTCAGACAACAATAATGTCGTTTTAAAAACCTCTTATATTGGGTAAGTGGATGAAACGATGAATATTTTCTTGAATAAATTGGCCTATTGAGGAATAAAATGGTATAAAGACAAATATAAGCTTACATATATTTCGCAGACAAAGCTTAAAAATTCAAAGTTTAATGCAATGAATACCTTTCCATACTTCGCCGAAATTGCCGTTCCCGAGCTTGTCCAATTTTTTTATCAGTTCTCGCCGGGCTTTTAAAGAGTCCTGTGTCTGGCTCGATAAGTCCGGAACGACCGGACTCACTCGCTGGCAGGGTTCGGTCAGCACACACCCGAGAGCACGATTTCCTTGTCAGGTAATAAGTATTGAAAAGGAAGACTTGAGACATTATTATACGTGCCAACAAATCAGACAAAGCAACTAATCAAACATGTACTAACAGTGTGTTTTTTATATGATTTACTCCCATGATTTACTTCTCTACGCACAGACAAAACGTTACGCGCGTTAACAAGCACAGAATCTTGTTACGGTATAATAGGTTGTCACCTTGGTAATGCGTTACAAGCCTTTGAAGAGTCTCACACTTGCAAGCCTGGTCAACGAAGTATTGGCCATTTTCGTCGACTTCAATTCGGTGGTTCTTGACAACGTGCGCCTTCGTCTTGCCATGGCATAGCACCGCCAGCACCAAGGGATCTATAGGACGGCAGATGTTGACCACGATGGTATGTTCAGCGATTCACATAATACATATCAGTTCCAAAGTCAGTGGGAAACCGACATTACCAAACTTAGTGTCGAGACAGTATGGCCCAAGCACATTTTTCCACTCCTCGACTCAAGCGTTTAAATCAGTTATTAACAAATACAACTATAACCGACAAAGATCGTAGTCGTGACAGAATCGTCTTTCTGTATTTAGACGCGCTTGCTTCATATGTTGCAGAGGCGTAGGGGCCAGGGGTCTGACATATATGACCATAATGTTGCCATGTTTTCCAAATTCTGTTGCTGATGCTCACGAGAGTTCCTGTGAAACTTGTTTGCTTGATCAGTATAGTATCGGCCTCTCTCTTGTTTTCCATTTCCTGTTTGTTTTTGCCACGTGACCAGCAGACCAATTAGACGACAAGAAATTTAACAGAGATACCCGACAACGCAAGCCATGTCACATAGTTTGCCAGTAAAGTTATATTATATGGCCAAGTTGGGTAAGTTCTATTTTTCGCATTTCTAATGTGTAGTTTTAGTTTTTTGTTAACACTTAAATTTAGAATTTCTTTCTAAATATGATCATTTCATTTTATGCGTCGATTCGAACCAAATCATTTTTCTTCGCTTGTCTTCCTTTCCCTCTTCACCAATCGCGCCCAGCGACAAACTTCACCTTACGTTCTTGACGATCAATTTTTCAGTACATTTCAAATATGTTACACTTGGAAACTTGAGCATACACTGTAGAATTCGGGCTTTCTGCCGTTTACATCATTTTGCTACAAGTTAAACCTCCATTATTCTGCGAGTTTATGGTCGTGTTAACTAGCACATCAGCATTAAATCTTAAAGGTGATTACTATACTTGCGTAATCTGACACAAACCGCCCTGCGGTCCCTTCAATCAAAGAATTTATAGAACAAGAAGCGAAAGCGCGACGTAAAACGGTAACAAGACATGCGCGCGCGCCGCCTAGCGGGGAGGGTGAATCAGCGCTCGGTCAACTCAGTGCAGACGGCAAATTGGACGCAGGTTGTAGCCGCTGGAAGTCCGGTCGTGGCACAATTTGTGCGGCATGGAATTGCCACAATTATAAAGGGACAAGAGGAGATATTTCCTTATTTCAATTCCCCAGGGACAAAGAGAGGTATAAGTGTCTTGTCTATGAGGTTTCGGCGAACAATTGGGATTAGTCCATGACCATGTTTGTCTATGTTTTGACAGGCGTACTGTTTGACAGCTCAACCAGTGTCAACTGCGTGTGTGAAGATCTGTAAATTAGGCATTGTTAGTCTGATCAGACTCATGGATGTGGAATGTAGCCAAATATATTTTCATTAATGCTTAGAGTATCTCCGTTAAATTACTGTTCAACTGTGTCATCACACTTTTAACACTCTTTTTCCATGGCTATGCCTAGCCTAGACTATGCATGCAACATAAAACTGCATCCGTTTTTAGTGTCTACGCTTCTTATCCCCCGCCCCCCTCCCCCTCCTCCCACGCCTCTTAGGGGGTTTTCGATTTCAAAGAATCGAACCTTTAGAATAAAATAACCCGCAAGCAAAAGAAATCGTTAACAAAAATGGTTTATAAAAATCGAAAAAAACCTCAGCCTGCCATACCTCCTCCCCTCTACGTCCCTACTCCCCACAACCCTCCGCCGTTACCCGCCCCCATCCCATGCGTCATAGCGGTTGTATTAAGTACAAGAAATCATAAAAAAATGTAAACTATTAAAATACAAAAATTATCCTACCCCCCCGCCCCAACCCTACCCTACCCCCCTCTTCCCACATCCCCTAGAGGGTGGGTAATGTCAAACAAGCAAACCCACAAGCCAAAAGTGTCGGTAAAAAAATTGCTCTAAAAAATTCGAACACAAATTCCTCAGAATGCCGACCCCCCCCCCCCCGCCCCCCTACGCCCCCTCCTCCCCTATGTGATGTCAAAGAACCTTTACACTGAAATAACCCACAAGCTAAAATAAATCGTTAAAAAATTATTTACACAAAATCGGATCAGAATAATGTTCTCCTACCCCCCATGATACCCCCCCCCCACCCCACCACGCCCAACACACGCGTAACCCCAGCGCACCCTGGGAGTGCAGGGAGGCAGCAATACTACGGTACAGACCTGTGGAATCAAGCAGCTCAGAACAAAATTCGGTGCGCACCCCGGAGGGTTCGCCAGCGGCCTTCGTTCAGGCAGCAGGACACGCCCGTGCACACCTATGGTTCGCCGCGATCAAGAGCAGTCCCGCATGATAATATTAAACTCTGAACGACGATTCTTCTCAGATAAGTGGGGATAACCCGTAAATATCGATGCTTTATAATTATCTTTTATTTATCAATATTTTACACCATTTAGATTGTGCTGCTATTTCCAAAGTAAGGATAATTAGTTGGTGGTTATTCCCGCAACAAATGGAAATAGTTCAATGTGACCAATGTCGTACCGTAGCAAGTTCGGAGTGACCAAAAATGTTCGAGGCGATCGATCGTGCTCCGGTACGCAGCCCAGGCTAGAGCGGTGTAATAACCCTCACCGCTTGGCGGCGCCACCACGATCCTGTTACCGGGTTATAGATACGGCTTTCGCTTCTTTTCCATACAAGTTCTTTGCTTCAATAGCCAATCGTTGCCATAGTGACACTGCATAGAACAATGAAACATGACGTCACGCACAAACGAATTGTGGTTGTATATTTAGAAGTCCCGCCTAGCTGCACGTGCCACGTTACTTGCCTACGATATATAATGATAAGGCGTAAAGAAGGACTGGCTCACAAGATGTCATTGTGGGAAGGCTTGTAAGCACTAAACATTTTATTTCGAAAGTTGTATGTGAAATTTAAAGCCCAGCCCATATTTGACTTAAATTCAACTCGTAATTATAGTAATAGAGTTTTGCATTGCATTAGCATCCCTTCATTTTCATGATTCGCCCGCGGACTGCGGGCTCGGAATCCCGGAATCATGACAATAGATCGATCCAGGCTGTCGATCATTCACTGACGTCATTGTTGCTTTTATCCAATCATGTGCAGAAAAAAGGACTTCCACGTGCGTCATATCGGACAAACAAGTCGGACAAACAAAGCAGCATGCAATTTGGTTGTCAGTTGCAGAGATGAGTACTACTCACTTATTCCTACCATCAGCTATGATCGTTAATTTCATACTCACGATTAAGGAAAAGGGACTCAAGCGTTGGCGCGCCTTAGTGTCGGAATATGGATTGGTCTATTGGTTGGCTGCTACAGCTTGATGTCGGGCCTAACTCACCGCTAATTCGCGCTATTTTTATATTGTTTGCGCTAAGTGTGGGGGAGGGGGGGGGGTTAGGCACCGCAGTAGCTTTTGGCCACTTCACAAAATATTTTTTTGCAGAGCGACTTGGCACAAGTTCAATGGTTCATATATAGTTTCAGTATTATAAGCATATCCACTTGGATGTATACCAGCGCGTTTGGTGTAATTCGGTGGTTCGACTTACACTGTTTGTTCGGCGCTGATGAAGCCCTGATGAGGAATACACCCACTTCGTTGCCCTCCGCCGTCAATATGAGTTCCGCCTCGGATTTGGACACGTCAGGTTGGAACCATCTGGAAAATGACAATTAACGCTATGAAAAACTGGAAAACAGTCCAGTTGCGTGAATAGAGTATAGATTATATATAGGTATAGTACTATATAAATCTGTGATGACGGGCAGGAGCTGGAATCCTGAGGGCAGTCGTCCCCAGAGTCGCAAACAATGTTGTTTTACATTGTACACAGTTTTATTACAGTGGTGGATAGAGCAAAATCTATTCTGATAATTCGAAAGGTTTGTATTACCTCATTATTTTGAGGCCCTATGAAAGGTCTTCTAAAGGAAATTTCAGCTAAAAAAGCCCATGTTGGCCCCATTTTTATTAGGGTGTCAGCACATAAACGTGGCGCCATAAAACGTCGGGAAGCATCCATTTCACACCATCGACTTCACCATACCGGGAACCAGCCTTACCGCATGAGCGCGGCACGGGGCCTCACAGAGCGGAGCATTGTCCCTGTGGTAACCCCTACTCTTTTCGAAAAATGACATGAAATCTTTATCCTGACCTGACATGACCACAGCGGGATTAAAACGACCGATTAACGTGCCCTTAGGCTCTCGGGTGGCCAGAGCGCCCAATGAGCCCTAACCCAATTAGATTTCGGGGCAGCCCATTGGCCCGAAACGTAGCCAAAACATTTAAATTTGCTTAAATTGTCCATTTGAGTACATGATAAGTGTTGGTCGGTACTCACGGGAAGCTAGCATCAGTGTTCTCCTCGGCGACGTAATTTGCCGGCACGTGTCCCTTCTGTTTAGTGGTCAGTTGGACCACTAAGGGCCAGGTACCCCTGTAATGATATCACTAGTGCTAAATAATGTCGACGTAGAAGTGATAACGGTAAAAGTCGCCTTAGTGCCATTTAGGACCATTTACGTTTATATTCTCTTCCCCACACGTTATCTAGCTTTCTTTTGGGCTATCCTTGTGAGGTCGCGCACGTGTGCCTTGCCCCCAACCCAAACTGTACTCACTTAAAGCAGGAGTAGCAGTGGTAGTTGGTCACGTGCTTACGGAATTACGAGATATGCCGGTACTGAACACGACTCAATTTTCCTTCAGCTTCGTTATGTATATGACGGCTACGTACTAGTCAACATATCTTACTTTTATGACATCTTGTTCTTACGCCGCTGACGCCATTCAGCGCTCTTCGCGAAAATACGTATCCGACGGAGACTTTAACGCGGATACAGACCGAAGCTTTTAGCTAAACTACTTGATGTCTACTTACAATTCCAAACCTTCCAAACCTTCGAATCGGTCTCCCTTTGTAAAGCTTAGATCGCACGAAGCGCCGGATTGGAAGTCAAATAATGCCACGAGAATTTTCTTCCCTGTTAAGAAAATGCATGCATTAAGGAATGAAGGATAACTTGTGTGCCTTATACATGTACACGATGCGCCCCGATCGTGATTGCATATCACATTATGTATAAAGTATGTGCATATTCAGCGTTTACATGGTAACCAGGAGATTACACTATTATTAAGACAAATTTTAATTTCAGAGCACATCTCAAATTAAATTTTCGGAATTTTTCGAAACTTAAATTCATATTCTTGCTTATCTGATAAGGTCTGATTCGACAACTGCCTTTACGTTAATAAATTAGAACTGTTCTTGAGACATGTGGACATGCACCTTGTGGAGGGTCTTTCGCCGAACGACTTGGTGTCTCTGGAGCTCTCTCCGTGACGTGGCTTTTTAGGTGTGAGGTCCTTGGCTTAGGGACAGGTTGCTCATATGCCGTCTTAGCTTCGTTTTCCGTATCATCACTCCCACATATCCGGGGTCCCTCAGGCGTGCTTTCACTAATTAATTATAACACGCACATTTAAATGAATATTCGACGGCGACATTACAAAATCAAAACAATAATTAATTAATCTTTATTTTATTCCTGGTTACTATATTATTAATCTTCGGATGGATACTTGATAAGTTACACCTGATAACCTGATAACCTGATAACACTTAGATTACTGTAATGCCTGTTGACGCGAAATTGATCTTGCCAGTCATTGACTTGTAAACTGTATTCCAGAGTAACACATATGTGAACCCCCATCCCGAGCCCACCAGAGACACACGCACTTGTTCGAAATCGGATGTAATAATTTCTAAACCGTTACGAATATATGTTCACGTGACTAACACATGCAGTAAATCGTCTTCGAGCTCCGGGAAACTAGGTCTTGCGGTCCGCATGTAGACCCAACAGCTTCTCATGATGCAATAGCGGTCATCCGGACATTCGTCGGGTTGCTGGTGGCAATTCTTCTGTGCTAAGCGCTGCCTGACGTCCTCGTCGCTCTAAATCTTTATCCGGACCTGACATGACCACGGCGGGATTAGAACCGCCGATTAACGTGCCCTTTGGCTCTCAAGTGGCCAGAGCGCCCAACGTGAGCGCCCTAACCAACCGAGATTTCGGGTTAGCCCATTGGCAGTAGTATTAAAATTTGCTGAAATGGTGCATTTGAGTAAATTCTAAGAGTGGGTCGGTACTCACGCGTAGGAATCATCGGTTTTCTCCTCGGCGACGTAGTTTCCCGGCACCTGTCCCTTCTGTCCCGTGGTCAGGTGCACCACCAAGGGCCAGGTACCCCTGTAATGATATCACTATTGCTAATTAATGTCAACGTTGAAGTGATAACGGTAAAGTCGCCTCAGTGCTGTCAATCGCTGTAACAGTGCATTGTGGTATAATCGTAGGTGGCACATTTGTGGATGAAGCGGTGGGCTAGGGGCGGGGGCGGGGGGCAGGACCATTTACCTTAATATTCCCCTCTACACAGGTGCCCTGGCTTTCTTTTGGGCCCTCCTATAGTCAGGCCGCGCACGGGTGCCTTGCTCACTGTACCCTTTTAAGCTGGAGTAGCAGTGGTAGTAGGTCACGTGCCGATGGGATTACAGAGATATGCCATTACTAAAAACGACTCATACGTCCTTCAACTTCATTATGTACATGGAAGCTAGTCAACATATCTTACTTTGATGATATTTTGTTCTTACGCAACTGACGCCATTCAGCCCTCTTCGCGAAAATATATGTCCGACGGTGACTTTAACGCGGATACAGACCGACGCTTTTAGCTGACCTACTTGATGCCTACTTACCCTTCCAAACCTTCCAAACCTTCGAATCGGTCACCCTTTTTGAAGCTTAGAGAGTGCGAAGCGCTTGATTGGAAGTCAAATAATGCCACGAGAATCTTCTTCCCTGTGAAGAAAATACATGCATTAAGGAATGAAGGATAACTTGTAGGCCTTATTGTATGCCTTATTGCATATCATATGATGTATAAAGTATGTGTATATTTCGCATTCACATGCTAACCAGGAGACCACAATATTATTATGATAAATTTAAACTTTCGAGTACATCTCAAATTAACATTCGAAATTTGTCGATGAAATCACCAACCAAATTGCACTGGTTCTATAACTTCCTATTCCCCCTTATCTGATGTCTGATTAGACAACTGCCTTTATGTTAATAAATTTGGACTGACTGACTTGGACTGCTTTCAGCTTGGGAACTATAGTGACAACAGCCCAGTGACCTGAATAGTACAACGCATGCGCAGTATGTCACTCTGCGATGAGCAAGTCGAACGGTGTATGTGGACTATAGTCCCAACAGACGCACATATCACGCAACATGGTGTTCATGTTAGCGGGTGTGCCTTTTCACCGGGGGTATTCGTTGGTAAAAAAAGGGCGGCTGTGTTCCCTATCAAGCTGACTACTTCAGAAAGGGGGCTCTTATAGAATTGAGTAAAAAATGAAGGTATTTTAAGACTTTAATTCGCATAAATCGCAATGGGAAAGACACATATTTGCTGTTAAAATATATATACCCTGAAAGCAATCGTTACCACGCCATCAACATGTAAATAGGATCAATTGAATTCGGCAATAATATGACATTAAATTTAACAAGTCTTCATTGTCGCCAACCAAACTTATGGGGGATAATGGAAACATGAACGAAATTTATTGTTTGCGATGTCCGCCATCCGCCATATTGAGGCCCCCAACGACTACATCGACTACGCTCTGGACTGTAGTTGCCGTAGTCGGTCAACAATGATGTCATCTTGACTAAACTAGGCCGTAACGATGCCTGTTCGACTTCGACTATAGGCGTTATTGTGATTATAGCCGTCCAGCCGAAAGCGTCCATGGATTTGGCCCGCGTGGTTAAAAAAATAAGAGATGGGCGGGAAAATCAAGAAGATAATCCTAAGTCGTTATCGGTTCACGAAGATAATTAAACCGCTATTCCGAATACCGAAGATTACTGATTACTAGATAGGTGGTGCCCACAACCACCCCCCCCCCCCCGCCCCTACCCTCATAAGCAGACACTGACGTACAGTTATGTAACGCATAGAGGAAGACGCCAGCTGATTGAGATCTCCGGGCACGAGAATGACTGGACTATACGAGGACAAAAGAAAAGAAAACAACTAATGTTCAGTCTCAGATAGGCGCATTGAGATAAAATGTTTTTGCTCCGGGGAAAGGGAGAAACATGCTTCCCGGACTCCAATGCAGGCTTTAGCGATGCCTTATCAACCCACCGGCTGGAGTCCCAACTTGTATGGGATCGGTCCTATGATTGATTGTTAAAGAGTCTGAGATTTAAATTGTCCTGCCCTACGCAGGCACGCGCATGCGCGACCTACTTCGGTTTGTTGCCAAACATCGCAGCCCCGAATAAGGAGCGTTGTTACATAACCATAAATATCGCGCAGACATGCGAGTCATCATGATTATGACGTCATACAACATGGAAAACCCCGCCTGACACTGACAGTCACTCAAGAGACAATCGCATTCTGGTTGATCAATTGTCTAACCGCTCATATAATACATAAGTCAACTCTGATGATAAGTATCTCTGTCTCGTGGGATCTCGATAAGATCCCGTAGTGACTGTAACGCCCGCTAGGGGTAGGGGCTATAAAGACTCGTTGGCCAATACTTTCGGTTTATTTACTTTGAGACAAGTTGGACAAGACCGGCTGGTCTTGTAAGGTAGTAAGTACACTCGACCGGTTGTGGTATCAATAGACCGGATAAGGGCATGCAGAGTGAAGAACACCCCCCCCCCCCTCTCACACATGCACACATAAACACACACAAAAAAATTCTATGCATTATGGAGGCAAACAGTTATGAATTGACACATGTAAGGTTTGTACATTATCTCTTGATTTTCTTATTCACTTTGGACTTTTTCTTTTCTACAATCTAAATTCCGTGTTGGCGCATTCGGAGTTTTAGCTACACAACTTTTAGCAGTTTATCATAACAGAGTGTTTTCTAAAGACCAAAACCCAATTTGTGCAGATAAATATCTTGACTATCAAAGGATACCATTTTAACAACGAGACATATAAGCGGAGAAAACAGCTGATATAAATGCCAACCCGGGAATGTAAGGACTTTCACTACGATGTGTCTAGACTAGTCTAGCCGCCCCGCCCCCCCCCCCCCCCCCCCGCGCTTGCAGGTATTAATATATCGGCTCTATAGGGGTATCTTTGTCATCACAAATGTCCGTTCCCTCGCATCAGGGGAAACCCGCAGTCCCCCCCGTCCCCCCCCCGCCCCCGGGCATGTGCGGGACGGGGTGGCGGTGGCTGGTCCTCTTGCCACCGGTCGCTCAGCCCCGCCCCCTGTCTCCTGATTGGCTGGCGAGAGAGCGAGAGATCGGGTTGGATTATCACCAGGACAGGGGCTCCCCGGTGTGATCCAGGAGGTTTTCTTGCTAGATCTTTCTTGCTCGAAAATCCCGGCTTCTTCGCTGAAATCCCGGTTACTCGAAAGAAAACTAGGAAAACTAGTTTTAGCGAGAAACCTATTTTTCACAGCACCAAATGTATCATAATGCCTATAACCCTCATTCTTGCTCAAGAAACCGGCTTTCTTGCCCTCAAATCCTACTTTCACCAGAAACAAGGATTCCGAGTTAACAGCCCAGTTTTTAGTCTCATAACCATAGTTTTAGCGAGAAACGTAGGCTCCTGTCGACAAACCTAGTTTCCCGTCGAGAAACCTAGTTTCCCGTCGAGAAACCTAATTTCCTGTCGAGAAACCTAGCTTCCTGTCGAGAAACCAGGTTTCTTATTTGCTAAGGTTCGTATCTAGGATACACCGTGATCGTTACACTTCGCGGGCGTAGCGCGTTCAGCCAATGAGAGCGCATATGAGTTACTGAGGGAATTCCCCTTGGAATCCCAAATAATCTACAGATAATTAGGCCGTGTTATGCAACTCGGCTTGTATGCTCCCACTACCCATTGGCATAGAGGGGGCAGGGGCCGTGGAGGGCGGCAGCAAGTGCTGTTATTAGACTATCGGTTTAATGTTTGCGACGGTCGTGAAGGGTTTGCAAAGACCGGACAATGCTTGCCGGAGGATCGACTGCATGGCGGCGGTGATTGGCGACTTATTAAAATGTGGAAGTGAAATTCATATAAATCTTTTAATGCTGCCGACCTTGCCACTTGGGCTCAAGACATCTATGTCGTGTAATTCCTGTAAATCGTATAATTTGATTGGTGCGCCAATTGCTACAATTTGTTATCAACGACCGTTATCATAAAGTTGTTGTCTTTGTCCTAATTACCTGAGGATTGTTGTTTTGCACGCATCGCTAGCATTGGGCATACGGCCCGCCTGTCCCGCTAATTTAACCCCCTCCTCTCACCCCCACTCTTACCAGCCCCACCAAGACTTGTACGGCTGAGTTGGTAGTACGGCAGACTTGTTTTTCACTCACTGGGCAGTTGACACGGCATTGTTCGGACTCACTCAGCCAACGATCACAGACTGGTGGTGAAGGCCCGGGCTGGTCAGGCGTTACATTGGCTGGCGACGTGTGACCTTCAGGAATCCTAGTTACGAATAGATAGTTTAGCAACAAAGAAACCTGGTTTCTCGTTGAAACCTAGTCTGAAACCTAGTTTGACACCTGGTTATGAAACTAAAAACTGCGGTTTTAATGTGAAATTCCGGAGAAAATGGGATCTGAGGGCAAGAAAGCCGGTTTCTTGACCAAGAATGGGAGTTCTAGGCATTATACATTCGGCGATGTATAAACTTGTTTTCTCGCTAAAAGTATGGTTATAGCTATGGAAACCGGGATTTCTAGCTATAATCACAATTTTAGCGCTATAAACTGACTTTCCGGCCAAGAAACCTAGTTTCAAGTCGACAAACCGGGATTTTCGGCAAAGAAACCGGGTGGCCCGAGCAAAAAAATAGGTTTCTTGTCGAGAGGTTTTCAACTCTTACAGGGCATTCATATTCAAAAACATTACTGATTCTAGTTTGAGGCCCATAGTAAAGTATAGCGACCCGCTGAGGCGTTGTACCCAGAATGGTTGTTTCTAGAGGTGAGCGCGCGCTGTGTGTCACTTACTGACCGTATTGCCCTACTATGCTAACCTTGCGTGGTAGGAACTTGATCATTCATGCTGGAGGACCACTGGTTGTCATGTCCTGCTGTCATTACCTCCTCCAGTATGTAGTCAGTATCAACGGCGCGTGGCTGATTGCCAGGTGTAGCAAGGTCGTTGCCCCCTCTAACCCCGGGATCTGAAAGCACATATAAACAAGGCTAAGCCTAACTTTCGGTGTATACCCAGTATTTAATCATTAAAATCAGAGACAGGACAAATGTTCCCCATGGTCGTGCGACGGAGTGTATCGGGATCTCAAAGCACGTAGCGTGATATAAGAGATTCGTACTTCTTCAACCAAAGTTTCATCCGCATTGTCGTATGTTGCGTACGGGGACAACATTAAACAAACATTAAAGCCGTTAATATTCACCTGCATTATGATATTCGAAAGTTCTGTTCTGAACACATCAAGCTGTCTGAGCGTGTAACTCCATAACATATGTGTTATCATATGTTAAAAGGTGAGCAAATTGCGTAATGTACGAATTTTGATGACGTAGTACACAAGAAAGCCACTCTTTTAGACACGGGATGATCTCATTTGGCTACAAAAAGTTATATACCAACAATGTTCCGTTATTTATTGCATACAATATTGCATACAATCAGCATATCAATTATATACTCAAATTGCCTTAGACTGGCCTGCACAGATCTTGCATCGCAGAGCCATGCATTTCATTCAGTGGTGCTCCGTCCATCGGCTGTGACCGCTGCTGACAGCCGAGGGCAAATGTTCAGATTATAGAAACTCCTCAAAATGGATACAAGACATGTTAACTAAACGGAGTACGACAATCTACTTACCTCGTTGAAGAATTTAATCCATGCATGTAGTTCGATATTCCAACACGGCATTTGTGACGTCCCAGTCGGCAGATACTCGTCAGTGACACTGTGAACACATAACCCCTCTCCAGTCGTCGTGTGATATACCTTCTTCACCAAGACACCAAGATTACAGAGACTGCAGAGATCGAAGATGGAGACCCGCTTGTCGATGTTTTATACACCCAAAAATCCACTTTTTGGTACGGATAAGATATATAGAGCTGTTTTCGATGGCCTCAAAGTCTATTCTTTATCATTGGGGTGGGCGACATAATGCACGTTTCGTCTAAGTCAATACGTTCTTGGTAAAAAATATTACTGGCGGTAATGATATAACAGAGCATTTGTCCAGTGTCCACCATCACCAACCCACCTCAACCCACAATGATCGGAGAATATTACCATTAAAGGTATTAGTTACTTTCGACACAGCGATTTTTAAAGTCAACAACGCGACATTGGAGCTGCCTTAAAATCCACATGGGACACAAGACTTAGTGACACACGACATAGACCTCGTCTTAAAATCGACATGCGACATAGCGCCCCCCCCCCCCCTCAGCAGCCCTTTATTTGCACCATAATCAACGCAGTTCGTAATGCTATATAATTTAAAGATAGTATACCTGCAACAACGAAACAAATTGTTTAATAACAAAGATCTACTAGATGACTGTATCTGCATAAAATATATCAATCTGTACAGTAGGCCTACCATCTTTAGTTACATATTAAATCCACAAACTTCAAATTTATGGAACAATCTCCGCGGAATTATTGACAAAAGATACCAAATATAATAGACCTGTATATACATTTTCATACTGGCCTATATAGACATTGACATATCGACGTACACAAGGAAGATAGTTGGTAGTGCGAGGGGCGAGTGGGAGGGAGGAAGGCGATATAACGGTGTCACTTCAAGGGGTTCAACAGGGACTTGGAGGTGGGGGTCTCACAGGCTCAGGGAACTGAACAGGGGTGAAGAGCGGGAGTCGGTGTGGGCTTGTGAGTCTCCGGAAGCCAGCTGAACTAGGTGAATTAACAGCGGGGGGCGAGGCAATTGAAGGGCCAAATGTGTCCGTTTTATAAGGCGTGCAAGTGAATCTCGTTTTATGTGAGCGATACCTCACGAGATTAGGTTACGGTGACAACGACGTTATATGCAACCTTAATTTTTCACTCCCCAGCTCACTCGCTCCCTGCTTGACGAACCACAACGCTGTCATTCTAGTCAAGATTTGGGACGTGGAATCGGGAAAACTGTGCGGTGAGCGCGGCGAGAAAAAGGTGGATCCATTAGACCTGTATGCAACTTAAATAAGAATCTGTTAACTATCTAGTGATATTGGTGCAAGACACACTGAATTTTTTTCTGTTAATATACCGTATCCATAACTGCGGTCGGTAAATTTGGCGTACTACAGCCCGCTGAATACCCAATATTTGTGCTGGCCTGAGAGTGTTGCCGACGGTCAAATTACAGATGACAAGCGGAATAAACCATAATTAGCGGAAAATGGGGAAACGGCTATTGTTGTTGACAGATTGATATACCTTATTCAAAGTAGGTAATTGATGAATATATATATCCAATGTTTGTTAGCATCATACTACTGAAGCATATGGATGATTTTATGAGCAGATATGATTGAGCCACTTGAGCTCAATAATACTTAATTTTTATTTATCACGACTGAATTTATTACAGTTCTGTCCAAATCAAGACATCAATCATGAAGGCTTTGACAAATTATAAATAAGCTTTATTTAAATAAACCTTTGGATAAGAATAACATTATAAAATTCAAAAAAAAACTTATTAACTTAAATATTGTGACATCATATAAATCCTCAATCATGCCCTTTGTATTTGGCAAATATTTGATGTCAAATAATGTGTATAATATGTATCTACATGTTTGTCTGATATATATATTACATATAGATCTAAGCATATAGGAAATGCTATGTACCTTACATATGTTTTCATTTATGATCAATTCTTTGTCAATTTGTCAAATTTAGTTTTTCGATTATATTGAAATGGTGTTTTTTGCAAGTCAACCGTCAAGTGAACATATCAATAAAACATTGCAAAGTATGTAAATATGAATCAGACAAGAGTATTAAGTACGTATATGCCAATGTCAACTAAATCTATAAAGAAATGAAAAAGTGAACAGACTGAATGAAACTCTAGAACATTTAAATAAAATTGATGAATTTGCAAATGTCATGAATAATAGTTGTTATCCCAGAAAGTACAAAGTTGATGCTTATTACAGCCTATTGAACTGGTACCCAATTACATCATCACCTGGTGCAAATGCGGTGTTTGCTTCAACTTTTTCGTACGATTTGCCAGAAGTTTGTTCTTGTTCCGCCATATTGTAAACATTCGGAAGTGCCATCCGCGTAAAAACTCTAACGCGATGTAATTAGGTAATTAAACCGCTTCGATATTATAGCTTCTGGTGGTAGTATTCGTCTAAACCGACTGGTCGCTTCATCGCCGATGACATCATCATCAGTGCGATGAGGCGGGTGCCCATGGCAAGTGGGGTGGTCTTGCAAAAGTGCTTGGAACTTCACTAATGTATGATTTTAAAACAAATTCCTATTTCCTATACTTTTACTGGAAATGTAAATGATATAGGCCCGGGATTTCAAACGGTAGCGATCGGCAAAAGCCGGCCTTCCTGTCGCTGTACACCCTGTGGGCGCATTTCTTTGGGCCAGGACCGGTGGGCCGCCCGGTATACTCAGGTTTTTCCATGAAGCAGCCACTTTTCAATCAGCCGCCATCTTCACCCGAATGTCCGGAACTGTTTTGAATGGGGCACATCGGCATACCGAATGAATGCGAGCATCCGAGCTGGGGTGAAACAAGTGTCGGGCGGTAAACCGAAACGCAATTTGCGTATTTAGTCCACCTTGAGGATACTCGGATCATCGAAGAAATGCGCCCATTGTCACTGCGTATTTCCCGAAAGGGTTGCCCCATGTTGGTAGTTGAAGTCACAGGACTCCGAAAGTTCATCGCCGCCAGGCTTTATATTAGACCTGTTTCAAATGGTTCAAATAAATATCAAGGCAAACTTAATTTTATGTGACTTACAACCCCCGAACTTTCGTTCGAAAAACTACTATTGAAACGAATCTTACTTTAGTTGCTCTTTAATTCTCCATACGTTTAAAATGTCGATTTAACTTGCAAACGTTTATTTGTAAACGAGAAATCAACGATAAGTTCACGTAGTAAAGTAGCTGGAAACCATATATCAACAATGTCAACCACAATCTAACGTTAACTTGACGCTGATATTTCATCACCATGCAACCGTTTTTTACAAACGTTGCGTTAACGTTAAGCCCACTTCTACAAGTACAACATTGTCGTACCCTGCCTCTACACTCCTTTCCAGACCCCCAACATAGTGCGCTCGTATTGAGCCGCGTACCGCGTCCAGTGGGGGTTAGCTCTTAGGCCTGACATCCGTCCTGTCTAACTTCCCGCCACATGATGGGTAGTTCCGGTGCTGACCAACATTTTTTAATACTACTGGTTCTCTGGTTAATGCATGAACCTCCATCAAATAATTATGTTCATTTGACACTTTCCTCAATTATCCATCAGGCTCCCTTGCAGACCATTCACCAAACATTAGGTCTACATTCTCGTGTTTAGCTCGGTGACGCCCACCTTACCGGGCGGTCCCATTCTCACGATACTGATAGCTGCTGAGCCTAAGCCTCTGGTAGGTATTTAGTCCGGAGTTGCATAGACATGCATATTATTTTGGGGACTGCTTACGCCTGCTTATGCATAAATGCTCTCATATTTCACGATTATATATAATATATTATAATTAATCTCAGCGGCGTGGTGCATTGCAATTTGCTTTGTAGATGCTTTTCGTCGTGAGTTGAAAGAATTAGACGCCCAGTCCACTAAAATGCGATTTATAAAAGTGTTTTGTGTGTCAATTCTATCAACAAAGAGTACCGTATGTTTTGCTTCGGTATGCCAGTATTTTTTCGTAATTTTTTTTTCTTTCACTAAAATGGGGTCATTATTTACCAAATTTAATTCATTAGGTGGCTCCAGTGCCAGTGGCCTCACATGGCCTTAACTAGAGTCTCTCCGCTCTCCCCGGCCCCGTCATCAACTTGTAACACCCCCCCCCCCCTTGGCCCCCACCAACCACCTCAGTCGTATTTTCATAAAGAAAACACCGCTGCCCACGTTCTTCGACGCTATTTATTTGAACTTGTTTTATTTAGATGACTCGCTAAAAAATGTCGTTCACAGTTTATTTATGAAGTTCAGTTCACTTGAAAAAACAAAAGTAAAAACGGCTAAAAAGAATAAATTTTTCCCCTTTGGGTATATATTAAGTGTTGTCTTTGTACATTACTTATTTGTTCATTTTATTTCCTTCAATTGGCACAGGTTGTACAGATATTCATAATATTCCGCATGATACAGTACGATTTTCGCTTCATCTAAGAGATACATGAGTTTACTTAAATAGCTCTATTTCATATATTTGAGACTTTTGATAGCGATTGCATTAGTATCTAACAAGAACAAGTGCCTCATGCTTAGTTCCGTTGTTACATTTCGTTTAATAAACACACTGATTGTCATTATGAACAGGTGATTAATAAAAGGTTGCGCGTTTACTGCTGTCATAACAACTCATTGGTAATATTAGCATATTCACTGATATCCATGAAAGGTTGTAAGCCTATACCAGTACAAAGAATATATTTACAATGTTAGTAAATATAAAATGTGTTTCTTGCCGTACCACATTTGGCGACATCGGTATATGAACATTGAAAGTGGACGAGCTAGTTCGAGGTCGGCCCCTGTAGGCCTTACTCTAGTATACAACCAACATAAAAGCAGATAATTTGAAGCATTAGTGCCGCAATTAATCTCCAACCGCGTTGCGAGCGGTCATAATCCATGTGATCTGGTCATGGGTAAAACTGCTGGTGAAGCGTTGTGATCTCGTGAACCTAAAAGCCTAGGTATTAAATACAAACAAGAACAACTGCATAGGTTACGTATGCATACTACAAATAGCCATGAATTCGATTGATCCTTGGCGCGAAAAGCAAACAGAACCTAGTTATAGAGCTGCGCAGTCATTACGAGATCTGACCAAGACCCCACCAGACAGGGATACTTATGCTACACGTCGGGATTTTGCATCAATGGCGTTCTCGCCGGTGGTTGTTCGCCTTCACTCGCTTCAGATAAACTATCGGCTAAAGATTCCCCAGATGCAAAACGAACCACTGAATTTAATCTATGTATCAAAATTATAACAGAGTATATGCGTATAATCCATGAGTGCTTGGACAGTTCATAAACTCAAATACGCCTCTTTTGTGGGTGGCCCCCAGTGTCAGACGTCAAATTGTAGAGTTCCAGGCTGTACGTTATACCGATTATTCATATTCGTCAGTTTGTAATTGAAAGCATATCGTTACATTGGTAATAACGGATTATTTTAACCACAATGGGTCGATTTTAGGCCCATTCTATTCTCGAAGTGATGGCAGCACTGTTGTGCGTGGGCATGTGTCCTGTGGAGGTGTCCTTTAATATGACGTAATATGTTATCATGAATACAATATCTGTTTGAGATCAAGCAGGCACACCGTTTTTCTCCGAAATATAAACATCTATGATTTTCCTTATAATACATCGCTTTCACTTGTCTGATCGAACGGGAACGCCTGCATTATGGAGAGATCAATGCCCTATGTTGCATATTATTATCTCCTGATTTGATGATTCGCTTGGACCGAAGCAAGTGTCATAATATATTCACACCCACTCGATTTTTCACGCCAGCCGGTTCTCGGTAATCGAACGTTGACACAATGAGTACACAATGAGTACGCGACACGCAGCTGTAGCAAGACCCCGTCACAGACACCAGTGTGATGCGTGTGGTGAGTTCAACACGTGTTTCGTTACTTCCGAAAAGCGCAACTAGGGTACTCGCGAGAATGTGCAATCGTACTTCCCACAGACAGGAATGGGGTCACTCAACAAGACTTGAGGTTTCTCAAAAAGTTGGCCTCTGCGAATTTTCCATTGGTCCCTTGCTATTGTCTTTTATCCACATTGACAATGTAACGGTATGTAAGCTAGTTCTCGTAGTGAGCAATGAAGTCGAGCAACAAGGTTTGAATTTCCTTAAAAGATGGCCTCTTCGTGGCGTCTTTTTTCCAACACTTCTTCATGATCTTGTAGAGGTCCCCAGAGCAGTTCGGGGGTTGGGGATGGCGGTCTCCTTTGTTCAGCATTTCAACAAAGTTCGCATTGGTCGAGCCTACAATGGAGCGATCCAGGAAGAAACTAAATTGCAGTCAAAGGTATGGTACATTTTTTCAAATGGTTCGCCCAAAAAAAATAAAAAAAGGTTAGGGGCTTATAAGTGTAAAATACTTTTCCCTTGGGTATCTCCCTCAATTCACACTGGATTTACCATTGCGGACTAGGTTAAGGGTGACACGCAGAGTTTTGTGTTCTGACCTTCGTGTTCTGGGTAAGGTTCCTCCCCGTCCGTGACGATCTCAACCAGAACAATCCCGAATGACCACACGTCCGATGTGCTGCTAACCTCATTGCCGTTGATTACTTCCAATGCGGTCCACTTGAGCGGGAACGAGCCTGCACCAGAATAACAGCGTGTCATGTGGCGAAATTGTTGGATTGAGTGACTAGGGAGATCGCACAGCTTGCGCAACCACGGTATCGAGCCAATTACCATATTAATTAAATAACAGATACTACACTTCCCTTATAGTAAGAAGGGAATGTACGTTCTCACGCACATGATATATAAACAACATATATTCTGATATTTGTGTTTTCTGATATATTACGGTCTGTTCCTTATGCATCTATAAACAGCTAACTGAACTTACTGCCGTCCGCGATGTAATCTTTTTCAGTGCGAGCCCTGGCCAGGCCAAAGTCAGCAACCTTAACCACATGATTTTCACCCAATAGTATGTTCCTTGCCGCCAGGTCTCCATGGACGAATTCCTGTGACTCCAGGTAAATCATGGCCTGGACAACCTGCATATTGTAAACTATCTGTTGTTATGTGTTCAACTGTTTAAAAATGTCACGCTACCTATTTAAACCACAAACGCAGCATAGACTAAGGTGTACACACGACGACACAGTGGCTAATGGGTCTCGATCGAGTCGCCGACCCCCAACTCCGTTGATCACTCGCTCGGTGGGAACATTGAGGTATCTGTGACTAACCTGCTGCGCCATAGCCAAGCGTTCCTGGAACGCGAGGCTGCCACCAGTCTCTGATCTCAGGTAACTTCGGAGGTCGCCGAACTGAACCAGCTCGGTGACGATGAAGATGGGTTCCTCCGAACAGACCCCGTAGAAGCGAACCAGGTGTTTGTGTTTAAGTTTTTTCATGACGGTCGCCTCTTTCATTATGCCATCCGGTGATATTACATTGGGGTTTGCACACTTGATGGCCACTGGTACATGTCCATTCCAAACTCCTGCAAAGAAAGCCCATGTCGTAAGTTGTACGGGGATTCCATGGTGATACCATGTTGACTTAAATAACCTAAGTTATATCTCATTGATATCTTACGAAACATTTTGTCCTAGAATAAGTAATATACCATTCTGCTAGCAGAGGGCGCTCGTTCCTCACATCACCTATGCCGCAAGTTTTAAAGAGACAATAGGTTTCTTTTCTTTTCGATTAATTAAGAATACATAGATATTCCGTTGTACAATTCTAATGGAAGAGTTGAGCTAAATAACATTTTAAAATAACAAGGAGTCAAGGTTTAAATCGCTTCACGATTTTGACCTCGATCGATCTCGAAAACATAGTTCGAAAAAGTAACGTGGCTTCTAGTTAATCAAAATCGAATACATTCTTCCGCACGTTACCGGTAGCACAATAAATGCTTGACAATGGTGTATTTGTTGCCAAATTGCGAATATATCTTCCATTATATCCATTTTACATTTTCGTGCAGGATAATTCTAATGGTTAAATTTGACGTGGAGCAGAGGGACTAGAGCGTAAGCTGAACGCCCTCTGCCGGGAGATCGGCAATATACATGTAACGTTATCCTTATATTTCACGTAACCGTTACATAATATATTTTAACTGATTAGCGGATTGATTAGCGGATTGATAGATAAGACTTCGAAATAAAGTTGTATAACTGATGGCGATCCGAATCATGCATTGGAACAGGAGATTATCATCGCCGCTTATCATAATCTCCGTACCTAGGCGCCATTACTGACGTCAGACAACAACAATGTCGTTTTAAAAACCTCTTATAATAGGTAAGTGGAGGAAACGATGAATATTTTCTTGGATAACTTGGCCTATTGAGGATTAAACGGGTATAAAGACAAATATAAGCTTACATATATTTCGCAGACAAAGCTTAAAAATTCAAAGTTTAATGCAATGAATACCTTTCCATACTTCGCCGAAATTGCCGTTCCCGAGCTTGTCCAATTTTTTTAGCAGTTCTCGCCGAACTTTTAAAGAGTCCTGTGTCTGGCTCGATAAGTCCGGAACGACCGGACTCACTCGTTGGCAGGGTTTGGTCAGCGCCCAACCGAGAGCAGGGTTTCCTTGTCAGGTAATAAGTATTGAAAAGGAAGACTTGAGACATTATTATACGTGCCAACAAATCAGACAAAGCAACTAATCAAACATGTACTAACAGTGTGTTTTTTATATGATTTACTTCCATGATTTACTTCTCTACGCACAGGCAAAACGTTACACACGTTAACAAGCACAGAATGTTGTTACGGTATAATAGGTTGTCACCTTGATAATGCGTTACAAGCCTTTGAAGAGTCTCACACTTGCAAGCCTGGTCAATGAAGTATTTGCCACTTTCGTCGACTTCAATTCGGTGGTTCTTGACAACGTGCGCCTTCGTCTTGCCATGGCATAGCACAGCCAGCACCAAGGGATCTATAGGACGGCAGATGTTGACCACGATGGCATTTTCAGCGGTTCACATAATACATATCAGCTCTAAAGTCAGTGGGAGGCCGACATTACCAAACTTAGTGTCGAGACAGTATGGCCCAAGCACATTTTTCCACTCCTCGACTCAAGCGTTTAAATCAGTTATTAACAAAAACAACTATAACCGACAAATATCGTAGTCGTGACAGAATCGTCTTTCTGTATTTAGACGCGCTTGCTTCATATGTTGCAGAGGCGTAGGGGCCAGGTGTCTGACATATATGACCATAACGTTACCATGTTTTCCATATTTTGTTGATGCTCAGGGGAGTTCCCGTGAAACTTGTTTGCTTGATCACTATAGTATCGACCTCTCTCTTGTTTTCAATTTCCTCTTTGTTGTTTTTTTGCTACGTGACCAGCAGACCAATTGGACGACAAAAAATTAACAGAGATACCTGACAACGCAAGCCATGTCACATAGTTTGCCAGTAAAGTTATATTATATAGCCAAGTTGGGTAAGTCGTATTTTTTTCATTTCTCATGTGTAGTTTTAGTTGTTTGTAGACACTTATATTTAGAATTTCTTTCTAAATATGGTAATTTCATTTTATGCGTCGATTCGAACCAATTCATTTTTCTTTGCTTCTCTTCCTTTCCCTTGCCAGGGAGACTTTTGAGTGGAAAATCAGTTAGACTCTTCACCAATCGCGCCCAGCAACAAACTTCACCTTACGTTCTTGACGATCAATATTTCAGTACATTTCAAATATGTTACACTTGGAAACTTGAGCATACACTGTAGAATTCGGGCTTTCCGCCGTTTACATCATTTAGCTACAAGTTAAACCTTCATTATTCTGCGAGTTCATGGTCGTGTTAACTAGTACATCAGCATTAAATCTTAAAGGTGATTAACGTTACTATACTTGCGTAACCTGAATCAAAAAACCCTACGGTCCCTTCAATAGCCAATCGTTGCCATAGTGACACTGCATAGAACAATGAAACATGACGTCACGCACAAAACGAATTGTTGTTGTATATTTATAAGTCCCGCCTAGCTGCACGTGCCACGTTACTTGCCGACGATATATAATGATAAGGCGTAAAGAAGGTGACTGGCTCACAAGATGTCATTGTGGGAAGGCTTGTAAGCACTAAACATTTTATTTCAAAAGTTGTATGTGAAATTTAAAGCCCAGCCCATATTTGACTTAAATTCAACTCGTTATTATAGTAATAGAGTTTTGCATGGCATTAGCATCCCTTCATTTTCATGATTCGCCCGCGGACTGCGGGCTTGGAATCCCGGCCTCGGGCGGATCATAACAATAGATCGATCCAGGCTGTCAATCATTCACTGACGTCATTGTTGCTTTTATCCAATCATGTGCAGAAAGAAGGACTTCCACGTGCGTCATATCGGACAAACAAGTCGGACAAACAAAGCAGCATGCAACTTTGTTGTCAGCTGCAGTGATGAGTATCACTCACTTATTTTTATATTGTTTGTGCCAAGTGTGGGGAAGGGGGGATGGGGGGAGGCACCGCAGTAGCTTTTGGTCACTTCACAAAATATTTTTTATAGATCGACTTGGCACAGGTTCAATGGTTCATATAAAGTTTCAGCATTATTCGCATATCCTCTTGGATGTATACCAGCGCGTTTGGCGTAATTCGGGTGGATCGACTTACACTGTTTGTTCGGCGCTGATGAAGCCCTGATGAGGAATACACCCACTTCGTTGCCCTCCGCCGTCAATATGAGTTCCGCCTCGGATTTGGACACGTCAGGTTGGAACCATCTGGAAAATGACAATTAACGCTATGAAAAACTGGAAAACAGTCCAGTTGCCTGAATAGATTCTAGATTATATATAGGTATAGTACTATATAAATCTGTGATGACGGGCAGGAGCCGGAATCCTGAGGGCAGTCCTCAGAGTCGCAAACAATGTTGTTTTACATTGTACACAGTTTTATTACTGTGGCGGATAGAGCAAAATCTATTCTGATAATTCGAAAGGTTTGTATTACACATTCTGAGGCCCTATAAAAGGTCTTCTAAAGGAAATTTCAGCTAAAAAAGCCCATGTTGGCCCCATTTTTATTGGGATGTCAGCACATAAACGTGGCGCCATAAAACGTCGGGAAGCATCCAGTTCACACCATCGTCTTCACTATACCGGGAACCAGCCTTACCGCATGAGCGCGGCACAGGGCCTCACAGAACGGAGCATTGTCCCTGGGGCAACCCCTACTCTTTGCGAATAATGACTTATACTGAAATCTTTATCCCGACCTGACATGACCACAGCGGGATTCACCGATTAACGTGCCCTTAGGCTCTCAGGTGGCCAGAGCACCCAATGCGAGCGACCTAAACCAATTAGATTTTGGGGCAGTCCATTGGCCCGAAACGTAGCAAAAACATTCAAATTTGCTTAAATTGTCCATTTGAGTACATGATAAGTGTGGGTCGGTACTCACGGGTAGCCAGCATCAGTGTTCTCCTCGGCGACGTAATTTGCCGGCACGTGCCCCTTCTGTTCAGTGGTCAGGTGGACCACTAAGGGCCAGGTACCCCTGTAATTATATCACTAGTGCTAATTAATGTCGACGTAGAAGTGATAACGGTAAAAGTTGCCTCAGTGCCATTTAGGACCATTTACGTTTATCTTTCCTTCCCCACCCGATCTCTAGCTTTTTTTTGGGCCCTCCTTGTCAAGTGGCGCACGTGTGCCTTGCCCCCAACCCAAACTGTACCCACTTAAAGCAGGAGTAGCAGTGGCAGTTTGTCACGTGCTTATGGAATCACAGAGATATGCCAGTACTGAAGACGACTCAATTTTCCTTCAGTTTCGTTATGCATATGACAGCTACGTACTAGTCAACATATCTTACTTTGATGACATTTTGTTTTTACGCCGCTGACGCCATTCAGCGCTCTTCGCGAAAATACGTATCCGACGGTGACTTTAACGCGGATACAGACCGAAGCTTTTAGCTAACCTACTTGATGTCTACTTACCCTTCCAAACCTTCCAATCCTTCGAATCGGTCACCCTTTGTAAAGCTTAGATCGCACGAAGCGCCGGATTGGAAGTCAAATAATGCCACGAGAATCTTCTTCCCTGTTAAGAAAATCCATGAATTAAGAAATGAAGGATAATTTGTGTGCCTTATACATGTACACGATGCGCCCCGATCGTGATTGCATATCACATTATGTATAAAGTATGTGCATATTCAGCGTTTACATAGTAACCAGGATATTACATTATTATTATGACAAATTTTAATTTTAGAGCACATTTAAAATTGAAATTCGAAAGTTGTCGAAACTTGTCGAATTAAATCACCAACAGTGCCTATTCCCCCTTTTATCTGATAAGGTCTGATTCGACAACTGCCTTTACGTTAATACATTAGAACTGTTCTTGAGACATGTGGACATGCACCTTGCGGAGGGTCTTTCGCCGAACGACTTGGTGTCTCTGGAGCTCTCTCTGTGGTGTGGCTTTTTAGGTGTGAGGTCCCTGGCTCAGCGTCAGGTCGCTCGTATACCGTCTTAGCTTCGTTTTCCGTATCATCACTCGTACATATCCGCGGTCCAACAGGCGTGCTTTCACTAATCAATTATAACACGCACATTTGAATGAATATTCGACTGCGACATTACAAAATCAAAATACTAATTAATTAATCTTTATTTTATTCCTGGTTACTTTATCATTATTGCCAAGTTACACCTGATAACCGAAGCGTCTTTTGATCCTGCCATTCATAGACTTGTAAACTGCATTCCAGAGTGACACATATGTGGACCCCCATCCCCAACCCACCCGAGACACATAAAATTGTTCAAAATCCTGGAGCTTGGGAAAGCATATTTCGTGCTCGAAACCGGAAGCGGGATGTAATAATTTCTAAACTGTTACGAATATATGTTTACGTGATTAGCACATGCAGCAAATCGTCTTCGAGCTCCACGAAACTAGGTCTTTCGGTCCACAGATAGGTCCAACAGCTTATCATGATGTTATAGAGGTCACCCGGACATTTGTCGGGTTGCGGGTGGCAATTCTTATGTAGTATGTACTCAGTGACTTGACGGTTGCTGCGACCTGAAACATGTTATTATGTTATATTACAATTTGCTCTCAATTCGCGTTGCTAATATGTGGGATTTTTTAAATAAATATAATGCAAGCACAGGTCGCACGAAAGCCTTGGAGTAACCATCATAGACCTGCTTTTTACATATATACAACACTGTGACATTAGGTTCTTACGTCGTTTGTGTTGCTTATTATTTGGCTTCGTGCGATCTTTATAAAATTCTACTTGGAATTCGTCTCTTAATTTGTCTTTGACATAAGGCGACAAGGCTGATCTATCGGGTTGGCAAAACGGGGGACACCATTTATTTAAGTACTTAAAATATGACTGTGCTTGTGACCCTCCCCCATTCTTCTTGCCTTGTTGTGTCCTCTGTGCCCCCCCCCTCCCCCGTCCCTAGATCCACCACATGGAAATCGCATGTGCAGATATATAACTCGGTGTTTCCTTGGTATTAGGACGAACCACATACTGAAAATAGCTCGCAGGCCGAGCAATTTAATGTCATCAAAAGGGCAGACTGTTGCGTTACTGCGAATGGCTGATTCGTTCTCACAAAAAAAACACCACTTTCTCGGGCATTTGGGATCGAAAAAGAAATCGTGTTCATTTGGGACGTAACAGAGTATATGGCGAGGCAAACGCTTGCAAAGAAATATCCACCTTTCTACGAGTGTCCGTCTTTAATATGACCGAACTTTTATGTTCATTATTGACTGCCTCTTCGGAATATGCGACCAACACGCTTCCTGACACAGTTCTACTAGCCCTAATTGGCGAAAGTCCTACTAGTCCCGACTGGAGAAAGACCATCCAGTTCTAGCTACTAGCCCCGAATAGAGAAAGTCCTCCCAGTTCTAGCTGCTCGCCCCAACTAGGAGGAAGTCCACCCAGTTCTAACTACTAGCCCCGACTGGAGGAAGTCCTACAAACCTAGACTGGAGAAAGTCTGCCGAGTTCTAGCTACTAGCCTAGACTGGAGAAAGTCCACCCAGTTCTAGCTACTATGCCCGACTGGAGAAAGTCCACACAGTATTAGCTACTAACCCCAAATGGAGGAAGTCCTACAAACCTAGACTGGAGAAAGTCTGCCGAGTTCTAGCTACTAATCCCAACTGGAGAAAGACTATCCACGTTTAGCTACTAGTCCCGACTGGAGAAGGTCCACCCAGTTCTAAACTAGCTCCAACTGGAGAAAGTCCGCCCAGCTCTAGCTACTAGCCCCGACTGAAGAAATTCCACCCCGTCCTATACTAGCTCCAACTTGAGAAAGTCCACCCAGTTCTATACAAATCTCGACTGGAGAAAGTCCAATCAGTCCTAGCTACTTACTCAAACTGGAGAAACTCCACCCAGTTCTATGCTAGTCCCGACTTGAGAAAGTCCACCAAGTTCTAGCTACGAACCCCAACTGGAGAAAATCTACCCAGTTCTATACTAGCCCCAACTGGAGAAATTCCAATTAGTCCTAGCTACTAACCTAAACTGGAGAAACTCCACCCAGTCCTATGCTAGTCCCGACTGGAGAAAGTCCACCCAGTTCTAGCTACGAACCCCAACTGGAGAAAGTCCGCCCAGTCTTATACTAGCCCCAACTGGAGAAAGTCCACCCAGTTCTAGCTATTAGCCCCAACTAGAGAACGTCCGCCCAGTTCTAGCTACTAGCCCCAACTGGAGACAGTCCACCCAGTCCTATACTAGCTACCCCCAACTAGAGAAAGTCCACCCAGTACTAGCTACTAGGTCCAACTGGAGGAAGTCCGCGTTTATGACCCTCATGTGGACCAGAGATAATGCTAGCCAGCTCAACCAGAGTGTTGGACAAGAGTTACTGCAGTTATTTTATGAGAGGCCTGCAACACCAAAATAATAGTGATAGTGATACGGGTTAATTGATGAGTTATACAAGGTTATTTCATATGTCTGCGATCTTATGGATAAAATGAGATGGGACATTTCATATATATATATTAATGTGTTGCTTAGCTTTGCGTTACCTGGATATGGTGGTCCTCCGTGAGTGATGAACTCCACCAGTAGGATTCCAAAGGCCCACACGTCGGACTTGATGCTGAACTTTCCACTGAAGATTTCAGGGGCCGCCCACTTCACGGGTAATTCACCTTCATTGGGGTTAGAGTCCTTGTTCTTGGTCATGTTCGCGTAGTCGTTATCTTTAATGGATCTTGCTAAGCCGAAGTCCGCGATCTTGACGACCAAGTTCTGGCTAACGAGTACATTTCTGGCTGCTAAATCCCCATGGATCATCTTCTTTCCTTCGATGTAAACCATACCTCGAGCAACCTGGAAGTATAATGCCACAAGAGTCCACAACTCCCTAGGGGGGGGGGGGCAAGGGGTATTTGTGTTCCTCGGGATTTTAATTTCACCGTGAACTGGTAATGAGGAAAATAATGCTCCGTAAGCTGGGAATGGGGTATTAGCCGACCACCGTGATCAAGGATTTACATTAATCGTGAACTGGGAATTTTTTAATATTAAATAACCGTGAATCGGAAAATCGTCAATTTAGTATTGTGTATCCGCCCTTCCATTGCATGCGGAGAGTTCTGCTTTTAAATCACCGTGTCGTGGGAATGTAGAAATTTATCCTTCGTGAACTGGGAACACGATCCCCCCTTGCCCCCGCCCTGTCGGACCTTGGGGGTAAATGTCAAATTTCGATTTTTCACATATGCCTGTGTCGCCATCCCTATTTGGCACCGAATATATTATTTCAGCTGTTCGATATCAGTATCCCACAACACGTCTGCACCAGGCGGTACAAATCTTTATTCTCGTCGCACCGTTATATTATTGTCATAAAATAGCACACAAGACATCGACTAACTGCACAAGATGGTGGGAAAATATGTGTGCTGTTGTGGACAGTACCTGGCTTGCTTAACCTCAATCGAAATGCATTACTGTTACGTCACTCACGCAGTGGCGCGTGAGCAAGCGACCGGTTATATTAGCAAGAGAACGGATTGTCTAAACCAGACATGTAAACATTTGATTAGTCCAGTCTGACCGAATGTGTTCTTAAGCAGAATACTGTGGTGCCGCTGGTGAGAACTGTTTCCCCATAGCGGATATGTCTTACCCGGTGATTATGACGTCGTTAATCAAAAAGTAAGTAGTGCGGGAGAGCGCGGAGGAACTGGCGGAAGCTTACTTTAATTTTTTTTTTTTTTACATGAAAGAAACTGGCATGACATTTACACATAGTAAGAAAACATTGGCTATAGAGATTCTGTTCTGCTCGTGCATGAGGAGTAAATTCAGGATACGGCTAAATTAACCGTAATAACCCACTCTCAATGGGTGTCTACTTTTTGTTGAACTCATTCTGCTTGTGATGGGGGTTACTCTCCACAATACGCCTCTCTAACTGGTAATTAAATACGATTAACCTTACCGCGCCGAATAAACTTGGCGTATATTCTTTTTGCTTACAAAAAATATATATAATGTTTAACAAGAATCAACAAACGGTTAATAAGCCGTTTAGATGAACTTGAAGTTACACCCAGCAATACGGACTTACAATTAATTTGTTTTCTCAGTCCTTTTGTTTGTTGCGTCGAAATAGAATCTAACCATGTTCCAATCTTATCCCAGAGACTCCTCACTATGTTACAATTCCAAAAAAGTTGCTCAACTGTTTCTATATCAGTCTTACAGAAGGTACAATTTTCACAGGATACTAATTTACACATATATAAGTATCTATTTGGTCGGGATACACCTATGTAGAAATTTGTATTGGAAGCTTCTCATTTGTTCATCCACTGTGCATATAGTTGGCATCAGATATAGTTGCTTCCATTCATTGTCCGTAACATATATATTTAAGTGTTTAAACCACTTCTCTTCGCTACACTTACCGAACTTAAGGTATCTAATAAATATTTGATAACTCTGGTTGCAAATGCGCTTGCTTTTCCTAATAAATTCTGTTTGCTTACTTGCAACACGAGAGTCAATTTGCGCTCATAAAATGAGTCAAACAGTAAAAATCTGCAAAGTTCAGGTGCATAGGATAATTCTGAATGAATTCTTTCCACCCCAAAATGTTACCTTCTTCATTAATGTTATCGTTAAAATACACGATACCTCCCCTGATGAATTCTGTCTTGCGTTTAGTTAAATTTGGATTGGTCATGAAGGAGGTATTCCAAAGTGGCATTTCATATACAACTGGTTCAAAGTGCGCCGTTGACAAATGTACCCAGGCTTTAAACACATCAGCCCAAAAGGGGTTTGACATAGTATGGTACTGTTTTTGTGACTTAATATCCAGTTCCCAGCAAAGAGCTTTTTCGCGACAGATATAGTTACAGAAGAAATCCCGCCATGCACCCTCTGTCTTCGACAACCGTTGTATCCATATCTTCAAAGCTTGTACAAAGACTCTACATGCGTGAGACCAACTCCTCCATCCTCTATATTCTGTGCTAAACGCCCTAGCGATATTCTAGATTTCTTTTTATTCCAGATGAAATTGCGAATTGCACTATTTAATTTGCTGAGAATATCTCTCCCTGGCGAAGGTAGCGTTGATAGCAGGTGGACTAAGTTGGGTAAAGCAAGCGTCTTCAGGATCACAACTCTTCCTTTCAGCGATATGTTACGTTTTTCATACATCTTCAAGAAGCTCGAAAGAAAGAAAATTTCTAGTACTTTGCTGGAATTGTTAAGCTTAATCATTTTGCTCAGATCTGAATGGAAGATAATACCCAACAGCGTGAATTGACAGGTCCATGTCAAAGATAAATCCGAGCATATCATGTCTATTGCATTTGCTTTGATACCAATCCAAACAGCTTTAGTTTTTTCTATATTCACCCTTAAACCCGAACATCTTTCAAATTTATCAAGTACGTGCATCGTGTGTCTTAGGGAAGCTTCAGTGTCATCGAGAAGCAGAAACGTGTCATCCGCATATTGGCCTAATTTATATTCCCGATCTCCCAGTTTCACATCACAGATATTGTTGTTATTTTTTATTTCCATCGCCAACGGCTCTATTGCAAGTATGAAAAGATAGGGCGACAAAGGGTCTCTTTGCCTACACCCTCTTTCTAACTTAAAGAACCTAGAAAAAATACCGTTGTTAATCACACAGCTGTTTGAGTCTCTATACAGTGTCCTGTACCATTTCATAAAGGAATTCCCAAGATTATATGCTTGCAGAACTTCATCTAAATATTTCCAACTGAGCGTATCAAACGCCTTCTCGAAATCTACTAATAGTAATAAACCCCCCTTTCCTTCCTCCCTTAAATAATGCATAATATCATATACAAAACGAGTATTTTCTCCCATATATCTATTTTTAAAGAAGCCCTTTTGGTCGGAGCTGTTGGGTTTGTCAAGAACTTTTTTCATTCTATATGCCAACACTCCGGATAAAATTTTGTAGTCCGCGTTAAGCAGGGTAATTGGCCTCCAATTTTTCATGAAGTGTCTTGGCTTATCACCTTTTGGCAGGCATGTAATTATGCCCTGTTTTTGAGAAATGGATACATTTTCTGTTTTGATAGACATAATGTAAACTATTCATTAAATAGTGCGCGATGTCGGTCCAAAAGACTTTATAAAAGTCTATTGGCAGACCATCACTCCCTGGCGTTTTGGCGTTTTTCATGTTTCTCATAAATTCTTTTACCCCATTCCGTGTCACCATACCCTGGCATATATCTTTTTGAGTAGAATCCAAAGCATTTATGTTATTTTCTTTTTAAAAGTACCCAGATACATCAGAGGCTGCCGTATCTGAGTTAGCGTATAGTAGTTGGTAGAATGTTGCCCGTTCTTTCATAATCTCCTTAGGTTCCACAACCAATCTGTCGTTAACTACCAACTTATTGATAACTTTATTCACGTAATTCTTTTTTTCTAAACTGCAGAACTACTTGATCGGCTTTTCACCTTCCTCGTAATACTTAGCTCTGGATCTAAGATATGCTGCCTTAATCTTTGGTTGTCGGATATCTTCCAGCTTAACTCTAAGTTCTGTTATCCTGTCATCATTTCAGATTGAGGCTGTTTTTTTAGTTGTTCCAACTCTTCAAGCTATGCTTCGATGAAAGACTCCTTTTCAGTATTTTTTTCTTGTAGCTGCTGTAGCTAATCGTTGCCCCTCTTATCTCCAGTTTTAGCATTTCAAATAACATTTGATTATTTTTGTTCAATTCGATTGTGGTTTGAGTATTGATTTTCTGCAACGGCTTACCATACATCAACAATGTCCTATGTATGCACCTTTTCACCACGTTAGAATATTCTGGATCTCGCAATAGGGATGCATTTAGTTTCCAAAATCCTTTCCCCCTTTCACTATGGCTGACATTTAAATAAATGCTAACAAGGGAATGATCTGTATGACCAATATCCGATTTCTCATTCATTGCATTAATATCTGGTGTGACAAGAAAGAAGTCTAGTCTAGCACGTTGCGACTTTTTTTGTTCATTTGTCCACGTGAATCTTTTGGTGGTTGGGTGATTAACCCGCCACGTATCAATCAATTCAAGACTTTCACTCATATTCAGGACTCTGCGTTTAGACTTACAGTTGTTTTCTCTAGTATAACCGATGCCGTCTATTTCAAAATCAAGAACCAAATTCCAGTCACCACAAATTACAACACTGGCGCTCCCTATATTTTCAATTTTGGTGTGCATGGTTTCATAGAACACAGGTAAATCCTTATTAGGGCCATAGACATTGACCAAGGTAAATCTAGTGCCAATTACTGTAATATCCAAAACGACCAAGTTACCCTGTTCATCCATGTCGATATCGGTAACGTCATAGTCTATCGTATCGGATATTACAATAGCCACCCCTCTTGCTTGAGTCAAGACTGAATTCAAGTAACACTCGCATTCTCACTCCGCTTTCATCGAACTTTGAGACAAGGGCTCTAAATGGACGTCTTATAAGCAATAGATTGAACCGTTTTGGTCCTTTAACCAGGATCTCACGTCCTCCCTCTTTAGCTTTAAACCTATTCATCTAACGTTCATACTACTTAATTTAATTTGATCTCACTATCTGGCAATGGCTCTATGACGCCAGTTTGTGAATAAAATATAGTCATATTGCTACCGTATCGACATTTATAACACGTTGTTTGAGCGTAGAACCAGCCAGCCATATTCTATTAGACCCCATCTGGGGTTATCGATGAGTCAAATGCAGCCATCTTGTGGGGTCTCTTGGATACAGGGCCGGTAACAGCTTTTCCTTCCTCGCCAAAAGCCAGTCAGTCGGGGCGTTATACCGCCACATTCCTGCTCGGTCGGGGCTTTACCGCCAAAATCCGCTCGGAAGGGGTATTTGTGCGCGGCAATCTGCTCTATGAAGCTCTGTCTCCCCCCTACCCCTAAGTTCTAAAATATCCGCTCAACAGGGGTACCTTTTTCATCACAAATATCCGTTCTTTCAGGCATCAATGCCCCGCGGAACACCCCCACCAGATTTGTATAATAGTGCCCCGCACCCTCCTCCCGGGCGAACACTATCGCCATCTGGTGAAAACGGTAGCGTATAGACAATGCAACAACTTCCCTACGTTACCTGGATTGCCATGTCAATAAGGTCCTCTTGCGGAAGTGTTGGTCCTGGACCCTTGTCGTCACGCAGGAAGTCCAGCAGACTGCCCTTCTCCATCAGCTCAGTGACGATGTACGCCGGGTCGTCCGAACAGACGCCGTACAGACGCACGATATTAGGGTGCTGCAACGTTTTCATTGTGACTGCTTCTTTTAAAAATGTTTCTTTGGCGACTTTACTTGTTATGGGAGTCTTCACCGCCACCTCAAGTGTGTTCTTCCATAGGCCTGAAATATTGAGAACTCAATATTGCAGTCTATTGCAACTATTGCAGGCATCATTTCAATTTACGGCTCGGGTGTGTAACGTCGCATTATAATGAATTATATCGTGAACCAAGTACTGTTCCTAACCTTTCATGACTTTTCCGAAGTGGCCTTCGCCTAAAGGATCATTATCCAAAGTAATAGAGGACTTCGGGATTTCAAAGGTGTTCGTCCATTTGCTTGACAGGTCTGGGAGTGATGGTTTCTGTTTTGGACAAGCCGATCTCAGGCAGCAGCGCAGATCATCCTTCGTACCTGGAATCAGTGGTGTGTAAACGGAAACACAGCATGAACTATGCATGCAATGCATTGAAGCCTGTGATAGAGGGGTGGTTTTCAGCAAAGGGACCGCCATTAGCAGCTACTTACTAATACAACATATTGCCATTGTATACATGACGAGGCGGCGGGTATGGACATGCCTAGGTACAATAGATAAAAATGATCAACACTGCGTCAAACAAACAACTAAAACAAGTTAACATCTCCACAAGTTAAAACAGTAAATAACTTGGGTTACATACACCCTAATGGAAACCTTCAACAATGAGACAATTAGTGTTCCATGAGAGATTTCCATGATAATTGTTTTGATGTAGCCTTCACGTTATCACGCTCACGGATGTAATGATCGATAAGCTCTGTCAGGCTAGAAAACTTCTGCGATGTTGATATATAAACTTGTCCGTCGTCATCGGCGAGAATTTTGTAGTGTCTGGGACTTCTGACACCCGCTTCATCGCACCACAGCATGGTCAGTGAGTGTTGATCTGACGCAGTAATGACAAAAACAAATCCTTAAAATGGTGACAGATTCATGGAGTATATCTCGAGATATTTATTTATTTATTTATTTATATTGATGTGACATATGTGACTAATAAAGGAGATTCTGATTTTTAAATGGCTCCTTACTGAAGTGTGAAGTCATACGTCACAACTATAAGAAAAGAAGACAAAGAAGTAAATATGAACTCCAGATCAACCTACTTTCACGATTTTGACTTTTTCTGACCAGGAAATCGCCTGATTCTCTATCTGAGTCTTGCACTATGGTCGTTGCCTGTAACACAGTTATATCTCCGTGGTACCACCTGGTGACGAAAACAAAAATTGATTATTGTTATCGACCCTAGACAACATGCACAAATGTCTGTCTTTAATTAATTAATATTTAAACTATTTGTCGACGATTAACATTACGGGATTGAACAAGGCATTGAAGTGTTCAGTATCATTTGAATGGTAACAGCTTCTTTTTATTCTTCCAATCTTGAGATCGATTCAGTTAAATAACCCTGGTGAACATTGAAACTTGACAAAACCATGGAAACATACCCTTGCTTAACAACACAATTTCCATATTTATGCTTTATTAATATAACAATAATAATCTTGTTGGCCATCAATCACATCAATCAATCACATAAATTTTAGATGGTTGTACTGATAAAATGACATGATGATATCCGATTGGCTATTTACACAAATTTAATTAACAGTGCTAAACTCATTTATATCTTGCCTTACCCCCCCCCCCCCCCCTCCCATTAATAACTGAGAAAGGACGCTTTAGGCGTCCTTCCGATTATTAAAGCTAAAGTAACTACTGATATGACGTACTGTTTCGTCATCAAATCGCCTTTCTTAGCCACGTAATTCTGCGGAACAAAACCTATTGCGTCTCCGCTTTTTTTTATAACACGGTTCCAATTATCTTTGGAGCTGCAAAGATAAGAAAAATTATGAGATTCGCTGGTAAAATGTAGATACATGCATGAATTTGCGTTAAGTATCTGTTTCTATTGCTCACTAGTAATGAGAAAATTATTCGCATGAAATAAGCAAATATCCTTAAATGGGTAAATCAGTTCAGATAATTTGCGATGAGACGCTTATTTGTATGTGGTAACGTATTGAAATGATATTTAAAAAAATACATCCATAGACATTAGCAGACAATGCGCGATGTTTCAACAGAGAAGACACACGAAATTAACCAAAGACATACCTGTCACCAGACATCAACCAGAACCATTCTCCTTTGTTAAAGCTCAAGTCTTCTTCATCTGTGGCTATGTGACCATACAGCGCCACGACCTCTATATCACTAGCAGTCTCTGGATAAAAGAAGGAAAATGAATCTGCGTGCATTTATCCGCAGTAAACGTAAAATTTGGGGGGGGGGGGGTCTAAAAGGTTGCTCGCAGGTGTATTCCCAAAACGAAGGCGCGCCCACGGGCGGCGAACGGGTGTGGCAACACACTCCACCGGACATATTTCCCAACCAGACATATTCATCACAGGGCATATTCCCAGCCGATATTCCCTTCCCGTCATATTCCTTAGCAGACATTCCAACCCGGACAAATTTTAGATCGGACATATTTTTTCTCACCGGTCGTATTTCCATCCGGACAGATTCCATCTTGCACCTAACCCCCCCCCCCCCCTCTCCCCCCCGCCTCTTTCGGCCAATCCTTTTCAAATTATGTGCCCCCTGGCCTCTCCGTCTCCATTCTCTTATTACCCTCTCCTGGCACTCTCATTCTCCGCGACCTTGCGTCTTACTACTCTCGCGAAACGAGAATTCAAGCTAAATGTACTTTGAATGGCTACAATGACTACATTTGCCAAATAGGTCATCATATGGCAATGATGACATGGTTGTTTGTACATTTCGTTGTGACGTCATCTCCACTAAAGTTACCATAGCAATCGGCCATAAGATTAGACCTGAAAATGCCACTCATGCAATAGGCCTATAAAGTCTCGTTCGCCAAGACTTCCGGTTCACTTATTTTGGGGACAAACAAACGAAGCACGTGTTCGGAACGAGTTTAGAATCTCTGCGCACACTGGTATCCTGACTATCTGTGGCGTAGGCGTGACGTATATGTTACGCAAGACAGACAGGAAACCACACCAACTGCGCAAGAGCCAGGCGCCGAGGGGTGGGTCTATTGCGGAAGGCCTAGCGATATGATTAATAATATTTAAAAAATATAGCTGCACAAAACTGATAGACGACATATTTTTCATCAATTTGCGCCATCACAATGACGAATATTTGTTACGCCGAGACCACACGGCTGAGAAACTAAAGTTTTTTTGCATTTCCTACGAAAACGAGGCATTATGACGTCACACGGATTCTCCCCATTGACAACGTTGGCGCAACGCTTCAAACAGAAAACTTACAAACAAAGAATGAAGAAACTTTGTCTTTTCGTGATTCACATGTGATACGAAAACATCCAGCTGGTCTTATTGTACCTTTACCATGTGGTTTAATGACGCACCCGTGTGTTGTTACTCCAGTCTAGTCTATTCTACTACACTGCACATTTTGGTTAAGTCGATCACTTGCTCTCGCCATTTTTGCTACCGCGGAGGCACGTGAAACTGTATGACGACACTCGCTGTTTTGGCAAAATCGCGAAAGCGCGGGTGCAGGGTGAATAAAATTGCCTAACGCCCAGCTAACTCGCGCTATTGTTATATTATAGGGCTATACACTTCTCGCGATCGGGCCGCGTGACTTCAGTTTTGGGGTCATACAAACATTTTATTGGCCCGACCTCAACCTCTAGCAGCCCGCCAATTTCCATTATCCGCCAGAGAGGCTGAGGGCGAATAATGCAAATGAAGGGCTGCTACATGTTGATAAAGGGCCAATAAAATGTCTAAAGTCATGCAAAACTTGCGCTATTACTGTTACTACGAGTTTAGTTTTTCTCACATATGTGCTGGGAGTTAAAATGTCTCCTTGTTTCTTTGGTTTAATGGGCCTATTCGCATACAACGTTCGAAGTAAAATGCTTAGCACTTACAAGCCTTCCCACATGTTGTATATATTCGTGTATCATGATCAAGAAACGGCACGCGTAGCTAGGCAACTAGGCATCTAGGCATCTAGGCGGGGTCTAGGCATTTAAATCAATAACCACGGTTATTTTGAGGGTGACGTCATGCGTCATTGTTCTACGCAATGTAACTATGGCAACGATTGTCTTGTGAAAGGACCGAAGGGCGGTTTGCGTCAGATTACAGGATTTGGGCGGCCTTCAGATTTAATGCGTACTAGTTAACGCCACTATCAATGACTACCTGACGCGCAGTCAACAGCTCAATGTAACCAACCAGTGGCGGATCCAGGGGGGGGGGCGCCGGGGGCGGGCGCCGGGGGCGGGCGCCCCACCCCCCCTTTTAGAGACGAGCCAAGCACTGTTAAAGTCTGATTTTTGAGAATAAATTGAGTTTGTTATGTAAAATATTCTCACACGGGGTCTGGCGCCCCCCCTTTCACAAATTCCTGGATCCTCCACTGCCAACGTTACGTGTTGTGAACCGGCTCGCTACGCGGTTTATGCGTGAATCGAATGAGTGTGAAAATACTGATGCAGGCTATCGTTAAAGATAAGACATTGATCTCTCCATAATGCAAACGGAACAACACTGTGTTTGCCTGACCAGTCCGTATATGGATAGAGCGTTGTTACGTAGCCCAGGATACCGAGCGCAGACATTCAAATCATGGCAACATATCACGTCATATTACAGTCAACTTTTGAGAAGAATCGAGTGGGTGTGAAGCTTTTGCTTTCTTTGATCCAGGCATTGCTGACTATAAAATCATAATATAGTTAAAGACATTTATATCTCCATAATGCATGGGGTCCGTCCGATGAGACTGTTGGAAGCGTTTGTATTTTGAGGCAAATCATCGATGTTTACATTTCTGCGACAAACGGAACAACATTGTCCTCGCCTGGTCAGTTCGGGGCTGCGATGTGACGTCACGAATAGCCACGTGGAAGTTGTTGTGTAGGGCATAAGAGCGCCTTGCGACACGTAGTCTCAGCCTAAGTGAGCGGTGGGTTTGGGGATGTTTGGGCCGTCACAGTCTAAAAACCGGGCCTTTTTTTATTTAATGCCGTCTTGTGTCGTGGGGTGTACAGGTTGTGAACTTTGACATGATTCCACTTGAGCACCAAAAACGAGCGAAATGCACGGATGCCGACTTTGTGGTGGAAAGACGACACCCGACTAGGAGACCACTTGAATTTGGCCAGCGTGGTTAAGAAATAAGTGATGGGCGGGCAAATCACGAAGATAATCCAAAGTCGTTATCGGTTCACGAAGATAATTAAACCGTTATTCCGAATCCCGAAGATTACTGATTACTAGATAGGTGGTGCCCACGACCCCATCTGCCCCCCCCCCCCTACCCCCATAAGCAGACACTGACGTACAGTTATATAACGCATAGAAGAAGACCCCAGCTGATTGAGATCTCCGGGCACGAGAATGACTGGACTATACGAGGACAAAAGGAAAGAAAACAACTAATGTTCAGTCTCAGATGGGCACATTGAGATAAAATGCTTGCTCTGGGGAAAGTGAGAAACATGCGGAAAACATGTTGTCCCGGACTCCATTGGAGGCTATGGCGATGCCTTATCAACCCACTGGCTGGAGCCTAACTTGTACGGGATTGGTCCTATGATTCCCATGTTAAAGAGTCTGGGGTTTAAATTTTTCTGCCCTACGCACGCACGCGCATGCGTGACCTACTTCGCTTTGTTGCCAAACCTCGCAGCCCTGAATAAGGAGTGTTGTTACATAACCATGGATATCGCGCGCAGACATGCGAGTCATGATGATTATGACGTCATACAACATGGAAAACCCCGCGCAGCACATTAGATCGCCTGACACGGACAGTCATTCAAGAGACAATCGCATTCTGGTTAATCAATTGTCTAACCGCTCATATAATACATAAATCAACTCGGATGATAAGTATCCTTGTCTCGTGGGGTCTCGATAAGATCCCGTAGTGACTGTACAGCCCGCTAGGAGTAGGGGCTATAAAGACTCGTTGACCAATACTTTCGGTTTACTTATTTTGAGACAAGTTGAACGAGACCGGCTGGTCTTGTAAGGTAGTAAGTACACTCGACCGGTTGTGGTATCACTAGACCGGATCAGGGCATGCAGAGTGAAGATCACCCCCCCCCCCCTCTCACACATGCACACAGGCACACAACAACTGTTCCCTGCATTATGGAGGCAAACAGTTATCTCATTTATGTTGACACATTTATCTCTTGATTTTCTTAATCACTTTGGACTTTTTCTTTTCTACAATCATAATTCTGTGTTGGCGCCTTTGGAGTTTTAGCCGCACAACTTTTAGCAGTTTATCAGGGTGTTTTCTAAAGACCAAACCCCAATTTGTGAAGATAAATATCTTGACTTTAAAGGATAATGTTTTAAGAACGAGACATATAAGCCGAGAAAACGGCTGATATAAATGCCAACCGGGGAATGTGAGGACTTTTACTACGATGTGTCTAGACTATTCTAGTCCCGGTTTGCTGATGTTCTTCAGTGCGGGAATAATGATCGTTCTGGTGCCCCCCCCCCCCCCCCAACCCCCCTCCCTAGCTCGTCCTCTATCTTACCGATGGCCATGGCGGTTTTCATCATGCAAAAGTTATATTTACTGACATTTTGGCACTGCCCTTATTTGCATATTGATGGGGGCGAGGGGGTTCCGCGGTAAAGACCCCCCCCCCTTTTTTTCACCGTCAAAATCCGCCCGGTCGAGGTTTTGCCGCCAAATTCCGCTCGGAAGGGGTATTTTTCGCGGCAACTGAGAAGGCACATTTTTAGAGCCACCCCCCCCCCTCCCCCCCGCCCCGCCCCCCGCTTGCAAGTTTTCATATATCGGCTATCTTTTATAGGGGTATCTTTTTCATCAGTTATGCCGACGAGGTAGCGGCGGCTGGTCCTCTTGCCACCGGTCACTAAGCTCCGCCCCCTGTCTCCTGATTGGCTGGCTCGAGAGCGAGAGATTGGACTGGACTATCACCAGGACCGGGGCTCCCCGGTGTGATCCAGGGGGTTCTTGCTAGATCTTTCTTGCTCGAAAAACCCGGCTTCTTTGCAGAACATCCCGGTTACTCGATAAAAAACTAGGATTTTGGGCGGGAAAGTCGGTTTTTAGCGCTAAATTGTGGTTATAGCACAGTTTCCAGAGCTATAACCCTAGTTTTAGCGAGAAACCTAGTTTTTACAGCACCGAATGTATCATAATGCCTATAACCCGCATTCTTGGTCAAGAAACCGGCTTTCTTGCCCACAAATCCCGCTTTCCCCAGAAACCAGGATTCCGAGTTAAAAGCCCAGTTTTTAGTCTCATAACCATAGTTTTAGCGAGAAATCTAGTTTCCTGTCGAGAAACCTAGTTTCCTGAAACCTAGCTTCCTGTCGAGAAACCGGGTTACTTAGTTGCTAAGGTTCGTATCTAGGATACGTCGTGAGCGTCGCACGTTCAGCCAATGAGAGCACAAACGAGTTACTGAGGGAATTCCCCTTGGAATCCCAAATGGTCTATAGATAATTACGCCGTATTATGCAACTCGGCTCGTATGCTCACACCACCCCTTGGCGTAGGAGGGGGGCGGGGGTCGTGGAGGGCGGCAGCAAGTGCTGTTATCAGTGGCCGTGAATGCTATCGGTTTAGTGTTGGCGACGGTCGTGTAGTGATTGTTTGCAAAGACCGGACAATGCTTGCTGGAGGAGCGACTGCGTGGCGGCGGTGATTGGCGACCTATTAAAATGTTGAAGCGAAATTCATATGAATCTTATAATGCTGCCGACCGTGCCACTTGGGCTCAAGACATCTATGTGGTGTAATTCCTGTAAATGGTATAATTTGATTGGTGCGTTGACAATTTGTTATCAACGACCGTTATCATAAAGTTGTTGCCTTGGTCTTGATTACCCCATTATTTGTTGTTTTGCACGCATTGCTAGCATTGGGCATAGGCCGGCCTGGCCCGCTTTCTTGACCAAGAATGGGACTTCTAGGCATTATACATTCGGCGCTGTATAAACTAGTTTTCTCGCTAAAAGTATGGCTATAGCTATGGAAACCGAGCTTTCTGGCTATAACCACAATTTTAGCGCTATAAACCGACTTTCCGGCCAAGAATCCTAGTTACATGTCGACAAACCGGGATTTTCGGCGAAGAAACCGGGTGGCCCGTGCAAGAAACTAGGTTTCTTGTCGAGAGGTTTTCAACTATTACAGGGCATTCATACCCAAAACATTACTGAGTCTAGTTTGAAGCCCATAGTAAAGTATAGGGACACGCTGACGCGTTGTACCCAGAATGGTTGTTTCTAGAGGTGAGCGCGCGCTGTCTGTGACTTCACTTACAGACCGTATTGCCCCTCTATGCTAACCTTGCGTGGTGGGAACTTGATCATTCATGCAGGTGGACCCCTGGTTGTCATGTCCTGCCTTCATTGCCTCCTCCGATATGCAGCCATTATCAACGGCGCGTGGCTGATTGCCAGGGGTAGCACGGTCGTTGCCCCCTCTAACCCCGGGATCTGAAAGCAAATATTAACATGACTAAACCTACCATTCGGTGTATAACCAGTATTTTAATCATTATTCAGGACTGGGCGAGATAATATTTGCATTTATGCATTGTCTTTGTATGTCTGTAATCTCGCAAGTGACTATAATAAAACAATATCTATCTATGTATTAACATGGCTAAGCTTAACATTCGGTTTAGACCCAGTATTTTAATGATTGTCGAGGCCAGAGCCAGATCGCTTTTACCTTGCGCGGTGGGCGTTTCATCCTGTTTGAACACCGGGTTGCTATGCCCTGTCTTTGGCTGCCTGGGACCAGAGACAGGACAAATGTTTCCCATGGTCGTGCGATGGAGTGTATCGGGATCTGAAAGCACGTAGCGTGATTTGAGAGCTTTGTACTTCTTAAGCCAAAGGTTCATCGGCATTGTCGTCCGCGTGCACGGACAACATTAAACAAACATTAAAGCCGTTAATTTTCATCTGCATTATGATATTCGAAATAAGTTATGTTCTGAACACATCAAGCTGTCTGAGCGTGTAACTCCATAGCATATATGTTATCATATGTTAAAAGGTGAACAAATTGCGTAATGTACGAATTTTGATGACGTAGTACGCAAGAAAGCCACTCTTTCAGACACGAGATGCACCATTTTGGCTACAAAAAGTGGTTTACCAATAATGTTCCGTTATTTATTGCATACAGTATTGCATACAATAGATGGTGTGCTGATATGGTAGGAACATGAATACATCATCTCCAGTAGAAAAAGTCAGTTTTGCAAGAAAAATAGGGCTGCATGAATAACTTTAAAATTCCAATGTTTAGAATTGTTATCAGCATATCAATTAAACACTCAAATTCCCTTAGACTGGTCTGCACAGATCTTGCATCGCAGAGCCATGCATTTCATTCAGTGGTGCTCCGTCCATCGGCTGTGACCGCTGCTGACAGCCGAGGGCAAATGTTCAGATTCTAGAAAATCCTCCAAATGAATACAGGACGTGTTAACTAAACGGAGTACCACAATCTACCTACCTCGTTGAAGAATTCAATCCATGCATGTAGTTCGATATTCCAACACATTTGTGACGTCCGAGTCGGCAGATACTCGTCAGTGACACTGTGAACACATAACCCCTCTCCAGTCGTCGTGTGATATACCTTCTTCATCAAGACACGTAGATTAAAGAGACCGCAGAGATCGAAGAAGGAGAACCTCTTGTCGATGTTTTATACACCCAAAAAATCCGCTTTTTGGTACGAACGAGATATATAGAGCGATGGCCTCAAAGTCTATTCTTTATCATAGAGGCGGGCGATGTAATGCAGGTTTTGTCGAAGACAATACGATCTTGGTTAAAAATAATCCTGGGGGCAATGATATAACATCGATTTGTCTGGTGTCCACCATCACCAACCGACCCCAACCCACAATAGTCGGAGAATATTATCATTAAAGGTATTAGTTCAAAGCGGCATTTAGTAAACACTTTTATATAGGGCCTATTCGACACGGCGATTTTTGTCGACAACGCGACATTGGGGAGGCCTTAAAATCGACATCCGACACAAGACTTAGTGACACACGAGATGGACCTCTTCTTAAAATCGATATGCGACATAGCCCCCGCACCCCCCGCCCCCCCCCCCCCCCCTCATTTGCACCATAATCAACGCAGTTTGTCGCTTGCTAATAATAATAATAAAAATAACAATAATAATAATGTCATTTCCCAATGGTATGCACCAGGCCCAAGATGTATACTAATAGAAAGATAGTACACCTCCAACACAAACAATTTGGAAAACATATTGTTTTAATAAAGATCTACAAGATCACTGTATTTGAGGTATTTTAACTTTACACATGTATGCCTAAATCGCCAGGGCATATAAAAAAGGCATTTGAAATATCTGCATAAAATATATAAATCTGTACAGTAGGCCTTTGGTTTATTAAATCCACAATCTTATGGGACAATCTCGGCGGAATTATTGCCAAAAGTTACTAAATATAATAGACGTTTATATATATATATTATATACATATGTATTTCTATACTGGCCTATATAGACATTGAACATACAGACGTAGACAAGGAAGGTAATTGGTAATGCGTGGGGCGAGGGTGAGGGACGAAGGCGAGATATCTGTGCCACTTTTAGGGGTCGAATATCAGGGACGTGGAGGTGGGGGTCTCACATGATCAGCGGACTGAACAGGGGTGAAGAACGGGGATCTGGGTCGGCTTAGAGTCTCAGGAAGCCCGCAGAACTGGGTGAATTAAGAGCGGGGGTCGAGGCAATTGACGAGCAAAATGCGTCTGTGTTATTTAACTCTGTGCGTGGTAGCTCAACATATATATATATATATCTGTGTTATTTAACTCTGTGTTATTTAACTCTGTGCGTGGTAGCTCAACATATATATATATATATATATATATATACGTCACTTCCTGGTTGTCTTATCGCTATGTACTAGTTAAAGAACAAAGCTGGAGTGCATTAGCCAAAATAAAGCACGAGACGCGATATCATGTATATATATATATACGTCACTTCCTGGTTGTCTTATCGCTATGTACTAGTTAAAGAACAAAGCTGGAGTGCATTAGCCAACATAAAGCACGAGACGCGATAGCGTCGAGTGGTTTATTTGCGGAATGCACGACAGCGAGTTCATTAACGTATTTATAAAATTGTTATAACAAGGCATGACATGTGCTCACGTTTGGACACAGGAATTGACAATTGTGTCAGTTTTTCCATTCATTATTAAAATAAAGCACTGATTTACCGTTCTTTATTTCAATGATCTATTGAACTGAATATATGTTGCACTCTCTAAAGAAAGACACCATTAGCCACTCGCAATGACACTGCTTTTCCTTTCCTGGCACTCCCATTCCCTCCGTATCCAGATCTGACATTCCCATTTGCTCTTGATCATCTCCTGGCATGTGCTTTGCTTGTTATACCCCCCAACAAATGGTCCTATATAAAACAATTATGCGCTTGTACTATTGTACTTATCCTCATTCCCGCTCACTCCGAATCCTCTCTTAACACTTTTAGCCATGGTCATAAAAAAAACATGAAAAAATCTATAATATAACTATACCAAAGCCCCCCCCCCCCCCCCCCCGTCCCCCGCCACATGGCCGCTTTGTTTTCTCAATGCGTTGAGGGCTGTTTTAGTGCGTCTTGAACTAAATTTGATAACAATCCTCATGTTAATCTAGCTGCATTCGTTTGCCACGCCTTCATACTGCACGATAACTTCAGCTAGTAATATGTATATTGATAGTATATGTCACTGCAAGTGTGTTTTTTTTATTATTCTTATTATTATATGGACCATAGGCCGATGGCCTCTCAGTATAATAAAGTTCCTTATATAATACTGTTATGAAACCCTCTGTTGTGTTACGGAGAGGAAGTAAAGTTCATGTTTGTTATTTCCTTTCACGTCGGGAACCAGGGGACAAGAACCAGTTAAGCAATGGAGTCGGTAATTGGCATATAAAATGCACGTGGGGGGTGTTGTATTAGGACTGATTAAGCATTTTTGCCAAATATGGCATATGACAAACATGCTGGGAAGCGCTGTCGCAGGCTCAAGCATGTTAATTAGAGATGGACGTTTAGCCTTAGTACGATACCGTCAGTCACTCCACGTGATTTTTTTGTTGTGGATCCCCCGACCCCTGGAGATCATGCGTCCGCCCATCCCGGTGGGGGGGGGGGGGCGGGGGGGTACTTAATACATTGCTGGGTTTGGGGGGTTCCACGGTACCCCCCCTTCCCTCCACGCTTTTGATCAACGTCTAATTGCGGTCTGTCGGGGAGTTCTACCGCCAAAACGCGCTGGGAAGGGGTATTTTTTTGCTAGCACATTTCCAGAGCCTATAATATCCGCTCTATACCGGTAGAAGTATCTTTTTCATCATAAACGTCCGCTCTATGCCTATAGGGTATCTTTTTTTGTCCTCTTTCTCAGGCATCAAGGCATCCGCGACCCCCCCCCCCCCCCCCTACCTACCCCCACACCAACAAAATGCTGGATATCAAAAATTGTAATCTCATCTTCTGTGTTCCGCTTGCCATACCATATTTAATGGCTGGCGCCGCGTAGCGGCGGTCTGCGAAAACTGACGAGATTGCACGAGACTTCAGCAAGGTCAAGGTAACGGAGGCAAATTTGAACATGGACATTCTTTTATTTTAGATTTGTAAACAATTTTACCATTTAACAATCTCCAAGTTGCAATTATGAACGTGAAGCGATACTGTTTGGCAAGTTACTTTTAGCTTCATTCGAATTGATGCTCAAGAACTTGCAGCTGGTGTGGCGTAGACTAGATCTACATAAAAAAACATGAGCGACCCGCAGGAAGCCAAGCGAGATAATTGGGCCGTGCACTCGACAACAGAGACAGAGCATTCGGACGCGGAAATAGAAACGACAGCTGAACAACTCCGGAAAGTGAAACAAGATGACGGTTTGCAAGGAGAATCAATTATGAAGAAATCGTCAGAGGAGGACTTTAGAAATGCAAAACTGAATCTACAAAGTGATCAAAACTTGTGAGTTTCCAAGGCCTGGTCAATTCTGTAGACGTGTAGGCCTAGTCATTATTTTATTTATAAGACTTACTTAAGTTTTAGGCTACATTCTAGATAAAATTAGGTAGACAATTGAGGAAAAGTCGTGTATGGCTTGTTCTAATAGGCTTATCCCATACTTGTGGACTGGTCTTAAATAATATGAATAGGCATTGCCTAAGTTGCGAGCTCAACCAAATTAAAAAATAATAAAGGCCTAGCTCTTAAAGCTGCTGTATCAACGGCAGCAACCAGCTGTCCTAATCTTATAGGTTTCTAGACAACTAGACCCAAAACCAACACAGGTATAGTTGGTTTGAGGTTGAGTTAGCTCTGACATCAAAACCACCACCAAGGTGAAGGTTTTGAACAGCGCAACACTGTTCTGTGTAGAGTTCTTTCGAAAGCTCCCGGCGCTAAATGTTTCAACTAATTTTTAAAATATTGGCATTTTTGCAATCTACAAACTGTATTCCTACTCCCGGCGCCTTTACTGAAGTCGAAAGCCCGCAAAATATCTGAAATATGAGCCATTTAAGAGTTCAGTTTGCGCACGCTGCCATGCTTGTTTTCTACATCAAAAAGTGTTGTTCTATTCAAAACCTTCACCTTGGTGGCGGTTTTGATGTCAGAGCTAAGGTTGAGTTAGCTTTGGGTCGAGTTGGCTTGGGGTTGAGTAGGTGATGGGTCGGGCATGTCGTGGGTCGAGTCGACTAGATGCTGTCTTATATCTGCTGTATTAGCTGAAGTAGTTTATATTCTTAAAACTACCTGTACTGAAATATCTTATTTAAGTTATAGAACTGATATTTTTATCTATTTCTTTTAATTAAAAATAAGATGGATGGCTTAGTTGTTTAACGGCAATATTTGGGCTTAAAGTCATATATGTAGAGAAATACAAAAATAAGTAGTTGCTTGAGTCTATAATTAATCATATTAGATCTATTTTATGATAATTAATATCTTATTCATTTTTTATCCTTTTTTCCTTTTGCTAAAATTATATATAGGTTGATGAGATATTTTTAAATCAAGTTTATACCTGGTCAGAGATTTATAGCAATCTATACCTATCTATGTACCAGTTATATGTTCATAAAAAAGCTAAATATGCCCCAATATGGCCAACAAAAATTGATGACAACATATCCATAAATATTTCTATTTATATTAGAAGGACTTTAATAGATCTATATCATTTCTATTAAAACTATTTTCAGAGGTAACTCCTTCATGAAAAACATATTTTCATTGCCTGTTGTGACCTATCCATGAGAACAGATACTGAACAATTGCTAAATACACCATGAGTAAGCTTCTTGAACACTCACACCATGTCAGAAGTATGTTTTATCATTATCCTTCTTCTTCTACCATTCTAGCAATCTATAACATGTTTTATAGCAGGCTTTATGCGGTTGTGACCTGTCCATGAGAACATATACTAAACTGTTGGTAAATACACCACGAGTAAGTTTCTTGAACACTCACCACATGTCAGAAGTACAATGTATGTTTTATCATCATCCGTCTTCTTCTATCATCCTAGATCTATACAATTTGCTACCAATGTAATATTGGTATCTCTCACAAAAAATGTTTTTAGAAAGTAAACATAAAAAAAAATAAGTAAACTGGGCAAATGTTACCAAATTTCCAGTGTATAAGTCACACCCACCAATTTTGAGAAATTATTAGACTTGAGCCATAGATAAGTCGCACCAGTGTATAAGTAAAATGAAATAAACTGACCATATGTTGCCTATTGCCTATTTACCGGTAGACACATGCTAAACCCTGTTTATTATGTATACTTGGTATCTCTATTTGAAAGTAATACTGCTTGAGTAGGAGTAGTCCAGACAGTTTTCTGATCCTCAAAATGGTACACATTTGTGTTGCTTATCAATATGAACTACTAAAACCGTTGTTTCAGTAATTGTTGCCTTTTTTATTAAACTTTTAATTCAATAATTGTTGTTTTTTTCTATTAAACTTTAAATCCAATAATTGTTTCCTTTTTTATTAAACTTTTAATTCAATAATTGTTGCCTTTTTTATTAAACTTTTTATTAAATAATTGTTGCCTTTTTTATTAATATTTTAATTATTTGTCAGCAAGGGGATGTTGACAATACAAAGTACAACCATTTTTTGTGTGAATATACTCAAAGCTTGACATTTGAAGAGGGGCTGTTTAGTTTCGGGAAAAGGGATTTCATTCAATATTTGTTAAACTGTTGATATCCTAGCTATATTTTTGCCAGTGATATGTTTAAATTTCATGCCCAAATAGACTGGATACGAAAATATTTGTATGTCCTATATTGTTTTGTGATGGTTATCTAGATCTATATTTGTCTGGCAGGGAAACCAGTTTTTGACATTTGACATGTAAAATGATTGTATTGGGACAATTTTAAACTTAAAATGTTGCTTTAAGGGGAATAAAATATATAATTCTGCATTTGATTAAAAATCATAATAATGGCATTAATTTAAATAAGTTATATAGATTAAAATCATTTGAAAATTAACAAAAATAACACTGAAAAACAGCTATTTTTTCAAATCATAGATGAGTGATATGGTTGTGAATAAATTTAAATTATCCTGGGGTGTCAAAAGTAGGCAAAATGTGTCAAAAAAAGGAAATAGTAAGTCATGTGAACAATATATAATAAAATATTCTTAAAATATTTACAGTTTTGGTTTAAACTCCTGTTTAATTTTTCTCAATTAAACTCTTCAAATTATATACTTCAGGGGTGGAGGCATTTGAAATATAGGTTTGGAGTCTAGAAACCAGAATTAAATTGTTATATTTAAAAAGGCAAAAACTGCAGCTGAAATTTTGATGTCCTAGATATATGTGTCAGAATTAGGCAAAAGGTGTCAAACGTTAGGAAATAGTATAGATCTATGAACAATATATACCGGTAATAAAATATTTACAGTTTTTGTTTAAAATCCTATTTAATCTGTCTCAAATAAACTCTTCAAATTAGAGCTATATATATTTCATGGGTGGAGGCATCTAAAATATAGGTTTGGAATCATAATAGAGACCAGAATTAAATTGTTATATTTAAAAAGGCAAAAACTGCAGATGAAATTTGATGTCATATGGAAAATTTAGTGTTTACCCCTACCTACTTTTTAGTTTTACAGTGACAGACAGTGGTTTAAAGCCCAAGGCCCTAATTGGCCCAAAATAACTCGGTCTAAACATGATTCCAAAAACATCAAAGAAAAATCTGCATTCCAAATAGCAATAGGCCTACTTCTGTCAGGGTCACTGACACTGGTGTTGACCACAGCTATGCTTGTTCTTTCAACCAGTCCAGATTGATTTCATCAGACATTCCGGTCTCCCTGACCATATCCATATGATATCTCTGGCTAGCCTGAATGTTCAGACGTTACAGTTTGACAGTCTGATGCTTACTGTTACAGTCACAAGAACAAGTGTCAAGACTGTACCGTCTGAACATTCAGGCTAATCTATGACTATCTGACTTGTTTTAGCTTGAACTAAAACTTTAGTTCAAGATCAAAATTAGCCAAAGCTGTCAAGTTAGATGGTTTTATAACAAAATACCAACCTTCAATCTCAACAAAACGTACTGACAAGTAGACGTCAACAAATCAACGACTGAGTCAGTTATTTATCTAATTTGACCAGGGGCAGGGTTGACACTGGCCTGAAAGTTCAGACGCTACAGTCCTGACACTTGTTCTTGGTGACTGTACCCAAGAACAAGTGTCAGGACTGTAGCGTCTGAACTTTCAGGCTAGGTTGACACGACAGTTTGACAGACCGACGCGAAGACGACACTCGACTTGGTCACTTGTCTGACTTAAAAAATTGACAACCAGGGGCTGAAATATTCATGAAAACTGTCATAGCAATCAGTTGAAATAAACAGATGACTTTCAAAAATAATACACACCTTGTCTAAATTTCTTATGACTTAGATCTATGCCAAACAGCAAAAACAAACAAAAGTTTGAGTCGGGTTTCGAACGCGTTCGCCAGGGTTCGCATTTTCCGGATGTTAGCATCAATGTCCCAACAGAGGGCGTTCCGCTAGTAGCCGGGAGAAATAGTGAATAAAAATGTAATCAATGTTTTATAGTTTTCATAATCATAATCCTTCATTATTCAGACAAATAAAGCAATAAAATAATAATTTTAGGCGTATATTCTGTTATATAGTCTGGAACTTTCTGAAATGGCTCCTATTATCGCCTTCATTCTCGGCCATGACGCGCGGCCGACGTTTTTTGAATTGTATAGTATGGCAATGTATGGCAAGCCAAACATATTTTATTTATTTTTAATTAATTTATTTATTTATTTTTAATTTATTAATTTATTTATTTATTTATTTTTTTCCCTTCGTATACGTTACCATAATAGCTCGCTAGAGCTCGCTAATATGTTGTAGGTAAAACCTAGAAGGCGAGCGTAGACTTTGACTTTGTTGTGAAGCAATTTTTTGGACCCCCACTGATGATAACTGGGCTAAACTGTTTCTCATAACCTTAGTTATGGCTTGTTCTTTTTAAAGGTGAAGTTTTACATATAATATTATGCTATTTTGTATATTTAATATCAAAGTTTTGGTACTGAAAAAGTAAATCTAGTAGTTTAGTAGTACATTTGATTTGTAGTCAAGTGACCTGCCCCTGACCGAATCTGTCATGATTTAGGTTCCTATTACCCTAGGTTGCTTTATTTGTGATCTGTAAAGTTTCGTTCGAGAGAAATTGCCATCTAAAAATAGGCTAAGGCAATGAAAAAATCAATTTCCATCCCCTGGTACATTGACTGACCGAAAATGTTTGTTCTCAAAGTTTAAAAGTGCCGTATTTTGTGGAGAGGGATCATTGCATGGTGTAGGTGGAGTGCCATGGTCAGATAGATGTGGCCGGCAATAGTTATGTTCCTGCCTTCCTGCTCCCTGATTTGGATTTGTAACTTCACGACTCAGCTCATGTAATGAGCTTGAGTAAAAATTATGCTCAAGATCTCTAGAATTTGAAACTGGACGACTGGTTGACTGGATTGTGTTACGGTTACCCAGTGTGAAGCAAAGTACTGTGAATATTTTTTTATGTAAGGGTGGTCCGCCATTATTCAACGCAGCAAACCCAGCAAGAAGTAGTCTACGATAGACTACGACTACGATAGTCTACAAGATCCCAAATGACAAGCAGCTGTGATAGATCTAGAAGCTTTTAGTTTTGAAGTAGATGTGCTAGAGAAGGGGAGCACAACTTGTTTTGATTTGATAATTGGACTACTGCAAGAACTTACTACTTTTTAAATATAATGAAGAATGCTAATGGATAGATGTTCGAAGATCTTGATAACTTAATTATCTCTAGATGTAGGCTAATCTTAACTGAAGGGTTTGTTATAAACCAAAAAAAATCCAGCTTTGTATATTACCTTCTAGCTAATCTATATTAGAAATTAGTTATTTGACGGATCCTACACGGACGCCTAATGAACTTTCAAACAACCCGTTTGAATGAACACAGATGTTGCTTTGATTCGATAATTAGAGTAAGGTTACTTTTTAAAGTAAGCTTATATTAAAGAATGCCAATGGATAGATGTTCGAAGATCTTAATAGATCTAACTTATCTCTAGATGTAGACTAAGCTTAATTACATTTTTTGTTAAAAATCTGCCAAACAACAGCAATTTTTGCCTCAATTTTTTTTCAAGCTTTGATCCAACTTAAAGTTGCATGTGGAGTTGTTTCGCGGTTTTTGAATGCCAAATTTGCGTATAAGAACACAAGCCTAAGGCCTTAAGGTTCATAACAGACAATAAACACCTACCATATCGCTCACCAATTATCTGCCAATGGCAATGAGCAAAACATTTCAAATTCATGAATTGTCCGCCATAAAAATGAAAACTGGTGCTGATTTGAAACGTCATAAACGTGTGTGAGCAAGTCGTTTACCGGTGCCACCGACAGGGGGCCCAAGCGCTAAATTATATGAGACAATAGAAGCGTCCGGAGCGCCACTTTTTCTTTGGAGGTGGCTGTTGACACTGCTTGTGGTCAAAGGTAACATTTCCTGTTTATGTTTATTTTGGTACAGCCGTTGCAACGGCCAGCTCCACGTGTAACTTTAAGCTTAGTAAGTCTTACATTAATTTCCAGTTAGATCTGCATTAGAAGTCTATTTTAATGAAAGGCTAAAAGACGGTTGTCCCAATCAAATGGTTCAAATAAGTAAATAAATAAGTGGTGAAAGTCATATGATTACAGCCTAAATGTGACGTTAGATCTAGCACCTTTTGGATCACCAACCTTGATCTATATTTTCAAAAGCTGAACTAGATTGTAGGCCTAACGCCAGTAACGGATCTAAATTTAGATCTGGATCTAGGCCTAAGCTTAGATCTAGAACATGTAATGCGTTAACGAAGCAATTTTTGCCTCAAATTGTTTAAAGCTTAGATCCAACTTAAACTAGATCTAGGGAACTTACATTAACTTAACTTCCAGCTAGATCTATATTAGTCAATTAGAAGTCTATGTTACTGAAAGGCTCAGTAAACATTAGCTAAAAGAGTCAAATGGTCCCCTGGTCAGGGTCAAAACTGTTCTATGCCCGACTATGGATCCTACACTGGCGCCTGATGAACTGTCAAATAGATCTAACTCCTAGGCTAGATCTAAATATTACACAAATAAGTTACCTTAGCACTTTAATGTATCACCAACCTTGATATAAATTGACAAAAGCTAGACTAGACGTGAAAATGTTGTAACATCAACGAAGCCTGGTAAACTGCTGACAAATCTGAAACTGTCGTCTGCGCGTTCGACTTGTGCTGCCACCAAGCGAATGCAGCCCGCGCGCGTGTTGAGCGCCCTCTGTCATGAGAGAGGAGGACACATGCATGTTGTCGCTATGACCAGCGTTTCATCAGTTGGAATTATGTTTTTGTATGTGAATTATCTACCAATTATGTATATTCTTTAGTGAATGTGCGGGTTTGGGCTGCATATAAGTTTTTGACAAAAAAATAAACATGAACTTTCCCGGAATGCATTTAAACGCATGCGCATGTTACACCACTGGGGGTCGACTACCGGTTGATTTTTTTTCGCGCTTTACAGTATGGGATTGAGATACAGATTTTGTCAGTTTTTTACGTGTGTGTTATCTAAAGAGCTCACTACGCTCGCTATTATGGTAAAGAAATATATTTCTGCCCTAAACTTGAACTTAGCATTATAGGCAAATATAGCCATTAAAGTTTTATATTGAGCTGACTATTGAAACAGGTGCACAAAAATAAACTTTTTATACTTCAGTGTCTTAATGTGTGTTTGTGGCAAGTCAAATATAGCTTTATATGTGAAATACCGTCATTTACATATGTTTTGGAACACCTGAAAAATAATTACAAACCTGGGTATTCCAAAACATACAGTCAAAAAAATTAATTAATTTTGCAGCTTTTCCCCTCTTTATGGGGTGGGGTGGTAAAGAGTAGGGGGCATATAGGTCAGTCAGCCCAAAAGCTTCCGTAGCAGTAGCCATGGCAGGATGCGTGTAATCAGCAGGGTAGGGTAAGATCAGCACACAGTATTTGGCTTCCTTGCTTCCTGTCAAACAAAGCCTGGCACGAGTGTAAAGGGATCGATCGAGAAGTAGGGGGAGGGGGGAGGTGTCACAGCTTAGCCTCTTCGTCACTGCAGGCACTTTGCGAGCTGAGAGGAACGGCCCTCTTCTGACGACGGGGGTGGGGTGGGCAGCGGTAGGAACGGGGATTACTTTCAGTCAACCAGCTCTGATGGAGAGAAGAGAAGCCGAGAATTGTGCGTCACATGGCTAGCCAGGGGTGGAGGGTGGTGCAGACAGAGCAGTTAGGCAGCGCAGAAATAAAACAAGACAGCCGTAGGCTGAGGTACTGACAGAAGTGACTTCATCTTCATTTCACCATTTATGCGCCGAAACTATGGCACAGGCGATGACATGCAGAAACACATATACTATAAGCTGATTTTGCCTCATGCTGGCTACATGATGCCTTCAGTGGGCATATTGGGTTAAACAGCTCCTTGAACAAACAACGTGGGCTAAATAGCGCTATAAACGGGCAAATTGGAATAGTTACCGCCTTCAGCGACCAATTTGGGCTAAACAGGGCCTTCAATGGCCAATTTGGGCTCAATAACGCCGATATCCGAAGGCGTTCTATCCCACACTGCCCACTGATAGCCGTATTGGGCTCGCTGAAAGCGCGATTTGGCCCAAATTGGACCTCTACGATGCGGATGCTGGAATAGCACAATCTAACGGCTGCTGTTCAACGCGGGCAGTTTTCCCAGATAGAGGGCGCCATTTTGAGTGAATTCGGCCAAATCCCGACCTTCTACGTGTGCTTGGTCCTGCCCTAATGCCTGTTCTCGGACTCATCATTGCTAAATTACGGAGCCCTCCAGCGTCAAAACTTAGCGTGCTAGGCTAGAAGCGAATGCGGATACCTCACCAAAGTCGACGTTTTCCCGTCCTTCGAAACCAGTCCCGACTCTCTAGCGTCGCTATTAAGGAAACGGCGGCCATCGCAAAGCAGAGGCATTGCCGCTCGATATCGCCGTTGACTCATAATGGGAGCTTCAGCAAAGGGGGGTGCACCTCTTGCGAGCGCTCTAGCGGCCAAACTAAGCGTCCTAGAGCAATTCTATCGCCATTTACCATGATAACCTTACAGTGGCCTCTCGCTTCATGCCAAATCTGGGCTCCCTAGCTCAAATATTAACCGAGTTATGGCCCTTATGAACGTCGAAACGCCACAAAAGTCCCATGGGAGAAATGCCGTCGGCCCTGCAACCGGAAGTAAGATAGGAACGTATCGCTTTTACTTTGCAGCTATACGAGGAACCACTTTGCCTACAAAATGACGCTACTCGCGTATTTTTATGATTTGTTTCCGATTTTTGACGATTTTTAGTAAGTACTGAAAGTGGGAGGCTGGTGATTTTGAATTTTTGATATGCAATGGTGCATATGGCTTTCCATAGTACCTAATTACCGCGGAGTAATGCTATATACCGTCAAGTAGTTCCGTTTTCATTGCCTAATTACCTAATGACGGGTTCGTTTAGAGCGCAGTTTGAAGCATTAACACTTGCTACCACACGTCGAAGTATCGTCGTGCACATGTTTCGTTGGGGGTTGAGTCGATATAAAGATTGAGGCGGAAGCGTGGGGTGATGCGGTAGACCTTATGGAAGGCCGATATCAAGATATTGCGGGGAAAACTACATTTTGAAAGCTATACTTTTACGAATATTGTCAACGCCCGAAACTGCGAGACCCGGCCTTTGGACATGAATCACATGCGACGGTCCAACGTTAACGCTGTCTGGCTGGCTCAGTGGGTATAGCGTTGGACTTCGGATCCAAAGGTCGCGCGTTCGATCCCCACTTGGTGCATGCCTTTTTTTTTTCGTTTTTCTGAACAAAATTTAAATCAAAACAATGATTCGGCTTCAGGGCGTCATTTTGTTAAGCACTGTGGCTATAGGTTACCATCTTTAACCAAAGGACAAATCCTGGTACCATTTGACGAAGGGACAGTCATGTGAAGTACGCGACAACACATTTGTCCCAGCATAAGAGCGAGCACGATGAACGGCTTTAACATGGGAATTCCCATAGAGAAATGCCGTCGTAGGCCTTATGTATGTATGTATGTATGTATGTATAATATTTGCTTATGATAATAAATATGTAACATTGTATCCCTCATTGCTTTCATGCACATGGTAAGCATTTGATGGATATTGTAGCCGCCTCACCGTATGGACACTAGTGGATCTCAAAAGACAAATCTGGATTTGAGGGGTCAAATCTGGGTCTCAGAAGTCAAATCTGGATATCAGAGGTCAAATCTGGATCTGAGGGGTCAAATTGGGATATCAGGGGTCAATTAGTGCATTCAGTTGACAAGTTGGGTCAAATAAAGGTCTCAGCGGGCAAAATAGAGTTTTGGTGAGTAAATTTGGCTAAGTAGGCCATTACACATACAATTTCTCCCAAATAGAGCTTTTAAGGCATAATTTGAGGTAAATATATAGAGCTTTCGGCGGGCCAAATATAGCCTTCAGAAAGCAATTCAGCATAGTTGGCGGCTTTGGAGAGCAACTTATGCCCAATAGAGCTTGCTGTTGACAAAATAGAATAGAGCTTTCTGTTGGCAAAATGGAGCTTTCTGTTGGCAAATGGAGCTTTCTGTTGGCAAAATGGAGCTTTCTGTTGATAAAATAGCGCTTTCTGGTGGCAAAATGGAGCTTTTAGTTCGAAAATTGGAGCTTTCGGCGGGCAATTTAAGCTAAATATCGGACATAACGGGCAATTTGGGCTAAATAGCAAGTATAACAGGGAATTTGAGGTACACTGGGCATCTAACGGGCAATTTGGGTTAAACAGCCCGTATAACGGGCAATTTGGGCTAAATAGCGAATATACCCGGCCATTTGAGCTGAACAGCGCATATAGGGGGCAATTTTGGATAAACAGCGCCTATACGGGGGACAATTCGGGCTAAACAGAGCGTATAACGGGACATTTGAGCCAAATAGCGCCTTCATCCGACAACGTGCGCACCGCAGGCTCTATTTTGAGCAATGTGCAATGAGCAATTAACAGATATTAACGGAAATACAGGTAAAACCGTTGTTTGTGCCGGTGACGTGAGGATCGCGTCGTGTAACGCATATTCCGCTCGCCAATTTAATGCTATATTAGAGTTTAAGTGCACATGAAATTTCGTTCTCAAGAGCGATTGCTCGACTCATTATGAATAGCGCTACGAATTTTACTTTTTATCTAATAATACGTCATCGTGACGTCATTTGACGTTCGCGAAAATGCTCAAGATGGCTTCTATTTCTTGAATATACCTACTTATCAACTCGGGTTATGACAGCTATTGCCAAAGAGGCTGAAAATAAAGCAAACCCAACATTTCTTAGGTGCACGTTAGCTATGACGTCATTTTTGACGCACACGTTTTGGTACCGCAAAAAAAGTTACGCATCGCAGCAGTTGTCTCTTGATATAAGGTACAGTGTCAAATCAACCGGTAGTCGCTACGAGGTATAATAGTTGAGTAATAAAGGTTATAAAATTATGACGTCATCACGTTATGGTGACGTCATGGCATGACGCACGGCAACGTCCAAATATCTAAACACAAACATGTATGCCCTCAATCCAAAACGTTGATTAGAACGGCGGTAGATCTGTTAGTTCTTCAGATATAGCTTCACCTAATGACCGAAAATTGCTATTCTTCACCATTACGGATAAGTGAAAAACGAGCAGACGAAGAAAAGACTCTGCAGATAAGATGTAAAAGATAATAATGCTTTACTGCCAATAGTAATCTGGAGACATATCTTCCCTACCATTATACGCAAAGATCGAAGGTCTAGCTAGTTTTTTTGACGAATTTTCTAAGTTAGAGGGAATTTGTATACTTTATCATTGGGAAAATCTTCGGTTGCCATGGAAACGAAACTGAGACTAACGTTTGCCGTCAGCTTACCATGAGTCTCTTGTACACGTCCAGATCTCGCACCGAGGTAAAGCAAAGTGAGATTGCATAACCGGAAGTACGTCAAATTGAAGGAAGTTTGATTATCTCCATAGGGTCCCATGTTAAACGCGTTCGACTATATACCGAAAAGTTACAGGGCTATATCGCCTTGTTTATAGTTAATGGTTCATCCTATTACTATCCATCTACAACTGCAAGCATAGAGCGATGGCTTCAATAGGACGCCCGTGGGAGCCCGTGCAAGCGCCAAAAATCCCCATCTTTCACAATGGAGCAAATTTAAAAAAAATTCTGTGACGTCATTTCTCGTCCGAATTTCATCTCGTAAGAACCATGGCTACTTGGTACCACGTTTAACAGCAGAAAAATTCCCGAAACTGTTTCATGCAGGCATCGATGAAATACGGGGCAAACAATTTTCCACAGCCTGAGAGATTGAAGGCTTTAACATTGGAGGTCCCATAGGGAAATGCCGTTACCCCTAGAACCGGAAGTAAGATAGAAACATACTATTTTTATAATGCAGACGAACATCGGACCCCATTTTCTATAAAATGACGCCACTTTTGATTTTGTTTGATTTTTTTCCGATTTTTGACGATTTTTTCCATGTACCAAAAATGACGTCATCGTGACGTCATATGACGGATTTGAAAAATCTCAGATTTCGCTGAGATTATTGCCATTCATATTTCTATGAGGGCCCGGAACACCAAAGCGATACCTTCAACCTAAATAGGTCAAACCGAAGAAAAACGGTTCAAGGTCATCTTTTGCGTTTTTCGGAAAACATAAAACGTCATGTAGCTCGAAAATGAGTATGACGCATCAAAAAGTGGTCAATGGCTTAAAGATGCGGTCTAAACGGTAGCACATTCTGAAATTAACCGCATTTCTCTAGGTCTAATATTAACGAAGATAAGCGCATTCTTAATTTTTTTTTCAAAAAATCGCTGTGACCTTGACCTTTGACCTACATATGCCAATAACGAACTTAGCCGAGCTATTTCAAATATCTATCACTATGCTAAGTCTGACAACCGTAACTGTTACCATGCGCCCTATATCCTAATGACAAACATACAAAAAAACAAACAAATAAATTTACAAACCGAACATAGTACTATACTGACAGAAGTTTTCAACTTCTGTCAGTAACAATGTATGCGAGTCGGGGGGAGTGGGGTGGAAGGGGGTGCAGGGAGAGGTGGTCAGTCAGGCAACGCAGAAATATATATACAATGAACGCGCGGGTACCACTGCGAGTTTTGACTGACATTTGATGCCCCGAAACGAACACAACTAGCTCCTTTACAATAATACCCATTTGAGTAGCTTGAGTGATATTGGATGGGCGGTAAGTGTGGGAACTGATGCCTAAAAGTTGGGAGGGTGCTGGATCATAGGTTGACACTCCCCTATTGAGACCGATTTCAATGTTATATGTCTTATATCTTCACGGCCGCGACCTAAGTAAATATATCTATTTCCCGAAAATTAGGGTGTACCAAAACATTGATACAAAAAAATTACCCACCACCTGTGGTGTACTAAAACATACAGCCACAAAAAATAATTATTATTTCCAAAATTGGGGGTGTTCCAAAACATAGGGACATTTTTGGTGTTCCAAAACATACGCAAATGACGGTAAGCAAAAGATGCAGGGACAGAGCCATTTAGGCCTGATTCATCTCCAGCTTTTAAGTACCTGCTGACTATTTTCGCATATAGGGCAACAGTTTTTAACTATGTATGTAGCTTTCCAGAATACTGACCTAGCAGAAAGAAAATAGTTCGATTTATTGTCTTAACGTGCAATGTCAGAGCTTTTTCTGGCCAAACTTATCCGATCAGTGCCAGCTACACCAGTATGCGCTGCAACACCGCAAAGACCGCCAGCAAGGGGAAGTGGCGCTCTATAGATGCTTCTACATTCAGCTCAATATGCAATTTTAGCTGATTATGTACCGATTATGTCAAGCTTACAGCTATTGTTTTATCTTAGTCTGAAGTTTCCTAATCTTGAAAAAACTTTTTTGTCAGTTTATTTGCTTTTTTTATATTGTCTATTAAGGCGCTTCCCTTCAATCTGATGGAATCATTCCCAGCCAAATTTGTTAACTTTAAATTAAATAATTTACATTTAAATAAGCTGCTCATGAAACAATTTTTAACTTGAATTATGATTTATGATTTTATTTGGAAAAAATATTCTGGACATATTGTCTGACTGTATAAATGTTAACGATATAAATATGTCATATCTTTATTCCTTGTGTCTGAGGGATGCAGCATATATGAACAAGGTTCTGTATGGCTTTTTAGTCTAAGTTGGCAGCTCCCTACAAATGCAACATACTCAATTGAAATGCTGTATTAAAGTCTGTGCTTTTCCGCCAATGCAACACATCAACTACCAGGGACAGACATTAAGTACGTCCCTGTCATGTCAGGCATGTGTTGGTTGTTAAGATGGCCCCCCTGAAAATTTACCTGTCCTATCAAATTTAGAAACAACAATGTTAATACAACTAATAAAATATTTATCGGTACTTATTGTGCTACTTACCAGGATTTCGATGATCCTAATGTGACAAATTGTAGGGATCAATCTTCTGTGGGTTTTCCCGTAAATGATAATAAAATCGTTACATATACTAGTAAAATTTGTGAAACTGCAACATCATGTGCCGAAAAGTGAGTGACAATGACTGAGCACACATTTTTCCAATGTTCTATTGTTGGGGCAAAACAAAACGAAAGTTACAGTGCAGTTATTGTTTGCATTAATCAGTGCGTAGGTTGTTTGCTCAGTGTAACTGCTAAATATTGCTGAATAGCTAGAGATTGCAGTCTAAATATTCACCTGCCCCATTGGGCATACAGCCAGTATTCGGACCTGTCCGTCCATGCAATTCAACTGTCCCGGGCAGTTGGTTATATCTCTCCATGACTACCTGTATAATCCATATAACACTGCCTAATTGGTGTAAGTTGCAGGGTCTTAAGCCAGTGCCATTTAAACTGCTCCAGTACAGACAAATAAACATTAGCACAGGAAGCCATACAGTGCTTCAAAATGCGCTGGTGAATCTCACACAGACATTGCAACATATATGGCCTAAATATTTCTCAAAGTCGGCCGGTGTGACTTCAACACCAGTGCAACTTATAACCTGGAAATTACAGTATGCTGTCAAATGTTAGGGGTAGAAAAATGCTGTTATGTGCATATTTTGATCATGTAGTATATAAGAACACTTTCCCAAACAAGATGTAGCAATTTAGTTTCAAAAGTGATTTAACAATATATATAACGATTATAAGGCCTGTGATTGTGCCCTAATAATATGTCCTACTTTTTCGCTACTTGTTTAATTTTCACTATTGTTTTATTTTGTCCCTAATTTTTTACTGCATTTTTTAAATTTCTAAGATGTGACCAGAGGACAGGCAAGGCACCCATTGTTTGAAAGAAATTGGGTACATCAGGACCACGCCACAATCTGATACATATCTAATTGATGCCGAAATTTGAGCCATATTTTGTTGATTGGTAGATCATGAGATACAGTACTTTTTTTCTGGCCTTAAAATCTATATCCGTGCAAGTACCCGGAATGTGGTTATAGTTGACTGAATTTCTGTGTGGGAAATCTTGCTGTCATGATAAAACTTTTAAAAGCAGTGGATAGTCCAATCTACCGGTACCTCACCTTACGAAGGAAGCAGTGTACTAGCCAGAGACCCGCCTGCCCGCCGGATAGGCGAGCGGTGTTGATTTTAACGGGCAGTTTACCCGCTGTTTACCCGCCCCAAAAGTGCTTTTTGGGTCTCTAGGTCAAGAAGGAAATCCTAGCGCTCACAGTTTTTTATGACAACACGAAATACCGAGTATTGCTGTTAGTTAAAATTGTAAATTGCGAGCTCATAATGTGACAACCTAATCAGCTAGCGCCATGTTAAACTGAGCACCTTTTTCTTTTACCAACCACACTAAAGGGAATACCATTTTTAACAAAGACATCATATCTTTTTTTTTTCAGATCCAACATATCGCTACAGTTCTGCAGTGACGATGATGACGGGGAAGTCTTCTTCGGCGATCTGACAAAGAAGGAGCAGCGTAAAGCCAGCAAGTTCAACCACAGGTCCACCGCTGTGTTTAAGGACGACTTCCGTCGAGATGTCAATTTGATGCGCCACACGTTCGCGCGGCTTCAACTGACGCCAGACAAGATGAATGGTTATCATAGCGCCAACGGCTGCGGGGACATGTCTGAATCACAAGGGCGATCGCCTCACCAGAGTGGCTTTCTGGTCGCCCAGGACTGGATGCCGCTGGGAGAGTCTATGGACGCCGATACCGCTCACGTGTACTGTACGGAGGCCTGCACTGACGAGTCGCTGGACGTGTCGTGCGACTCGCTGGAGTTCTATGAGAAGCTTGAAGAGGAGGTCCTTCGCGGGGAGAACGCCGCCCCGACCTGCCCGTCGGGTGACGCCAAGTCGGAAAGTCTCACTCCTGGCAGGGATACTAAAGGCTTTTTGGGGGTTGACTCAACGCCGAATCGCGGTTCAGCGGATGCGGCCTCGTCGGGGAGTGTGACATCCGGAGGTGACTCTCCAGGGAATTTTTCGTCAGACCCTTCCTCATCAGGGAGTGACACATCAGGAGTAGGTGGCTCTCCGGGAAATTCGTCGTCAGACGCCCTCGCATCAGACGACGTCTCGTCAGACGCCACCTCGTCAGACGCCGCGTCATCAGACGCCGCCTCGTCAGACTCCGCCTCGTCAGACGCCGCGTCATCAGACGCCGCCTCGTCAGACGCCGCCTCGTCAGACGCCGCCTCGTCAGACGCCGCGTCATCAGACGCCGCCTCGTCAGACGCCGCCTCGTCAGACGCCGCCTCGTCAGACGCCGCCTCGTCAGACGCCGCCTCGTCAGACGCCGTCTCATCAGACGCCGTCTCATCAGACGCCGTCTCATCAGGGAGTGTCACATCAGCAACCAACTCTCCAGGCAATTCTTCGTCAGACTCTGCCTCAGCAGGGAACAGTGTTCTGGATATGACTCGAGATTCTCTGGAGCGATCTGAACTGATCGCCTGCCAGGGATTGCTCAGCTTGGGTACTTCTCGGGCCTCACAGTCATCCGCCGACCTCAATTTTACAATGGATTCTCTCGCAGAACGCTCCCGCGAAGAGGACCCTTCGTCGCCGATGCACAGCGTGGACGTCCAAACAGTTACTGAGTCTGACCCGTCGTCCGGTTGCACGTTGGGTCAGGATGGGGCGGACATGACTGCGGATTCCTTGTCCGGAGTTTTTAATAGCTCAGATATGGAGAGTTCCGGCACGGATTTGTCCAATGGGATTTTACCGGTCTCCGGTCTTTCCCACGGGATCGTTCCAGATCCCGCCCCCACCACCAATTACCCTGAATTCCCCGGCCCGACGGGGGAATCTCCGACATTCGTGCCGGACCAGACCTCCGTCATGCGAGCCCCACACGGCAGGAGCCCGGATGAGGAGCAGGCCGTGCCCGAGGCGCCAGCCCTTGACGACGAGGGGGAGGAGGGGGACCAGGACCACCCGTCCTTCATGTCCCCTATGGCGGAGGGCTGCTGCTGGCCCTCCCCGGGGATGGCGGCCCTTGGGGGTGGTCACCCGGGCCGGGACGCGCACGAAAACTCCCCCACCGAGGTGGACCTGGTGTATTCTCACGCGGACGTCCCCGATGTCTCCATACTGACCCTCGCCGACACGACGACCGCCGGCGAGGCCTTCGACCTCAGCGGGGGCCTGTTCGATCCCAGTGTGGCGAATACTCCGCCACCCCACAGGGGGAGTCTGAGCGGGCCCTCGATCCGGATCGGAGCCAGTCCGCTCTGCGTCGTTCCGGATATCGGTGTCGATCGGATGGAGTCTTTGGGTGTAGCGGGATCTCCCGGTGATGTGTTGGATAGCGGGGCGGCGTACTCTACCGTGGACGCGGGATATCATGATGGAGATGAGGTATCAGTCACCCCTCAGAGATCTCAGATCAGCGAGGGTATTTCTCCGCCTGGGCAGTCTCAACTGCCGGCGAATTACAGCATCGAGAGGTTGGTCTTCAAGGAGAAAGAATTCTCCCCTACCATGAATGTGATCGTCTCCCAGCCTGAGGTTGTCCCCCCTCTGGTCGCCCTGGCGCCACCGCCACAGGATACATCAGATCCATCAGTGCCCGGATGTTCCGGATCCGGCGACCACGTGCCAGACCGGGGGGAGGCCGTTCGGGCACCGCCCAGGACACCGACCTCATCGGCGCTAAAGCGTAGCCACATCGGCGCCCTGAGACCGAGGCCCACTCCGACGTCCGCCAGGAAGAGTCCCCACTCGTCTGTGTTTGAACGGCTGTATGCCTATCGCAAGGTGCCCGGCTCTAACGTGGGGACGCCTAACGCCAAATCGACCGGCGGCGTCAGCCCCAACCCCGCCACCAGGCACACCCTCAAGCTTAAGCTATCCACCACCAAGGCGAGCCCCAGCAAGACCCTTGCCAGCCCTACTAAGACCATCGGCAGTCCGGTCAGCAAGCAGTTCACCCCGGCGGGGGTGAAGAAAAACCCCAAATCCACTTCTAAACCGGCGTCGCCAGTGAAAAGCTCCGCGAAGACTTTGTTCAACTGGCCCGCCCCTAACCCCCCTTGGTCTTCACCGGCCGGCAAAACTACCACTGGAGACACTGCCAGGAAACTCTTCAAGAGAGTGCCAGGCACAGGGTCCGGAATGAAGATTACGACGACTGGGTCCCTCAATAGGGCGGCTGTAACCAACGAGATCGGTGCCAGATCCGCTGGGCTAAAATCCCCTGCGTTGAAGTCCCCTGCCAGGGCGCTGCCAGTTTTCCGCGACGGCACTCCGCGTCGCATGAGTGGCTCCCGCAGGCTGCAGACCTCCCCCATGTCGCGGCGCACCCAGAAAGAGGGCGAGAACCGACCGCCGATACCTAATTTTTCCTCGGCGGATTCCTCAGGTACGTTACCCTCCTCCCCCACCCCCAACCCAACCCCACCCCGTTCATCCTGATCTGTTTTCTGATTTCTCATGGACCCGAAGTTGTAATTGCTGACTAACATACATGTTACCGTGATCTCAATGGCAGCGACGACAACCAACAATATCGTATATATATATGATTATATATATCTAACGACGTGTGTGTATTGCTCATACCTGTCGATTTCTTCTCTGAACACGGATGCAGCGTTGTGTGTATCCGACAGTTCCATCTGTTCGGGAGTTTTCTGTTGACATTTGTCTGGACAACAGAGGACCCTTCCTAGCCCAGTTGCTAAGCAGGCTGAGCTGCAGACCAACAGATCGAGGGTTTCACGTTCCAATGCTGGCGCTTGCATCTGAGGCACATTCGTTCCAAACTCCATTTCATTTCATTTTATTGGCGAAATATAGCCTTCATTTCCGCAAAAAGGGGCCGCCTGATAGCTCAGTGGGTTGGAGCGCCTGCTCTGGCCTGAAGGCTTAAAAGGGCACGTTGATCGGTGGTTCGCGCCTCGCTGTGGCCATGTTTGTGCGTTTGCAGGATAAAGATCCCATGTCTTTCTTCACAAAGAATAGGGGGTCATCCGATCTTCCCTTCCTTCTCTAAGTGACGCGGTATGACCAGAATTGGTTAAGCTAACAATGTTGGTGTCCGTATTGTGATCCAGATGAGGAGGACTCGGCCTTCCTGGACGATAGCGTCCTGCTCCAGGAGAAGAAATCGCAGCTGGAACAGCTCAAGGTGCGCAAGGTCAATCTCCAGAAGAAAATAGCCAGGAAGGTCGGTGTGCGTTGTCCAAAGCCTCTGTATACAAGACAACATCTATGTACTATAATTTTGAAAACATATAGAATAATTTGTGATACCATATCAAATTGTTCGGTATTATCACATCTAATAATAATATCACATCTTATGATATTACCCTGTCATATATTATCACATTTTATGATAATATCTAATGATAATATCACATCTAATATCTAATAATAATATCACATCTAATGATAATATCACATCTAATAATAATATCACATCTAATAATATCACATCTAATGATAATATTACATCTAATATCTAATGATAATATCACATCTAATGATAATATCACATCTAATAATAATATCACATCTTATGATATTACCCTGTCATATATTATCACATTTTATGATAATATCTAATGATAATATCACATCTAATGATAATATCACATCTAATGATAATATCACATCTAATAATAATATCACATCTAATAATATCACATCTAATGATAATATCACATCTAATAATAATATCACATCTAATAATATCACACCTAATGATAATATTACATCTAATGTTAATACCCTGTCATATAAAGTATTATTATATCTAATGTTAATACCCTGTCATATAAAGTATTATTATATCTAATGTTAATACCCTGTCATATAAAGTATTATTATATCTAATGTTAATACCCTGTCATATAAAGTATTATCATATCTAATGTTAATACCCTGTCATATAAAGTATTGTTATATCTAATGTTAATACCTGTCATATAAAGTATTATCATATCTAATGTTAATACCCTGTCATATAAAGTATTGTTATATCTAATGTTAATACCCTGTCATATAAAGTATTATCATATCTAATGTTAATACCCTGTCATATAAAGTATTATTATATCTAATGTTAATACCCTGTCATATAAAGTATTATCATATCTAATGTTAATACCCTGTCATATAAAGTATTATTATATCTAATGTTAATACCCTGTCATATAAAGTATTATTATATCTAATGTTAATACCCTGTCATATAAAGTATTATTATGTCTAATGTTAATACCCTGTCATATAAAGTATTATCATATCTAATGTTAATACCCTGTCATATAAAGTATTATTATATCTAATTTTAATACCCTGTCATATAAAGTATTATCATATCTAATGTTAATACCCTGTCATATAAAGTATTATTATATCTAATGTTAATACCCTGTCATATAAAGTATTATCATATCTAATGGTAATACCCTGTCATATAAAGTATTGTCATATCTAATGTTAATACCCTGTCATATAAAGTATTATTATATCTAATGTTAATACCCTGTCATATAAAGTATTATCATATCTAATGTTAATACCCTGTCATATAAAGTATTGTCATATCTAAAGTTAATACCTTGTCATATAAAGTATTATTATATCTAATGTTAATACCCTGTCATATAAAGTATTATCATATCTAATGTTAATACCCTGTCATATAAAGTATTATCATATCTAATGTTAATACCCTGTCATATAAAGTATTATCATATCTAATGTTAATACCCTGTCATATAAAGTATTATCATATCTAATGTTAATACCCTGTCATATAAAGTATTGTCATATCTAATGTTAATACCTTGTCATATAAAGTATTATCATATCTAATGTTAATACCCTGTCATATAAAGTATTATCATATCTAATGTTAATACCTTGTCATATAAAGTATTATCATATCTAATGTTAATACCCTGTCATATAAAGTATTATTACATCTAATGTTAATACCCTGTCGTATAAAGTATTATCATATCTAATGTTAATACCCTGTCATATAAAGTATTATTATATCTAATGTTAATACCCTGTCATATAAAGTATTATCATATCTAATGTTAATACCCTGTCATATAAAGTATTATCATATCTAATGTTAATACCCTGTCATATAAAGTATTATTATATCTAATGTTAATACCCTGTCATATAAAGTATTATCATATCTAATGTTAATACCCTGTCATATAAAGTATTATCATATCTAATGTTAATACCCTGTCATATAAAGTATTATCATATCTAATGTTAATACCCTGTCATATAAAGTATTATCATATCTAATGTTAATACCCTGTCATATAAAGTATTATCATATCTAATGTTAATACCCTGTCATATAAAGTATTATCATATCTAATGTTAATACCCTGTCATATAAAGTATTATCATATCTAATGTTAATACCCTGTCATATAAAGTATTATTATATCTAATGTTAATACCCTGTCATATAAAGTATTATCATATCTAATGTTAATACCCTGTCATATAAAGTATTATCATATCTAATGTTAATACTCTGTCATATAAAGTATTGTCATATCTAATGTTAATACCTTGTCATATAAAGTATTATCATATCTAATGAAAATACCTTGTCATATAAAGTATTATCATATCTAATGTTAATACCCTGTCATATAAAGTATTATCATATCTAATGTTAATACCCTGTCATATAAAGTATTATCATATCTAATGTTAATACCCTGTCATATAAAGTATTATCATATCTAATGTTAATACCCTGTCATATAAAGTATTATTATATCTAATGTTAATACCCTGTCATATAAAGTATTATCATATCTAATGTTAATACCCTGTCATATAAAGTATTATTATATCTAATGTTAATACCCTGTCATATAAAGTATTATCATATCTAATGTTAATACCCTGTCATATAAAGTATTATCATATCTAATGTTAATACTCTGTCATATAAAGTATTGTCATATCTAATGTTAATACCTTGTCATATAAAGTATTATCATATCTAATGAAAATACCCTGTCATATAAAGTATTATCATATCTAATGTTAATACCCTGTCATATAAAGTATTATCATATCTAATGTTAATACCCTGTCATATAAAGTATTATTATATCTAATGTTAATACCCTGTCATATAAAGTATTATCATATCTAATGTTAATACCCTGTCATATAAAGTATTATTATATCTAATGTTAATACCCTGTCATATAAAGTATTATCATATCTAATGTTAATACCCTGTCATATAAAGTATTATTATATCTAATGTTAATACCCTGTCATATAAAGTATTATCATATCTAATATTAATACCTTGTCATATAAAGTATTATTATATCTAATGTTAATACCCTGTCATATAAAGTATTATCATATCTAATGTTAATACCCTGTCATATAAAGTATTATCATATCTAATGTTAATACCCTGTCATATAAAGTATTATTATATCTAATGTTAATACCCTGTCATATAAAGTATTATTATATCTAATGTTAATACCCTGTCATATAAAGTATTATCATATCTAATGTTAATACCCTGTCATATAAAGTATTATTATATCTAATGTTAATACCCTGTCATATAAAGTATTATTATATCTAATGTTAATACCTTGTCATATAAAGTATTATCATATCTAATGTTAATACCCTGTCATATAAAGTATTATTATATCTAATGTTAATACCCTGTCATATAAAGTATTATCATATCTAATGATAATACCCTGTCATATAAAGTATTGTCATATCTAATGTTAATACCCTGTCATATAAAGTATTATCATATCTAATGTTAATACCCTGTCATATAAAGTATTATTATATCTAATGTTAATACCCTGTCATATAAAGTATTATCATATCTAATGTTAATACCTTGTCATATAAAGTATTATTATATCTAATGTTAATACCCTGTCATATAAAGTATTATCATATCTAATGTTAATACCCTGTCATATAAAGTTTTTTCATATCTAATGTTAATACCCTGTCATATAAAGTATTATTATATCTAATGATAATACCCTGTCATATAAAGTATTGTCATATCTAATGTTAATACCCTGTCATATAAAGTATTATCATATCTAATGTTAATACCCTGTCATATAAAGTATTGTCATATCTAATGTTAATACCCTGTCATATAAAGTATTGTCATATCTAATGTTAATACCCTGTCATATAAAGTATTATCATATCTAATGTTAATACCCTGTCATATAAAGTATTGTCATATCTAATGTTAATACCCTGTCATATAAAGTATTGTCATATCTAATGTTAATACCCTGTCATATAAAGTATTATCATATCTAATGATAATACCTTGTCATATTGCTGAGTATTATCATATCTAACTGAAACAAGAAGCTCGACCGTCCGTAGCTATGACTGCACTCCCTGTGACAAGCTACGCCGTGATTATAGCATGCTGACCCTGGACCGTTCACGATTGTTTCATTCACTGGTTCAATGTTGTAACCTTCAGGTGGCGACTGGCTCGGAGGACTGGGGCTCTCCACCGGTCAAAAAGTCTCCCCTACACTCGACCACGGCCGACAACCTCCCCAAGGTCAGGTTCAAGGGCACACAGGCCTTGAACTTGGTAAGTGACCGCCACCCCCACAGAACACTTTCATACTCAGGTATCGTGTCTTTCAGTTCGTGGCTGGCGTTCGGTTGTTGATTTACAATGTTGGTTTCTATTTCTTTCGCTCTTATGTGGCAGAAAGTTGTGTATTATAAAACTTTGAGCCATTTTGAGCCTTCCCGGTGCGAAACGGGATTTGTCTGAAATGTGTTTCCGACGTTCTACAATCAACCGAACATTGTTGAATACAGGCATCTGAAACTCCGAAAGTGAGATTAAACCAAGGATTGTGTCTAATACACACGTATATATATATATATATATATAATACATATCTTTCACCATCCTTACTTAATTAAACCAAACTTGAATACTGCCTAATTCGTAGTATATTATACAAACTTACATAATTCAACAGTGTCCATGATTCCATGATGAAATACTCAGTCAGAGTGACGATAGTTGCGGTATTTCAATCAATACTTAGTCTGATGCGTACAAATAAAGTATTGATAAATGCCATAACAACATACTTTTCTTGATAACAATGTCGCAGGATTTGAAGTTCAACGAGGATGAATTGTTTTGCCTGTGCATAATTGGGTGTGGCAATCCATTGCACAAAACATATTCTATATTTCAGAATGAGCAGGAGCTACATGCCATCACGCTGGTTAACACACTGTGTAACAGCCAACAGGCTGTCAAGCTGGTAACGAAAGCCAAGGTCAACAACGCCGGACGCATGCACCCTCAAGGTCAGATGATCCACACACCCACACGTGTTGATAGCTCGACGACTTAAGTGTTTCATTTGTCCTCCTATTCTATACATTATATTGATGTAAATGATGAACTCATCTTAGATGCGCCGTAAACTTTTTGGAAGTTTGTCAAACGGAATTATCAACATAAAACTGCATTGATTCCCCGTCGCATTCGAACTAATGTCGAATCTTTCATCCTGAAGCTTAAATTCCTTCATATAAGTACATGTCTTTGGAGTTTTGTCGTGTGCACGTGCATTACTTGTTTGATTTACATTATTCTTTGTGATTGAATTGCGCAGTATGTCCTGTTCTATATTCATCAAGGATAGGATATTTCATTTTCTTTTCGTTTGATAGTTGTTAAGGAGTCTTCGAAACTCAAGTGGAATGAGGATTTGGTAGCTGAGGTGGAGGAGCATCACAGTCCCACGCCGTCACCGACCCTTCGCCGCAGGTCAATCATCAAAGTGGTAAGTCACAGTGACTGTCCCATCGGTAGCCACACGAAGAATATGTTTTCACGCGGCAATACTTGCCTTTGCGACACACAACACTGGTTGTGTGTCACGTGACATCTTGAGTTCGTGCGATTTCCTATTCTCTGTTAATTTCTCCTGGTATTGTAGTCGGTGTTGTGCTCGTATAGTGATTTGCTTGATATACTCATGTATAGGCTTTACTTTAATAAATAAATCTCTTCTGTAGTGTGACGTCAGTTTATGAAACAGTCGTTCAAATGGTCGGTATGTTTTCTTATTTTCGTTCATGCACACAATGATACTCGATGTGTAGTTGTGTACTGGGGCTTTGCATTACTTGAATAAATAAAGAAAGAAAAGTACAAACATATAGAAGTTCCTTCATTTTGACGTCGAAAAAGAGACGCTTTAATATCATATTCACTGTGCGTCTTTGTTTCCCAGAGGCCGCCCCAGCACGAGTTTCCTTACGGCCGGGAGTCCCCACAGCCCATTGTGGTTCGTAAGGGGACTCGGAGGTCACCCAAAGGACTGCAGTTTGCCTGCACGGAGGTTTGAGGCGTCCGCCCCCGGTCTGCTATCAGCGCTCCAATGAAGTAAACAGCGTTCTCATCCACTACATCTTCATTGGTTGACGCATATATGGTCACTTGATTACCCCGGATATGTTAAGTTTGACGACCTCTTATGGCGATGGGCTGTAAAGTTGTCAGTACACGTAGCGAACACTAGTCGTAGTTTTAGTTTCTTTCTTGATTTTACATTTGCCGTTAGTTTCTTGGCCTGATTAGAGGTATAGATTAGAGTGAAACCTGTCACTTTTAATGGTCAAATTTGCGGTTGACCAGATCCATATTTCTCTTGGAGACATTTCTGTTGAACTGTATTATCTTAAAAAGTACGGCTATTGTTTTATTTATAGTGTAGTTATACAGCTTCCAGGATATGTGGCAAATCATGCATTCTAGACGAGTTAATGCTTGCTTCTCTATAGTGTGGAAGGGGGGATGGGATTACTATCTGACGAGACATCAGTGGTGATGAGACAAGTTACGATCATATATATTGTCATGGTAACATATTTCCTTCTCAAAACAACAATATGTTGCAATATATATCACCCACAAACATGTATTGCCTGAACAGAATCTCCAGTGAGTAAAATCTGGTTTAAGCGTCCATGGGCGTCGGCCGCTTAATCATTTTTGTAGTTAATGGTAGATGGCTTTGTTGTTTTGTTTGTCGGCAAGGCTTTTCTTTGCTCATTTATGCTGCATTGTCTAATGGATGAACTAGATGTGATTAACGCTGTATCAGCCTGTTCCACAAGTCAAACACCCTGATACAGTACAGCCGTATTCTCAGATATTATATGCATATGGGATGTACGTGTTGCGAGTATACATGTATAGATTGTGAATTGTGACTGACTGGGAGAAAGCGAGAAAAACCAGCGATTTTATTCCCCGTATCATACTGGTATCATTACTTTACCCCTAGCTCAAATCATATGCGTCATATTAAGCAGCGATTATTTCGCTATATCCCAAACCATGGGATAAGCTCGAAAACTGTGTCTGACGGTTAATTCGTTAGTCTGATCTTTTAGTATCTATAAAGAAATTTATTTTAGTGACACGTGCAATGAAAATTCCGCGAACCTGGTCTATAACGGTGTTGCCTTGTGATCCATTGTCATTGATATTACTGTGTGTTAACCTTACCCAGTTCCATCATTCCGCTCGCAATTATTCTGCCTCGTTCAATGTAATTACCTTTTCGAGTGGGCTTTCTGCTGTCAGCATCTCTGTAACATTGCAGCTATCTCATAGAAACATTCTCTTATAATCTCGCTGTTTCATTACACACTCTTGTGCTAGTCATTCGCATGTCATAGGGTCCTGTTAAGTGCTCTATAGCCCAAAACGTTCAGTCAGGACCATTGTTAGGACTGTCCAACCCAGAGCGTTCAGTCAGGACCATTGTTAGGACTGTTCAGCTCAGAGCGTTCAGTCAGGACCATTGTTAGGACTGTTCAGCCCAGAGCGTTCAGTCAGAACCATTGTTAGGACTGTCCAACCTAGAGCGTTCAGTCAGGACCATTGTTAGGACTGTCCAACCCAGAGCGTTCAGTCAGGAACATTGTTAGGACTGTTCAGCCCAGAGCGTTCAGTCAGAACCATTGTTAGGACTGTCCAACCCAGAGCGTTCAGTCAGGAACATTGTTAGGACTGTCCAGCCCAGAGCGTTCAGTCAGAACCATTGTTAGGACTATCCAGCCCAGAGCGTTCAGTCAGGACCATTGTTAGAACTGTTCAGCCCAGAGCGTTCAGTCAGGACCATTGTTAGGACTGCCCAGCCCAGAGCGTTCAGTCAGAACCATTGTTAGGACTGTCCAGCCCAGAGCGTTCAGTCAGAACCATTGTTAGGACTGTCCAACCCAGAGCGTTCAGTCAGGAACATTGTTAGGACTACCCAGCCCAGAGCGTTCAGTCAGGAACATTGTTAGGACTGTTCAGCTCAGAGCGTTCAGTCAGGACCATTGTTAGGACTGTCAAACCCAGAGCGTTCAGTCAGAACCATTGTTAGGACTGTCCAACACAGTGCGTTCAGTCATGAACATTGTTAGGACTGTTCAGCCCAGAGCGTTGTTAGGACTGTCCAACCCAGAGCGTTCAGTCAGGACCATTGTTAGGACTGTCCAACCCAGAGCGTTCAGTGAGAACCATTGTTAGGACTATCCAGCCTAGAGCGTTCGGTCAGGAACATTGTTAGGACTGTTCAGCCCAGAGCGTTCAGTCATGAACATTGTTAGGACTGTTCAGCCCAGAGCGTTCAGTCAGGACCATTGTTAGGACTGTTCAGCCCAGAACGTTCAGTGAGGACCATTGTTAGGACTGTCCAACCCAGTGCGTTCAGTCAGGACTATTGTTAGGACTATCCAGCCTAGAGCGTTCAGTCATGAACATTGTTAGAACTGTTCAGCCCAGAGCGTTCAGTCAGGAACATTGTTAGGACTACCCAGCTCAGAGCATTAAGTCAGGGACATTGTTAGGACAACCTAGCTCAGACTGTTCTATCAGGACCTTTGATAGGGCTATATCTAACCCATAATATTGAATCGCTATATCATTGTTCCATATGCTGCGCTCCCAACTCTTGCCTTATGCAATATTGACATGTCTTTTTTCAGCCATGGTATTTTGATCTCAACTCAAATTTTATTATATGCATGTATATATATATAAATAAGTATGTTCATGATTTATTTTTAAACCGCTTACTGCTGATATTATATGTATAAATCAGGATTTTCTTTCAAAATATAAGTTTACTGTATATCTTCATATATAGGTTAGACAATTGCTGAGAAAGGTTTGATAATTGTGAACAGATCGCAAACTGCTATCTCTCAGTGACGAGCAAAGTATGCGTTGTAATGATGGTCTATCTGTATAAAAGTTGTTGTTTTTTTAGATTAAAATGATGGTGTGTGGTATTTTGTAAAGCAGCGTCAAAATATCATTTGTTGTGCCTTATATATATTATAATATATACCTGGTAATGTTCTGATTGTGTATCGATTTTGAATCTGCTTCGTCGATTTTTCACGACGTTCTGTGTTCTGTGTGTTTTTTTAATGCCACTGTCTGTGTCGGTGTCGCTTTTTCAAATCCTCCGTGTCGGAATTTGAGGGTCAATGTCGAATGTCGATTTTTGTATGCCTTTGTCGCGTGTCGCCATTTACCCCTTCCAGACCCCTGATGCGGCAAATGTCCATTTCGGAATGCGTTCGTTTGACAAATGTGCCTTAAGGATATCGGATAGTTCACTCTGGACAAGCATGTCATCAATTCAATTCAATTCAATATCATTTATTTGGGCAAGAACGAGTGCATACAAACGTAAAAATACAAAACAATGTGGTAACTGAATTCATTCTTACCCTGGAGACTCCTATTAAGACCACGATGGTCGCTAGCATAGAAGCCACCGCAAAGAAAAAAAAAATAAATAAAAAAAATTATCGCTTAATCGTAAGAGGGTTACATTGCACTCATTTGTATAATAAATTAAAGACACATAGCCCATTTCTAGAGATATATAAAATTATTGACCGGTAACTTCATCGGCAGAAACTATTCCTCATGTCACATAGTTTACACCGCCGTGCTGCACGGTTGCTAGTGTCTGGCATAATCAAGGGTTCATGTATTTAATAGGTGAACATGCTTCTCATGTTATGTGCCATTGCTTGTGGACCAATACATGGCAAATCAAACCAATGGATATTTATCGTAATCACAGTCTCAGGATACAGGTGTCGTGCCTTTTATGCAGTCTTCGTTGTCTACATTTATACGAAGGTGATGTTGGCAATATGAACACAACGGCGAATCGTTCTATCTCTTATTTTCTCTTGCATAATTTAGTTTTGAACGTGATACTATGTGTATTGTTGTTTTTACCTGGTAATATTTGGAACGCATTGACAACGCTCTCATGACGGATACAAATAAGAGTAAATAGTGCATGACTAGTTTAAGTAGGTGACAGGTTTTCATTTTCGGATTTTCTCTTTATGATATATATTATTATTAGACTTTAGGCATTGAAGGATTTAGTTGTGAAAATCAATGATGTGAATGTTGTGTGATATTACTTGTAAGGTATTAAACCTGTGAGTGACGTCACATTGTTTGTGTAAAACGCGATCAGCGCATTATGACGTCACTTTGTAGGATATGTTATGATTTGAAGAATATTATCTATTCATTATGACATCACTATTTAAAAGCTCAGCGCCATGTTAATCGCGACTAAAAGCACGGTCTAGACGATACGATTTTACCTATAGCGAATCTGACCGTCTGTACAGGGGCTTACATTGGTAAATGTACAATTATGTACAGTGATGTCTCATTGGTATCAAAGCCCGCAGGACAAACTTATGGGGCAGACCTATAGGAAAAACCTATCGTCCAGATCGGGCTTAATGCGCCAAGACATCTATATTTAAAAGATCAGCACTGTGATGTCGACCCGTTTGCATGAAGAATATTGTTACTAACACATTGTGCGTCCCATAGTTTGTATGGAGATCTGCATATGACGCTATTTCGAGCCGTCCATCTGCCTAAATGACGTCAGCCATTGCACATCGTTAATGCATTATGACGTCAGCATTATGACGTGAGGCATTATGACGTCAGCCATTTCACATCGTTAATGCATTATGACGTCAGCCACTGCACGTCGTTAATGCATTATGACGTCAGCCATTGCACATCGCTAATGCATTATGACGTCAGCCATTGCACATCGCTAATGCATTATGACGTCAGCCATTGCACGTCGTTAATGCATTATGACGTCAGCCATTGCACGTCGGTGAGGCATTATGACGTCAGCCATTGCACATCGTTAATGTATTACGACGTCAGCCATTGCACATCGCTAATGCATTATGACGTCAGCCATTGCACGTCGTTAGTGCATTATGACGTCAGCATTATGACGTGAGGCATTATGACGTCAGCCATTTCACATCGTTAATGCATTATGACGTCAGCCACTGCACGTCGTTAATGCATTATGACGTCAGCCATTGCACATCGCTAATGCATTATGACGTCAGCCATTGCACATCGTTAATGTATTACGACGTCAGCCATTGCACGTCGTTAATGCATTATGACGTCAGCCATTGCACGTCGTGAATGCATTATGACGTCAGCCATTGCATGTCGTTGAGGCATTATGACGTCAGCCACTGCTCGTTGTTAATGCATGATGACGTCAGCCATTGCACGTCGTTAATGCATTATGACGTCAGCCATTGCACGTCGTTGAGGCATTATGACGTCAGCCATTGCACGTGGTTAATGCATTATGACGTCAGCCATTGCACGTCGTTAATGCATTATGACGTCAGCCATTGCACGTCGTTAATGCATTATGACGTCAGCCATTGCACGTCGTTAATGCATTATGACGTCAGCCATTGCACGTCGTTGAGGCATTATGACGTCAGCCATTGCACGTGGTTAATGCATTATGACGTCAGCCATTGCACGTCGTTAATGCATTATGACGTCAGCCATTGCACGTCGTTTATGCATTATGACGTCAGCCATTGCACATCGTTAATGCATTATGACGTCAGCCATTGCACATCGTTAATGTATTATGACGTTAGCCATTGCACATCGCTAATGCATTATGACGTCAGCCATTGCACGTCGTTAATGCATTATGACGTCAGCCACTGCACGTCGTTAATGCATTATGACGTCAGCCAGTGCACGTCGTTAATGCATTATGACGTCAGCCATTGCACATCGCTAATGCATTATGACGTCAGCCACTGCACGTCGTTAATGCATTATGACGTCAGCCATCGCACATCGCCAATGCATTATGACGTCAGCCATTGCACGTCGTTGAGGCATTATGACGTCAGCCATTGCACGTCGTTAATGCATTATGACGTCAGCCATTGCACGTCGTTAATGCATTATGACGTCAGCCATTGCACGTCGTTGAGGCATTATGACGTCAGCCATTGCACGTCGTCTATGCATTATGACGTCAGCCATTGCACTTCGTTGAGGCATTATGACGTCAGCCATTGCACATCGTTAATGCATTATGACGTCAGCCATTGCACATCGCTAATGCATTATGACGTCAGCCACTGCACGTCGTTAATGCATTATGACGTCAGCCACTGCTCGTCGTTAATGCATTATGACGTCAGCCATTGCACGTCGTTGAGGCATTATGACGTCAGCCATTGCACGTCGTTGAGGCATTATGACGTCAGCCATTGCACATCGTTATTGCATTAACATTGTGTGCTGGAACAACATAACTAAAGCGCTATGAATGACATCACTCATTGTAGCACTGCCATTATTGCACATAGGCTTTGCGTGGGTTTTCCTGGCTCGCTGCCCTGGCCGAGTTGACTTATTACCCGTCGCTGCCCTGTATGCGTGCATAAAACTAGAATTCGTCATAACGTCGCTGTCCTAAATTCACACATAAAAGCTGGCCTTCATCATAACGTCCCGATGCATGTGTCCAACACGAAACAGTTTTATTTTCGGCATATCTGATGTAATCGAAATGCGCCTTTTTTTTCCACAAATGATTCAAAAACAGAAATGAGACATTAAACCAATGTAAGCTATTTCAGTTTATTCAAATTAGTTTCCAAATGCGGCATTGCAAATATCGTCGGCGATATCACTGGACGGCAGGGTGGCGAGGGATGGGAACACATAGGTTGATGTGTATGTCTATGTTAAGCCCACGCCTGATACACTGACAATGCGTGGCGTGTTTAGAGATATATAGATTTGTTATAGCGTATCAAACATAATTTGCAGAATGATCAATAAAAAAAAACCCAAAGAAATACCCTCTCGTTTCTTTATTTCATTTCAGAGCTGACCATCCATATGTTGTTTAAGGGCCGGCCCGATAGCTCAGTGTGTTAGAGCGCTCGCACTGAATGTTCTGGCCACATGAGAGCCTAACGGCACGTGGCCCCGCTGTGGTCATGTCTGTGTGGTCGCAGGATACAGATCCCATGTCCTTCTTCGCAATGAGTAAGGGGTTACCCCGGGGACATGGCTCCGCTCATCCCTTCCTTCTCGCGATATTGGTTAAAGCGTCCTGAATATATACAGCCAACCATGTGTTGTTAACGTCTTGCTAATTCTGGCTTCCATGACGTCACCTCCCCCACGCGGTGTAGTGGTTAGCGCACTAAACCGCAGATCAATAGGTCCTGGGTTCGAATCCCGGCCCGGGCACCTAATCTGGGGCATGTTTCATTCCTTCATCCTTCATCGTCTCGGGAGGTTCCTTGGCCCAATTTAGCCTGTATGTGCACAAAAGTGGCCTAAAACACCAACATTCCATTCCCCCACGCGGCGAGCTCTGAGCCCATTAGCCACGATGAAAGCGACACCTGAACGAAGCCATGGCAACTGGCTCTGATGTCATTACGACTATCGACTAGCCCGTGCGCAATCAGGAAGCGCTTCAGGGCTCTGCACCAATAACACGTTAATCGGGTGGCAATTAACAATCAAGCTGACCGTTGGCACAGCGCCAGCGGTGCAATGCCGCCGCCCCCCCCCCCCCTCCCCCCACCCCCCACCACCATCCTTTCCCTCCAACTCATTAATCCGATTAGCGAACTGCGTGGTCGGTAAACTGAAACGCACCAAGTAATGACGTCATCATTTTTAATGGTTACTCTACGTCCATAAGGTTCTCACACCGGGCAGTAATGAGAGGTGTTACAATGCGCAGGACGCTTCAGGCAAACGTCTGTCGGGCATAATTACCGCGTTAACTCTATCATAAAACGCGGGTGCCTAAGTGCAGTGTTCTGGCCAAAGCGCTTCGTTAATGTTCCTGGAAATAAAGAAAGGGAGTCCTTTTCTGATACTTGTGAGCAAGGGATATCTCTAAAATCTTCCAGTACTGATGACGCAATGTTGTAAAGTCTGGAACATTGTAATGTGGGGGGGCCTCCCTGGTGTAGTGGTTAGCGCACTAGACCACAGATCAATAGGTCCTGGGTTCGAATCCCGGCCCGGGCACCTAATCTGGGGCATGTTTCAGTCCTTCATCCTTCATCGTCAAGGGGTATATGCGTGATAAATTCGTGATAAAGGATTTCCAATAATCGTGAACTGGGAATGTTAATATATAATAACCGTGAATCGGGAAATCGTCTATTTAGCAACGTGTATCCGCCCTGCCATTGCATGCGGAGAGTGCTGCTTTTAATTCATCGTGACTTGGGAATAAAGAAATTTATTCTTCGTGATCTGGGAACACGACCCCCCCCCCCCCCCCAATAATCATTTTAATTACCTATACTACATTGTCGAGGACCTACTCATACAGTGGCTGAGACCTGTTATTCCAAAAAACGCGCGCCTATGTCGATTGATTATTTTGTGGTTGATTTATTATACAACAAGCTAATTCTGATAATAATAATTTGCTCTGATTATCCTCAGCAGTAAACGCCACAAGCATAAGTTATCACTGTTGCCACGAAAGAAGCAATTATAAAACTGCATGGACCGCTATCTAGGAATTCCCTCCTGACAGGCGCTTTCACCATCGTGCTGATACAAAGTTGCTCGCTGATTAGCAAAATCGTTCCTAGCCTTCTAGAGCTGACGGTGGTAGATCGAGGTGGGGGATGTAGGACCAGCTAGAGATGATGGTGGGAGATCGAGGTGGGGGATGTAGGACCAGCTAGAGATGATGGTGGGAGATCGAGGTGGGGGATGTAGGACCAGCTAGAGCTGATGGTGGGAGATCGAGGTGGGGGATGTAGGACCAGCTAGAGCTGATAGTGGGAGATCGAGGTGGGGGATGAAGGACCAGCTAGAGCTGATGGTGGGATATCGAGGTGGGGGATGTAGGACCAGCTAGAGATGATGGTGGGAGATCGAGGTGGGGGATGTAGGACCAGCTAGAGCTGATGGTGGGAGATCGAGGTGGGGGATATAGGACCAGCTAGAGATGATGGTGGGAGATCGGGGTGGGGGATGTAGGACCAGCTAGAGATGATGGTGGGAGATCGGGGTGGGGGATGTAGGACCAGCTAGAGCTGATGGTGGGCGATCGAGGTGGGGGATATAGGACCATCTAGAGCTGATGGTGGTAGATCGAGGTGGGGGATGTAGGACCAGCTAGAGATGATGGTGGGAGATCGGGGTGGGGGATGTAGGACGAGCTAGAGCTGATGGTGGGCGATCGAGGTGGGGGATGTATGACCAGCTAGAGATGATGGTGGGAGATCGAGGTGGGGGATGTAGGACCAGCTAGAGCTGATGGTGGGATATCGAGGTGGGGGATGTAGGACCAGCTAGAGCTGATGGTGGGATATCGAGGTGGGGGATGTAGGACCAGCTAGAGATGATGGTGGGAGATCGAGGTGGGGGATGTAGGACCAGCTAGAGCTGATAGTGGGATATCGAGGTGGGGGATGTAGGACCAGCTAGAGCTGATGGTGGGAGATCGAGGTGGGGGATGTAGGACCAGCTAGAGATGATGGTGGGAGATCGAGGTGGGGGATGTAGGACCAGCTAGAGCTGATGGTGGGAGATCGAGGTGGGGGATATATGACCAGCTAGAGATGATGGTGGGCGATCGAGGTGGGAGATATAGGACCATCTAGAGCTGATGGTGGTAGATCGAGGTGGGGGATGTAGGACCAGCTAGAGATGATGGTGGGAGATCGGGGTGGGGGATGTAGGACCAGCTAGAGCTGATGGTGGGAGATCGAGGTGGGGGATGTAGGACCAGCTAGAGATGATAGTGGGAGATCGAGGTGGGGGATGTAGGACCAGCTAGAGCTGATGGTGGGAGATCGAGGTGGGGGATGTAGGACCAGCTAGAGATGATGGTGGGAGATCGAGGTGGGGGATATATGACCAGCTAGAGCTGATGGTGGGAGATCGAGGTGGGGGATGTAGGACCAGCTAGAGATGATGGTGGGAGATCGAGATGGGGGATGTAGGACCAGCTAGAGATGATAGTGGGAGATCGAGGTGGGGGATGTAGGACCAGCTAGAGATGATGGTGGGAGATCGAGGTGGGGGATGTAGGACCAGCTAGAGCTGATGGTGGGAGATCGAGGTGGGGGATGTAGGACCAGCTAGAGATGATAGTGGGAGATCGAGGTGGGGGATGTAGGACCAGCTAGAGATGATAGTGGGAGATCGAGGTGGGGGATGTAGGACCAGCTAGAGCTGATGGTGGGAGATCGAGGTGGGGGATGTAGGACCAGCTAGAGATGATGGTGGGAGATCGAGGTGGGGGATATATGACCAGCTAGAGCTGATGGTGGGAGATCGAGGTGGGGGATGTAGGACCAGCTAGAGATGATGGTGGGAGATCGAGATGGGGGATGTAGGACCAGCTAGAGATGATAGTGGGAGATCGAGGTGGGGGATGTATGACCAGCTAGAGCTGATGGTGGGAGATCGAGGTGGGGGATGTAGGACCAGCTAGAGCTGATGGTGGGAGATCGAGGTGGGGGATGTAGGACCAGCTAGAGCTGATAGTGGGAGATCGAGGTGGGGGATGTAGGACCAGCTAGAGATGATGGTGGGAGATCGAGGTGGGGGATGTAGGACCAGCTAGAGCTGATGGTGGGATATCGAGGTGGGGGATGTAGGACCAGCTAGAGATGATGGTGGGAGATCGAGGTGGGGGATGTAGGACCAGCTAGAGATGATGGTGCGAGATCGAGGTGGGGGATGTAGGATGTCATCATATAAGAAATTTAATCAAATTTAACACTTATTTAGAATCCTCCCTTCCCTTTTCGGGAAGGGATGGCCATGAAATATTATTCTGTGACACCTGTCTCCATATATTAGAGCTGTTAATATGGTTGTCTTTACAAGGCAAGTTGCGTAATGTATCGATTATACATTATATTTTAGACTATACGTTATATGTCCAGTACATGTGTGGAATGTGTCAATAGAACAGGAGTGAGAATCCCGGAGAGCCAGCTCCATATATCACCTTAACCCTTCACATCATTTCGGCACTCAGACAGCAATCAAAATATTAGGATAGTACATTATTTGAACGCCAACGAAATGTCAAACATGACCGAAAGTCCATTACACAACAGAATCGTCACCGAACATGAGACAATAAATACAACAGGCCACAGCTGCGTCCCGCATGTCGTTAAAGCTACATGTGGAGCTGACCGTTGCAACAGCTGTACCAAAATAAACAGGAAATGTTACCTTTGACCACAAGCAGTGTCAACGGCCACCGCCAAAGAAAAAGTGGCGCTCCGGACGTAAGAAGCCATATATCGTAAGAAGACTAGCTTTTAAGCGAACGGTAAGAAAGTTCCGAATGTGAAAATAAGAAACAAAAACTATGCTTTGTTCTGAAGCGTATGATAGCGATAGGTAAGACTGAGGTAATGCCCTGCTCACATAGACTAAGACTGGTCGGCCGACGTCAGAGCTCGCCCACGCCACCGAGTTCTTCAACTTTCCCACCGAGCTTTCATAGTTTTAAAAATCGGCCGAGCTAGGTGACCACTCGGCCGACTACTCGGCCGAGCTCGGCCGGCCGATAGGTCGGCCGACCTCCGCCGACCTAAGGAAATTGGCCGAGCTCGGCCTGGTTTTAATGTCTGCATTAAAACTGGAAAGGCCTCGGCCGAGCACCTGAAATGAGCCACCGAGCAGCAATGCTCGGCCGAGGTCGGCCGAGGTCACGGCCGATTTGGGGCCGATTTGGGGCCAATTTCCCCCTTTTTAGCTCGGCCGAGGCGTCGTTGGGTCTATGTGAGCAGGGCATATGGCAACCGATGGGTAAGAATAACACAAGTATGGCAACCTTACGTATAATAGCGATGGGTAAGACTGACAAAGGTATGACAACCCTACGTAGGGGGGAGGGGGTATCCCCTCTGAATCGCGAATCCCCAAGAATTAGGGAGAGCTAAATCTAATCTCCAAGATGAGGACATTTTAAAGCTGATCGCAAAAAAAAACCTTAAAAGGAATATCGCAAATATCGAGGAATTCGCAGACTGCTATAATAACGGATCGTGGTAAATAGGCAAAGGGTCTTCGCGTTGAACCAGGAATTGTACGGATAACGATCCCATAAAAATTGCCAACTACAGCTCATCGCGAATCTCCAAGAATTCCTGGATGCCAATCGTGAAGATCGGACAATGTACCCCCCCCCCCCCCACCCCCTTACGTATAATAGTTATAATAGTGATGGGTCAGACTGACAAAGGTATGACAACCCTACGTGTATCAGTTGATATGTTGCACGCTGCCCGCCCCGTACCACCTCATCCACCGATACATCATTGTCTTCTTTCAATCATCGCACAATCATCCTCCCTGTCTCCGCCGCATGCGAGGCGCCGAGCTGCAGAACCTGGACCTCCTCACCCTCACACCCTTCCTCCCTTCACGCCCCTTCCTCCTCAGTCGCACTCACCACCCGCGATGTAAGTAGCACGGCAGAGCAACGCGTAGGAATACAACAATGGGGCGGGCTACGGGCTACGGGCTACGCGCTGCACTTGGACTGAGAAACATAGTCCGGCGGCTGCGGCGGAGGGAGATGCTAGCAAAGGAGAGTGGTTTGTCTCCAGATGTCCAATACGGCATGCGAGCGGTCGGAGAGGCGATGCATGGTCGCTGTGCGTTGGAATCGGGCGCTGGCTGTTGTAAACAAAGGCGTACGAGCAGGAAACATGGACCCGCGGTCCCGCGCTACATCGATACAACTCGTCGATTAGTTACTTCCCTCAATCTATGACGCCTCCGCAGCGCGACAGGATGGGATAAAAGGCTTCTCTGTCCGCCTAACGAGGGAGGATTATTAGCAAGGAGTGAGAGAGTGGGAGAGAAGGAGAGAGAGAGAGGGCAACGCACGGCGGTACCGTTCGTCCACACTCTGCAGACGGTCAGTCGGGGATGGCAGCACTACACACACACACAGAGAGAGGGTGATCGGATAGAGAGATAGGCGAGCGAGACGTGAGGACGGGTGGATTGTCTGCAGGTCTCCTCCTCACCCCCCACCTCCTCTACTACCAGTAGCTTCCAGCGTGTGTGTCGGTCTCTGTCTGTGTGTGTGGCCAGCGGCCAGCGGCCAGCAAGCAAAGCAGTTATCCCACCCGTCCACCCCACCGAATTACCGGTGAAAGAAAGCAAAGGGGAGAGAAGCGGTGATGTTGTCACTTATCGCTGCGATGTGCGGTGTCGTTGTGGAGGCCGTGGGTTGGGGATGTGGTCTGTAGCGGTGCCTATCACGGTGCCTAGCGCTAGCTGCCGCTGCTGCTGCTGCCGCTGTTATACATCAGTGGATTTCTAACCTGAATCTAAACCACCTCGGATACACCACGCCAAGATGCCGGTGCGCCGGGGCCATGTCGCCCCGCAGAACACCTTCATCGATACCATCATCAGGAAATTTGACGGACAAAGTGAGTACATTTATTGGTGTGTCACCGACAAAGGCTGCTGTCTCTGCCTCTCTATCTCCCCCTCCCCCACCCATCACGCAGCGCCACCTCTACCCACTCCCCTCCTCTCTCCCTCTCGGCATCTTCCAGCGACAGTACTCATTCTTCCTCCCAATACCTCACACGTCCGCACCCCCTCCCCCCAGCCCGCCCTTACTTATTGCACCCCCACCCCCCCACCACCACGCGCTATATTCCCGACAGGTGTTGTTATCTGACTGACAATGCCGCCTCCATGCACCCGTTCATCGTCCCCAACACCACACCCCACTACCTTTCCTGGTGTTGGACCGAGGACCGACCAAGTGTCCCCTCTGCCCTGTACCCCGGCCTGCCATGTGCCTCCTGCCCTGCCCCTGCCTTCCCGCTGCTCGCCCTCCTGCTCTCCCCCTGCCCCTGCCCCCCTGCCCTGTCCCTCTTGCCCTTCGCTGCCCCCCTGCCCTGCCCCTGCCCTGTCCTTCTTGCCCTTCCCTGCCCCCCTGCCCTGCCCCTGCTCTGTCCCTCCTGCCCTTCCCTGCTCTCCTGCCCTGCCCCCCTGCCCTTCCCTGCCCCCTGCCCTGCCCCTGCCCTGTCCCTCTTGCCCTTCCCTGCCCCCCTGCCCTGCCCCTGCTCTGTCCCTCCTGCCCTTCCCTGCCCCCCTGCCCTGCCCCTGCCCTGTCCCTCCTGCCCTTCTCTGCCCCCCTGCCCTGCCCTCTCCCTCCAGCAGTCAGTCAGTCTGCAGACGACGCACTCGGTTCCCTGAGGCTGTCGAGACCCTCAGCAGCAGGACCCAGCCTTTAATCAGGCGGGTCATCTGTATGTAGGGGACCACGTGGCTACAATGTTGTCATATATGTGTGTCTGCGTCTGCGTAGGGGGGACGGGGCGGTGGGGGGACGGGCGATATTGGTATCGCGCAAGGGTCACGTGGGAGCATTAGAAGGCCACCTGTCTTGGTGATGTCGGTATAGATAGGGGAATTACGCATGGGTAATGTGGGCGCATTAGAAGGCCACCTGTCTTGGTGATGTCGGCATAGATAGCAGAATTACGCATGGGTAATGTGGGAGCATTAGAAGGCCACCTGTCTTGTTGATGTCGGTATAGATAGGGGAATTACACATGAGTAATGTGGGAGCATTAAAAGGCCACCTGTCTTGATGATGTCGGCATAGATAGGGGAATTACACATGAGTAATGTGGGAGCATTAGAAGGCCACCTGTCTTGGTGATGTCGGTATAGATAGGGGACTTACACATGAGTAATGTGGAAGCATTAGAAGGCCACCTGTCTTGGTGATGTCGGTATAGATAGGGGAATTACACATGAGTAATGTGGGAGCATTAGAAGGCCACCTGTCTTGGTGATGTCGGTATAGATAGGGGACTTACACATGAGTAATGTGGGCGCATTAGAAGGCCACCTGTCTTGGTGATGTCGGTATCGATAGGGGAATAACACATGAGTAATGTGGGAACATTAGAAGGCCACATGTCTTGGTGATGTCGGTATAGATAGGGGACTTACACATGAGTAATGTGGGCGCATTAGAAGGCCACCTGTCTTGGTGATGTCGGTATCGATAGGGGAATAACACATGAGTAATGTGGGCGCATTAGAAGGCCACCTGTCTTGGTGATGTCGGTATAGATAGAGGACTTACACATGAGTAATGTGGGCGCATTAGAAGGCCACCTGTCTTGGTGATGTCGGTATAGATAGGGGAATTCCACATGAGTAATGTGGGAGCATTAAAATGCCACCTGTCTTGATGATGTCGGTATGGATAAGGGAATTACACATGGGTAATGTGGGTGCATTAGAAGGCCACCTGTCTTGGTGATGTTGGCATAGATAGCAGAATTGCGCATGAGTAATGTGGGCGCATTAGAAGGCCACCTGTCTTGGTGATGTCGATATTGATAGGGGAACTCCACGACTATAGCACATGTGCTATGATAGCACATGGGTTCAGCGTTTACCGAGGGACATACGGAACTTGTATAGCCTAAATAATGCATTACGCCTGCCGAAAAAATATGAATCTGCAGGGATTCATTGTTTATTAGGGGGCATGGTGAGATGAATGTGGAAAAACACGAGGCTATGTTGATTCAACGGCGGTTGTAATTTACACGTGGGCAACATACGGTGCAATTAAAAATCATCAATGGGTATGGTGATATCATTACATATTGGCTTACAAGAGAGAATTATAAAACCTCTATAAATCCTCATTATGCTGTGTAATAACGAGGTTATTCCTTGGCAGTAAACGGGTTGCTAGAGGCAGCCAGGGCTACTTAGTTAAGGGGGGCCGGCTCGATAGCTCAGTGGGTTAGAGCGCTCGCCTTGAGTGTTCTGGCCCCCTGAGAGCATAACGGCACGTGGATCGGTGGTTCGCGTCCCGCTGTGGCCATGTCTGTGTGGTCGCAGGATAAAGATCCCGTGTCCTTCTTCGCAAAGAATAGGGGGTTATCCCCGGGGACATCGCTTCACTCTCCTTTCCTTCTCCCATTGACGCTATGTGACCAAAAGTGGTTAAAGCGTCCTGAATATACGACCAGCCAACCAATTTAGTTAAAGGGCAGGGCCCGCCATATATAGAGATTCAAGGGCTTGGCGTTGGTTCGGGCGTTATACGAGTTATAGGCCCGCTCATGCGTTATACGGGTTATACGCCCGATCATGCGTTATACACCAAGCACGCGTGTCCACATGGATATGTTATACCAGTGCCAGGTGTGCTGAATAATCCAGGTGAACAAACACATGAATTGTGTAGCTCCCGAATTGCTTACGTTTTGCGTTTATGACTGCAAACGATTATTAGAACGCTGACAGCAATATTAGACCGAACCAGGCCTCCGCAGGACGACCAGGTCAGGTACACGTGTCTGTAGCCGACATGTATGTAAGAGAGCTAAGGTGGTGACAGGGGTGCGAGGGGATAGGGGGGGGGGGTCGGTATAGGGAGTAATAGTGAGAGAGGGAGACTGGGGGGGGGATGACGGGGGAGGGATGGTATAGGGAATATTAGTGGCAGAGGGAAGGTGGGGGGAGGGACAGGGGGTGGTGTAGGGAGTAGTAGTGAGAGAGATAAGGTGGGGGAGGGGCTGAGGGGCGGTATAGGGAATAGTAGTGAGAGAGGGAAGCTGGGGGGGCGGGGGGGGAGGGGGCAAAGGGGCTGTATAGGGAGTAGTAGTGAGAGAAAAGGTGTGGGTGGGGGGCAGAGGGGCGGGATAGGGAGTGGCAGTGAGAGAGGGAAGGTGTGGGGGGGGACAGAGGGTTGGTATAGGGAGTGGCAGTGAGAGAGGGAAGATGTGGGGGGGACAGAGGGTTGGTATAGGGAGTGGCAGTGAGAGAGGGAAGGTGTGGGGGGGACAGAGGGTTGGTATCGGGAGTGGCAGTGAGAGAGGGAAGGTGTGGAGGGGACAGAGGGTTGGTATAGGGAGTGGCAGTGAGAGGGACGGTGGGGGAGGGGGGAGAGGCATTCGGATGGAGGGGGGGAGGTGATGGCGGGGGCAGGGGGGCAGAGGAGCGGTATAGGAAGTGGTAGTGAGAGAGGGACGGTGAGGGAGGGGGGAGAGGGACGGTTTTGGGATTAGTAACGAGAAAGGT